>OZ024746.1:18773330-18785830 GCA_964016885.1 Eledone cirrhosa | reverse complement strand
ATGTTTGATTAAGACTGTTGAAATTCATGGGAACAGACTTGTAATAAGTATTATCAATATATTCAGATAAATAATGTTCAGTGAAAATAAATTTATATTGAAATGTGGAAGGAGATTGGAGTCTATTTCCAACACTTTAGAAATGTTATAGATAAGATGAAGAGGATAGCAGTTTAACAGTCATACTAATACTGTACTCATGTAATATCTCTCTCTCCCTATATATATATATATATATATATATATATATATATATAAAGAGAGAGAGATTTTATTATGGAAATGACTTCTACAGAACTGTTTCATTCATAAGAAATCATCATGAATGAGAGAGTTCTAGTCCTGTAGAAGTCATTTCTATAATAAAATAAAATATATATGCCTATACTCTACTAACGTATTGAGTACCTTTTTTAATTGTGGTCACTTTCTGATATATATATATATATATCAGAAATCCCCCTCAAGCGAGTGTTTTATAGTGTTTTGCTAATTTTTAATACCAAAATGTTTTGAATGCTTTTCCTTTAGTTGAAAATGATGGCAATTTTCTTCAAAATACAAAGAAACCTTAATCCCTTAGCGTTTACATTACTCTATATTTACTATTATATTTTCATGGTAAAGGCTTTATCTCAGATGATATTGAATCTATGACATTTTGATATTATTCATTTTGAGAACAATACCTTATCATCAGTATGAGCAGCCGGTTACAGCCAGTTTGAACCGAAAGAGGTGAGAAAATTCTGGCCGGATACAGCTGGTTTAAATGCTAAAGGGTTTGTCTTTTTGTCAACCTCCACCTGCTGTTAAGAAAGGAGTGTTTAGAGGAATGCTAAACTCACTACACCCACACATATATACAGCTTACAGTTTTCTCACTATTTTAATCTGTATTCTTGGTAGAACATGACTGTACATTAGCGAGACGCAGATCCCTAGCCTTTCTGGTAGATCAGTATTGATTTGGTCTATGTAGACCTGTCCAACCCTTGCTAATAGGGAAAGCAGACATTAACGCTTTAGCATTTAAACCGGGGCCATATCCGGCCAGAATTCTTTCACCTCTTTCTGTTCAAACTGGCCATAACTGGCCACTCATACTGACTTTAAGGTATTGTTTTCAAAATAAATAATATCAAAACCTATAGATTCAATATTATGTGAGATAAAGCCTTTACTGTGAAAATATAATAGTTAATATAGAGTGATGTAAATGCTAAAGGGTTAAATGATCATGAGGATGTAGTATTTGGTTTGACTCATTCTTGATATGAGTTGAGTGTCAACAGCAATTCCCACAATTAATTGACTATATGAATTAGTTTCAATTTGAATATATTGCTTCAACATAATTCACACTAATTAATTAACTTCATTTTTTTTCTATTTTTTTTAAAGTCAAGTGTCACCTCATTAATTCTGTTTATATATTTTTTTTTATTTCAATAAACTATAGTACAAATGTCTACCACTTTTATACAATATGGAAGTGACTCACATTCCAATATAAACAGATTTTATTAAGGTGTAGGTATTATTTTATTGGGCAAGAGAAGTTAAGGGCTGAAACACTTGCTTCAGCAGGGTTTCTTCTCTGAAGACCTGCTGTCCAGCTCTCCTGAGGGTTTCTTACCACTATTTTGTTGAATTAACAATAATATATTAGTGGTACCTGTGTTATATCCCCTGGAGTGATAAAAAAACCAAGTTGACATCAGCAGGATTTGAACACAAACCTATTTGACATCAAACTAAATATTAATCCTTTTGATACCAAACTGCCTGAAACCACCCTTGGTTTTATGATACAAAGTTGTTTATTTTAAAGTGTTTACATTTATCTAAAAACCTTCCATCATAATTTATGTAAGAATTATTATTAAGTTTGTCCAAAACACTCAGCTTAATAATATAAACGTTAATTATATTAATAAATAATATTTGTACCAACCCTTACAAGAATGGAACAACGGACATAAAATGCTGATGGCTTTCTTTTTACTCTTTAGAAAACTATAGTTGCTATCACTTAAATATTGGAAGACTTTATAGATCTTTGGCAATCAAATATTTGTATAAACTTGCTGTCATTTGACAGACAACAGATGTGTCTATCTATAGTTATTTAGAAACACTGTAATGTAGCTGGAGTATGATTGTGGATCTGTTTATGTCACATCCCTAGCAATAATATCTGTTAATTCCTCTCTAGATATTCCATTAAATGTTGTTTGGTTTTGTGAAGTAAAACATACCTTGTTTTTGTGCCAAAATATGGAGAAGACATTGTAAATGAGAGGTGTCAGCCTTCACTAAAATTACTGATAAATCACTATAGATTGGCCTTACTATGTTCTGTTACAATAGCTAAAACTTCAGCCTTTATAGAAACCTTTTCATATGGTGATCAGAGGAGCTGCAAGCAAAGCCCTCATAGCCCTATTAACCCTCATGGAATTGAAAAGTATGACAGATGTGTTAGATTAATCTAGTTAATAAGTAGTTGAAATTTATTTTAAATTATTTTAATTTGGACACACTAAGGCCAATTTAATTGACTTTCCTCTCCCCCAAAATTATTGGCCTTGTGCCTAAATCAGAAACTATTATATTGGGATATATCGATATATATATATAGAGAGAGAGAGAGAAAAAGATTGGTAGATTTATAGGTTTTGATTGATAATTCAGTTTTCTCTGTTGATATATGTCAAATTTTGTTGTCCGTCAAAATGTTTTACTTCATTTGTTTTGTTCTGCTAAAAGTAAATGTTAATAGCAAGCTGGATCAATGCCAGAAAGCTAAACTGTGAATCTAGCTATAAAACAATCATTTTCATGTGCATGTAAAAGTCTTAACATTTTAGTTTCTACAACGCATTGTGAGTTATGTAAGAAATGACTAATAAGTTTCAGAAAGCCAGTACAATGTGGTAGAAACATATAAAGAGATGATAAATAAAACAAAACAAAGTAATGTTGTTGTTTTTTTACCCAGTATATTTCAACATGATATTTCAAGGTTATTACCCTCTTTTTGTCTTGTTTTATATGTCATCCTTTACCCTTTTTTTATATTTCTACCACCTTGTACTGGCTTTCTGAAACTTATCAGTCATTTATTAACATTTTGTAAATTCATCAAAATCAATTGAACATAAAATTGTGAAGAACATGAGATTTTTTACCTTGAGTTGCCTTCAAGATATTTTTTATACCAATGTGGCTGGTGTTCAATTTAAACTTTTGAAGATTACCTTTGGAAAATAGACATTAAGTGGCTGTGGCAGTGGCAGCATTACCATTGTTTAAAAACATCAACAACATTTATTTCTGCCATTCTTCAAATTCTAAACATTTTGTTTTTTACTATCACTCATCCTGCATTAGGGACATCTTTCTCATCTGTCAGTGAAGTCATCCTAACTTGGTACCTTCAATACTATAGAAGGAAAGAATAATGCTTAGACTACCCAAAGTCAATCAGTGCCACCAGTTGGAAATATTTTACCTACTAATGCAATACTTACAAATTGACCCCAATAAAATAAAAGATGGCTTCATATATTGTATAGCTTACAAAATTTGGTATAGTATAGTCCCGTAACTCCTGATGGAGTCATAAAAGTGTCATAGTGACATATGCCATTTCTTGGGCATTTTAACCCTACCGGAGCCCATCACTTCTCCAGGTTTGAACACAGCAGATTTCTTCCAGAAGAGGATTGAAAGTGAGAGAATGGAAGTGAGAAAGAGATATAAAGGAAGAATCTATCATCTCTAAAACTGCAGCTAGATCTGCTAATTATTTACCTGGTGGGTCTCTAAGTCTTTACTGTCCAACCCATATAAGCAGAAAAACAGGCATAAAAACGATGATGATGATGATGAGCGTCTCTAAATTTGTGGAATATTTCTAGTCATTTATTCTTTATCAAGAGAACTCCTGCTGCCAACACCACTGCATCTGTTCCATCACCACTACACACACATCTCCCTACAAACTCCCATTCAGTTATCTTCATTATCAGAAGAAAATTTCATAAATTTTTTTATTAGCTCGACTTGTCAACAATAAAGTATATATCATTGACTAACAGTCATTAATTCAAACAAGTTAACCTAAATTCTAGATTCTATATTAGCATCATATGTAGACAGACATTCATCTCGTCACTCTTTCCCTCTATAATTGCCTACACTGGAATGGTTACAGCAGTAAAATAAATTAGAGCTGAAGAGTTAGTTGAAAAACATATCATAGCTGAAGCAACAGTTTCTCAAATGTCTCTCCCTCTATAGTTCTTTCCTCACAACTGTAATTTCAGTCCAACTTATGATGTTGTTCTAGTGTCCTAGATAATGTTTACTCTTCAACAGATGAATGAAGAATTTGGATTGCATTTCAAGATAATTCTTTTACATATATTTACTAAAAAAAGAACATGTGTCATGTTGTAGAACCAAATATAAGAGAGAGAACACTATTTAGGACATAGACATATAGACAGCATTGCATTCAGAAATGTTTCAATGAATGTTTTAAAGATTATTGATGGTTCTAAAAGCTCCTAACATAAAGGTTAATAAATAATGTACTTGTTTCCTGTTCCAAATATGGAATCTAATGAATAATTAATAACAGAGAATCGTTTCTGGTAACTGTAATCACCATTTCAAATGTGTCACCACAGTAACAACATTTTTGAAAAAAAAAAATAGAAACAAAAACTGCAAATATTTTCTTCAAATACTGATTATGATGATGATGATGGTGTCCCAATACAAACACATTGGTCTCTGTTAGTGGATAGTATATTCTTTATTTTCAATGAATTTCTACTGTGGTTGGGGATAGGAAGGGCATCCAATCAGACAGTTTGCCAAATCAAAAGGTTGGGAGGATCCTTCAGTCATGTCAAGGACATGACAACCTCTCTAGTGCTGGAGTTGTGTCCCCCTCCCTTTAAGTGTCACCCATGACACATGTCATGCTTACAATACTCAAATTATGCCTCTGGTGCACTGTTCTGAAATGTGTTCTCCGTGAACATGTAATGTAAGCTAACTTAATGCCACTCTAACCATATACTGATGATTTCATATAGTGAGAAATGAAATAAAACTATATCTTTATGTATCCAATCCAATACTTTCTCACTCCTGTTGGAGGAACCCCTCCCTAGTTGACCTCCATCACTTTCTGTTTGGTTTTGGTTATGTCATGGGTGTAGCCATCCTCACCTTGCTTGACTATTACAACTAGGTGAGGCTATTTAACCCATAGTTGTGGTTGATGGCTGTTAACTCTGAGGAGTGAAGTTCATCCACCCTTTTATATATTATCAACAATTAAACTCTAATATTTCAAATATAACTAGCTATACTAATTCCAGGTAAGGTTTGGAATCTAAAGTAACTGATAAGGGTCTGAATAGGCAAAACTTAATCATTAAAGTTTGTGGGGAGAAAAATAAATTTCAGTGAGTTTTATCATGAAGAGTGGGGAACAGGGTAAATTGAGGGAAGGAGATCAAGAGAACCACTGTCCTTTTTACTTTTTTCTTCCAACATCTACCACTCCGTATTACTCTTTCAACTCTTTCTTTTCTCATTCACCTTTTTGCAACCATGGTACTAGCCTTTATATTCTTTCTCTCCAAAGAAAAGCACATTTCTTGAATAATTTCACTTCTTGCTGCAAATCAACTCACAGTAAATTCTTTTCTACAAACTTTTATACATTAATTTCACTCAACTTGTCTTCACTTGCACTCAACCAGCTTAAATAAAGATTTCTTTTACTGGGAGAAAGACTGTTTTTAATGGGAGTGGTTTAAAGGTACTGGTAATTGGTACTTTTTTTAACCACCAGTCAGATGAAAGTATAATGAGACACAAGATATGGAATTATAGAATGCTGTAAAGTGTCCAAGTTAATTCTTTCTACCCACTGCATGATAAATTCTGGTCCAAACACAGCTGAAATAATATGTGGGAGGAATGATAAACAAACATGGAGGAAATATTTCATTTTATTTTTATAGTGCCCCACCTATGTAAAAAGTGGATAAACTTATACTATGGTTTAAAGTCTCTAACAGATTGTATAATAGATAAATATCATGTGTTAACGCCTTGTTATCCAAATATAAGACAATGTTTTGGGCAAGATACTGAACAGTCCTTCACTGAATTACTTTTTATTTTATACCTTGATAAGGAACAGAACACTTAATGCATTTTTAAGACTTCTTTTTGATAAGGAAGTAGGAATAAATTGTATGGAAAGAACAGCTTGATAATGTAGTACTGAAGTGATTGGAATCAGGATAACTCATCTAAACCATGCTAGTGTGGAAAATGGACATTAAATGATGATAATGATGATTTATGCCAATTGTGCTCATTTATGTGGAAATATTAATTTGGTTTTATATTTCAATAATAATTTCATATTTTTCCTTGTATTCTTTTGAAATTTCTATAACAACAAAGTCATAATTCTTGATGTATTTCTTGTAATATTCTAAATACTTGTCTTTATATGCATTACACGATATGCATTATATACATTACATGATACACATATATATTACAGGATATACAGTACATGATATACATATATATTACATGATATACATTATATATACATTACATGATATACATTATATATATATTACATGATGTACTGACAAGTAGTTTTCCTTTTCTTTTTTGGCAGGTGGTCCGGGGAGGAGGGGTGGTTTCCTCCTCGGAGTCTGCCTTATATTCAACACATTATCATCAACTCAAGAAGCTGTCCTCCGATAGGGATATTGAAAACTATGCACAGACTCATCTTAATAGGCATAAGAAAGGAATATTTGGTAAAAGAGTTTCATTAGCCAATATGCTGGCTTGGTCCAAGGTAAGGGAAACCAATATATTATTTTATTAAATGTTATGGTGTTGTGAGATGGTGAAATGTTATGGTCGTGAATCTTGGGTAATGACAGAAAGAATATTATTGCAAATATAAGTGGCCGAAATGAGGTTCCTCCGAAGAGTCTTTGGAGTTATATTACTTGGTAGAGTTCATACCTCAGAGATCAGAAAGTCGCTCTAGATAGAACCAGTACTTCTCCAAATTAAGAAATCACAACTCCGATACTATAGGCATGGAGTTAGAATGTCTCACAAAAGAATCACTGGACAAATTTTACAAGCAAAACCAACTGGCAGGAAACCCAGAAGTAGACCCTGTGCAAGATGGTAGGATAACATCCATGAACTTGGCTGGTTTCGCTTAAGGATCCAGCCCAAACAATTGGAGACAGTTGCTTCTGACAGGATCTGCTGGAAGGAGTGTTTGAAGACTTTGCCCCCATGATCCTCCCAGAAATAAGTGGACAAAGAAGTTATGGTGTTGTAAAGCTAGCTAATTAAGTTGCTAACTTAATCATAATTATATAATGCATTGGCAATGAATTTAATGATTATATCTTAATAACAAACTCAGTGCTGAATAGTATGCTGACAGTTAAACCAATGATTTTTTTACTCTTCAAAACCTATGGAAGGTTACAAATATTCAAGATTTAATGTTCTGAAATATTTATAATAATTTCTAACATTTTGAGATAAAGGCTATTGGTTAGTAATTGGATTAGTCCAAGATTGCCTTCCTTCAAAAATTATTTCAATAACCCTGTATGACTACCTGGACAGAATTCTGCTATTTAACTAATGAACAAAGCATTCAAACATTTCTAGACATGGTCATTTTGTCAGTTGTAGGATATGTTGTATGCAGATATATATCTTGTAGACCTCTATTTAAAGACAGTATCAGGTTTATTTAAATCTTGTAGACAGGTTTGTTTAAGCTATAGTTACTACATTAAGTAGTTCAAATAACTACAAACAAAATTACTTATTTTTGTTTAAATTTCAATGCTTACATGAACACACATTTCTCATTTGCTTTTTGACATTTGTTAGCTTCTGCAGTGCTTACCATAGCTTACCGGGTACATAACATACTCATGTACCATGCAATTTTGATAGGAAATATGTGATATCTATTTCACAGCATGTATAAAAATTAGATTCTATTTACAATAGTCCATCTATTATGCTATTTGAGAGCTGCTGATTTTGTTGACATTGCTTACAATTATATCTCACAAGCATAAGTCATTGTTGACACAATGATTGATGGATATATGTGAAGTTTGGTGCCTTAGCTGATGGAGGAATTTGGATCATACAGGCTTCAGGCACTGGAAGATAGTTACAGCTTTGCTGAGTCTCTTCTCCACATCAGTTTCTGGGTTACTGTCATTAACAATGTTGCTACCTCAGTACACAAAGATGTCAATGATCTCCAGAGTCTGGCCCTTCAGTTGGGTTGCTGCCCAAATAATCATCACTTTTCATTGCTGACCAACATTTGAGGAGCTGCTATCACTGAGACTGGCACTCATGTCTCTCATTATCATAGCTGTGGCACTAAAGAGTTTCAGATCATTGGAGATGTCATGGTCAGGGAGTCTTCTCTGTCATCATTTGAAACCGTATGCAGTAGATGTACAGGGGAAAGTAGACAGTTGTAATCGCAGTGATAGACACATCTTTCAAATGCAGCTGGGTTCTATAGAAGTGGTTGATAGCTTCCGGTACCTAGGTGATCAGATTAGCATGGGAGGGGATGTTCTGAGGCATAGTATCTAGAATAAGGACAGGTTAGAAGAAGTTTAGGGAGCTGCTTCCTCTGTTAACAAAAAAGGGTTTCTCCCTCTGCGTATGAAAGGCCGGTTATATGATGCCTGTGTGAGATGTGCGATGCTGCATGGTAGTGAGACATGGGCAGCAACTATAGAGAATGTGTGAAGGCTGGAGAGAAATGAAGCAAGCATGCTCCATTAGATATGCAATGTCAATGTGTGTGAATTACCAAGCATAGATGATTTGAGAGAGAAACTGTGTATAAGAGGGATAAGTTGCGGTGTGTGGGAGAGAAGACCGAGATGGTATGGACATGTGATGCGCATGGAGAATGACCGCTGGGTAAAAAAGTGTCAAGAAATCCCAGTAGAAGGAAGACGCAGTAGAGGAAGACCACGAAAAACTTGGGCAGAGGTGGTGAGAGCAGACCTCAGATTGCTGAAGCTCACGGAGGAGATGATGAAGGACCATGACAAGTGGAGAGATGCTGTGCTGAATAGGACCCGTCCCACCCTTGCAAGCAGGCAAAAGTGGACGTAAAATGATGATGATGATATATATATATATTGTCTAGTTTTTCTATTACCAACAAAAAAAATCTAAATTCAAATAAAATATTCATGTATTTAATCCTATACATCGCTGTCAGTTGCAATTTGGTTAATTGCCAGATAATAATATGACACTAACATTTTCAGAATGAGAGTTGTGTGTATATAATTATACTACATTCTTCTATTAATTAAGTTTAGTTATTGTAGTATTATTTTTGTGTAACTCTTAACATTTGAAATTCTTCTAATGTACATTACAAAGCAAAAGAATATTTTAAAATCGTTAATATGAGGAGTTTTCCTATATTATTAATTTAAACTTTGATGTGCAGAGATGAATGGTAATGTTTAATTTAGCTGATAAAATATACAGTTTATTGTGATTCTGTCTCCAGCTAGCTATACATGTCTGTAGCTAGATATTAAATTAGGAAAAGATTCTTGCAAATCAACGATACCTAGAATTTGTCTGCTCTCAATTAGCACTGAGATGATAGTCAGTTTTAGATGAAGATAGTGATGCATATAGTTAACAGAAAGACAGATAATTGTGCTGAAACATTAGAATGTTATGTTCCATTATAGGTGCTTGGCTTAGTCACCAGGCAGAGCACTGAATGCTACCAGTTTCAGATAAACTAACTGAAATTAGATGACATCATCATCATCATTGTTTAACATCTGCTTTCCCTGCTAGCAAGGATTGGACGAGTCTACATAGACTAAGTCAGTACCGAATCATGACTGCTAACCTCCCAGACAGGCCAGAGGTTTCTACATCTCGCTTACGTATGGTCTTACATTCTATTGAGTTCTATCAATGAAATAATACTCACTGATATAGCATCAATTTTACTCTTTTATTGATAAATGGTTCATTAGTTCCCAATCCTGACTTCTAAACCTTTTATGGCTAACAAACATACTGCCAAGTTATGATCTAATGCAGGAGAGATTTCTAATCATTTTACAGCCTCTCACAGAACAGATCTATAATAATCTATATGACTATTATTATTATTATTATTATAAGGCGGTGGATTGGCAGTATCGGTAGAGGGTCGGACGCCACGCTTTCCAGCATAGTTACGTCCCTTAACAATCTGAGTTCAAATCCCGCCGAGGTTGACTTTGCCTTTCATCCTTACGGGGTCGATAAAATAAAGTACCAGTAATGCACTGGGTAATTGCTGGCCTTGTGCCAAAAGTAGAAACAATTATTATTATTGTCATTTATTCACTTGTCTCTATATTTACAAAACATTTAAGTTTTGTAAAACTATGTCCTTCCATAACATAAAAAAATATAAATACTTCCAATTTGACTAACAAATAATTGTCGTAATAAACAGATATACTTCCATGTTCTCAATGACATATATTCCTTCCTGTATCGAAAGGTTTAGGAGTGAATAAATGTTGTATAGTATATATTGGGGTGATGCAAAATTAACAACTGTGAGTAATCAAATCAATCAACGGCAAAGATATTCTCCCATTTCTCCCACTGAAGCCTCTGCAGACTATCATATAAATTGTTGGCTCAAAAATTTCCAGGTAGGCAAAGTCTACAGTGATTTGGACAACCTTGTCGCTGACGTCAAAGCATGAACTGCATCCAAAGATTGTCACTTTTTTGCACGTGGAATCCATCATTTGCCAAGCAAATGGGAGACAGTTATTGAAGTAGACAGTAATTATGCTCCAGAATGACCTTGATCATTTAAACATGTTTTGATTGTAGTTTGGTGTTGTATTTTAGAATAAATTTAGAGTCAATAAAAATGGTTAATTTTGAATCAACCCACACTGTAAAGTGGTAGTATAGGTGACACAACAAAAAGCTCCCAGCCCACACTGTAAATGTGGTTGGTGTTAGGAGGGGCATCTAGCTGTAGAAACCAAGCCAAAACCAGTCCTGTGTGAGCAAGTCATTGATCATCGGACCTGGCTTGTCTCACAACAGGGCAACTCAATAACCCACCCAGGCTAGCATGGAAAATGAATGATAAACAGTGATGATGATATATATATATATATATATATATATATATGTTAAATGACAGGTGAATGCATCCTCAACTTGGTTTTAAGTTTGAATGTTTATCAAGTATCTGAAATTGTTTTGTAAACAAATCCATTTGTTTCAATAATACAATTATATATTTTCTATTGCCAGGATCCCATCCAGAAACCAATGCTCAGAACCAATGATAAAGCCGTGAAAAGAGAAGCGTGTGAAGTCTTCAAGCATATCCTTTACAAACTTACATTTACCTTTGAGTAAAGCCAGTGCTGTTCATAGTGATATTTCTGAGATTTCAGATACTCAGTCACAATTTCAGTTTAATATTGTCAATTTGTCTTTAAATTAATTTTCATTTCATAGTGTCTCAGTAGTAAAATTAGAATTCTTGCAGAAATGACATATACTGTATAAAATCAATTGACAAGATCCCAGACCTTATTCGCTTACCAAGTGGGGTGGAACTCATCAAATCAGACCAAGGAAACAATGTTTTCCATTGTTCTTTCCATTGTTGATACTATCTACCAGTTGCAACTCTTGGTAGGAGCAGCAATGTGAAATCAAATGTCTTGCTCAAGACCTAGTTCAGGAATCAAACTTGTAACCTCATGATTGCGAATCTAATTCTCTAACCACTAAGCCAGACACCATCAGTAAAAGGCATAGTGTATCACGCGTGTGTGTGTTCTGTTGGGTACCATAATCTACTGGATAATAGTGCCATTATTGAAGACTTTGAAAGGTGGTGGATTGGTAGAATTAGTAGAGCGTTGGACAACATGCTTCGCAGCATAGAGTTTTGTCCCTTTATGTTCTGAGTTCAAATCCCGCCGAGGTGAGCTTTGTCTTTCATCCTTACAGGGTTGATAAAATAAAGTAACACACTGGGGTCGATTTAATCAACTTTCCCCTTCCCCAAAATTGTTGGCCTTGTGCCTAAATCAGAAACCATTTCTGAAAACTTTGTTTTTGTGTAGTGAAACTAGGGCAGCATAGCCTGAAGGAAGCTACCCTAGCCTCTAAATTATACAGGATTAGATTAAATTGTTACAGTAAGATAATGAAAGACTCATTCTTTTTTTACTGTGCTGTTGTCATTTCAATGAGATGTATTTATGGTACCTATTTACAGCTAGAGATATTTGGCAATTGAGCACTGTTTTTTTATGTTAACTATAGAGCAGCTGTAGGGACAATATATG
>OZ024746.1:18755830-18758330 GCA_964016885.1 Eledone cirrhosa | reverse complement strand
TATAGCTTTTTAAACATGATATTTCAGCAGCTAAAATTCTTAGTTGTTCCATTTCCTAACCTACTTCTCTCTTCTTGATTACAATGGCAATATTTGCCCGATTATTTACTTGCTATTTGATGCTGCTAGGCTTCCAGACAGAATTTGTTTATAATTGCTTACTCTGTGGAGGCATGTGGCCTAGTGGTAAGGGTGTTGGACTTACGATCATAATATCATGGATTTGACTTCTGGACTTACGATCATAATATCATGGATTTGACTTCTGGATTGGGTTGTGTGTTGTGCTCTTGACGAAAACACTTCATTTCATGTTGTTCCAGTATACTCAGCTGAAAATGAGTACCAGCAATAACTGGGCAGTTAATCCTTCAATCAACTGGCATCCTGTCCAGAGGGGAGTCTTGTACTCTCAGTCACTTCACAATACAGAAACCAAGATAAGCACCAGCCTGATAAGCCTCTGGGCTTGAGACAGACTTTAATCCTGTTAGGGACTGGCATCCTGTCCAGGGGGAAGTGTTGAACTCTCAGTCACTTTATAACACAGAAACAGGGATAAGCACCAGCTTAATGAACCTCCAGGCTCAAGACAGACTCTAGACTTGCTTATCTTCATTTGAAACTTTCTATTTGTCAGCACAACTTTCGTAACATGGAATGTTCAATTGAATTCCAATTGTTTCATTTTCTTTTGGTTTTCAGCAGTTATTCTTTCGAAATCATTTTCTTCAGTCAGAGTTCTGTGCTGAAGGTCATGTGAATGTGAAAATGATATAACTACACACTAGATTTTTTTTTTTTTAGCAGAAAGTCATTGGAACAAAAACAATTAATTCTATATTTATTTTTGAAGATTTTGAGAAAAGTAAACAAAACTAAAAGAGTGACAGATGGAACATTGAAAATGGTAACCATTTAATTGTTCCCAGTTGTTTTGAAGACATATGTTTGTTCCACATTAAAAAAATTATCTGCTAAGGTAGATATACAGATATATATCAATTAATGTGTATAATCTTTTCCAAATAATCTACACATTAACTGGATGTAAAGTTTAGATAAGTCTTTAGTTAAACAAAAATCAGTAGGCTCAATAAAAAACACAAAACCATACTTAAATAATTCAATGAATCTAAATTATTGATGCTGTTTTTCACCAACTAGTTTCTCCTAAACTATCAATAACTTCATATTATTATGAATAAAATTCACATTATTTATTTTCATTTGCATCAGATTCAAAATCTCGATCAGTTGCTAATTTTATCATGAAATTTTCAAAGCAAAATTCTTATTTTTCTTTTGTTTTCAAAATCTTTTTTTTTTTTCCCTTTTCATTAAAAATGCATTCAAAAACAGTTTTGTTTTTTTTTTATTTCATTTGTTTTTTTTGTACAATTTTCAGTACTATTTTGGAGACATACATAATACATTTTTTTATCAAAATTAGTTTTACTATATCCTGCCTCCTCAATTAGGCTTGAATTCAAGTCTTTCAGAACACCTATTACTTGGAATAGTTATTGTTCCTCGATTGTTATAAGTTCTTTTAAAATGAACAAAAATTCTTCTAAAAGAAACCAAAATTAATCAGATGTCAGAGTATTGCTGTTAGTAAATTATGGAGTAAATGAGAGAAAATGATAGCTGAGGGTTTTAATGGCAATTCAAAAGGGCAAACAAACAAATTTATACAAACCATAATTTTTTTTTTTTTTTAGAATTTAAATCATTGAAATATCTTAATATATCAGTAAAAAAATATGTTAATTAAAGTAAACCCAATATTTTCCAAATTTCCCCAAAAAAACAAACATTGCTTTATTTTTTTTATTTTTATTTTTATTTTTTTATTTATTTTTTTTTTTCACCTCTGTTTGAATTCAGAATATTTCTGAATCAGATTTTGTTGAGAAAATCACAATTTTTTGAAATATAATATTTAGTAAACTGAATATTTGTTGATATTTTCTTAAATATGTTTCTGATTTTATTTCTTTTTAATGAAATGAATGTATTTTATTTTATTTTAAGAAACTGAGCTTTTGGCTTAAATTTCCAATTGCTAGGAATTTGTGTGTTTATATAAGAATATTTATGCAAATCTATATACTTGTACACATGTGCATATGTTTGTGTGTATGTAGTAAGTATGTGAGTGTGTATGTCTTTCACATACATTACCAATTCTGATTGATTTATCTATGCTCACTCATTGCTGACAGCTAGAAGCCATTTCCTGTTTTATCTTCAGAACAAAATAATAGTCATTTATCACTTTCAAAGCTCTATCTTTTTTGGCTATCACTGCTAAAGACAAAGGACCAAGCTGCATTCGAGGTCCCCCTTTCCCCATTGACCACTACCAATCCATTCACATCAGCTAGACTTTTTGACATGTTCAATATTTCCATATTCAATCAAACAAAAATCACCCAATGTTCTGAGACATTTTTTTTCTCTCACTGTATTAAACTCTCCTCCCACCTGTGCCACA
>OZ024746.1:18748330-18750830 GCA_964016885.1 Eledone cirrhosa | reverse complement strand
TAGTGTCTTGTGGCACTTCAGCTTTCAGTTATTGACTCCACTGAAGCGCCCTCCCTACTGTATGGAGGAATACACCCTTGACATACTTCTCATCCTGCCTCTGTACAGTATGGAGGGCTCATCAGCTCACTTATAATACATTGTGCATACTGTTATGTAGCATTGCAGTTCGTGAGCAGGCATCTTACACTCCACCTTTCACTCTGAGAGAGAAGCCCTTTCTTGTCTGTATGGTTTCTAGTTCTTTCTACTTCCATCCAGTTACTTCTCTGGCCACCATACTTTCAGAGAATCCTCCCCCACTGCTGATTGTCACCTAGGTAACAAAATCTATCAACAACCTCTCTCTCTCTTTCTATATATATATATATATATATACATATAAACTACATGTGTGGCTGTATATATATATATAATTTTGTTTTGCAAGATTCTTGATGGAAAATCAAGTGTTAAAATAGATATTTGGTAGGGACATGCTGCCAATAAAAATACATGCACCAGTTGACTTTCACTTCAATTTTATTAGTGAATAAACCTAAATATATATATATATGCATATACACATATATATGTATGTTAAATAAATGCAGTTGGCAATAAGAAAAGCATCCCTGGTAGAAGCTATGCCTGAAGGATCAAGGGACTCTCCACATTGTGTCAAGGGCATCACAACCTCCCTAGTGTTGGTGATTTACACGATAAACACATCAAGTACATTTTGTACAATAAATGGTGATAGGAAAGTCAGACAATCTACCAAATAAATGGTCAGGATTGCACTTCAGCTATGCCATGATTAAAAGCACATAGTGGCGTGTTGGATTGAATGTTGGGCTCCCAGTCTGTGGCGACATGACCCACACTTGCTAGCAAGGAAAATGAACATTAAAAAATTGGAAAACCAGTATGCTAGTGAGGGTGTCAGATTCACAGATAACTTCAGTTCTCTCAATGTAAACTACCAGCAATAAGTAAACTTGATACAAACTACACCAACTGATACCCAAAATTACTCTACTATTACTACTACTACTACAAATGAACAAACATTGAGTAAGCTGAAGGCATGTGATAACATGACACCTGAAGTGACGTACAATTATTATATATTTTGTCTGAGGAAGTCTTATATTTAAGACAGGGTTGCAATGATTGCCAAAAGCTGTATAGATATAGCCAGACATGTGGGCTATGTGGCAGTAAAATAATAAAATATGAATAATTAATGTCCTTTCTTCATACTAATTCACATACACACACATACCTACCTATATATATATAGAATATATATATATATATTTATGTAGATATATATATATGTATACATATGTATAAATGTATGCATATGTATACATATGTATAAATGTATGCATGTTTATATATGTATGCATGTATATCATCATCATCATCATCATCATTTAACATCTATCTTCCACGCTAGTATGGGTTATATATATGAATACATATGTATGTATACGTATATAATATATATATATATATATAACCCATGTTAGCATGGAAAATAGATCATAAACGATGATGATGATGGTATGTATATATATATATATATATATATATGTGTGTGTGTCTAGGTATGAATTGAAGTTGTAGCTGCCATATAGCAGATACTAATCGAGTTGTTTGAGGCAATCACAAATCACTCAGTGGATCGAAAAGCTAAACATTATCATCCAGAGTAAAACACTATATATATATATATATTATACATATATCTGTGTGTATCTACTGGACAGCAATGTAAACTCAACAATGAACCAGTAGCAACTCAAAACCTAAAACACCACACATCTCAAACCGTCTGAACAGGACATGTCAGAAGTTTACTATACAACCACTGTGACATCTTCGAAATACGTATAACAGAATTATGTATTGAAAGATGTAGACATAAAACCATCTCTCTCATTCATAATATATATATTTAGAGATTATAACGTCCAGTTACTGAAGGGTCAACAGATTCAGCACGTGATGCGTAGATTCCAGTAAGTATAGAGGTGTAGGACTAAGCAGAGTGTTATACTAATAATAAGAAGGACGATATGTTAAGCCTTCATTACGTTTATTGAATAGTAACATGTGTTTCGCTATTCATCAGCTCAAGGTTCAATCTGGATTGACTCGGGAATCAAAAGCTCGTCTGACTTTTGTTATGGTAATGATTTACCATAACAGACGTTGGACGAGCTTTTGATTATATGTATGTATATATATATGTATATGTATATATGTGTGTATATATATATGTATATGTATATATGTGTGTGTATATATATATGTATGTACATATATATATATATATGTGTGTGTATATAGATATGTATATGTATGTATGTATATATGTATATGTATGTAGATATATATGTGTATATATATATATATGTGTATATATATATATGTGTGTATATATATATATATATGTATATATATATGTATGTATATATATATGTATGTGTATATATATATATATGTGTGT
>OZ024746.1:18599563-18734563 GCA_964016885.1 Eledone cirrhosa | reverse complement strand
ATTTTTATTCACACGTCTGCATTAAATTTCAAAAGAAATTTAAATTAATTTTTAAAGTGTCAACTTGTTAGCTTTTTTCACATTTTTATTGTGCAATTCCAATAAGAAATGTAATAATGTAAATAGTTACAAGATCCCCAAGAAGAGCTTTTAGGAATTAGAACTAAACATGGGAAGCAGCTCGAAAATAAATTTTTCCCATGGATATTCTATTGTAGATAAGATTCTCAGACACTTTGTTACCTATTTTTAACTGCTTAGTAAAATTGAGTAATGAAATAATGTATTCTAACTGAAATGCAATGAAAGATCTGCAGTAAAATTGGAACATGTAATCCCTGAGCTGGTACTCCAGTAACTTATCTACACTTTGGCATTTTCAATAGAATATGAGAAGTTCTATTAATTGTTTTGTGTATTATAAAATGTGCAGAGAAATTGTTCCAATGTATGATATGGTTTTGTCATGAATATAGTAGTAGTTATTGATGTATCTCAAGCAACATATATGTATGTATAGTGGGTTGTGTAATCTAGTCTGATAAAGGATTATAATCTTAAAGTGTTCACTATCAAGTGACCCATACTAACCCAGGAACAAGGCTCATAGACTGCAGCCACATGACCATTCACGGTAACTATACTAACACTAATCCTAATTCTAACTTTAACCCTAACCCTAATTTTAATTATAACCTCAACTCTCACAAACTCATCTTTCTACAATTCTACCTTTACCTAAACAAACAATAAAACACAAAATGTATACCATTTTTAAACAGGTTTTATCTTGTTTATTGTATTTTATTATATTCTAGCTTCTCCCTCTCAGCTCCCTTTAATTCAACTCTTCTTACCTTGCCCTGAATCACAACACTATAAAAAGAATTACACAACCCACTATGCATAGTAATAGTTGTTTGAAATTTAAAAGAAAAATTAGTGCCAAATATGAATATATTTACTGCTCAATCAGTTGATTGTGACAACTGTTGTTATAAAACACCTAAAGCTGTCATATCAGATACAATTGTAGTATAGATAGCTATAAGATCTAATCATGGGGTTTATGTATGATTAATGTGGGGTGGGATGGATTGTTGCACACCAGGTATCATATGTAGCATGAAAAATAAGAACCAGAGTTGAATCCAAGGACAAAATTGAGATATCTGTAATTCAAACTATTTGTTTTGTTCATAGATTTCGTGCAGGATTGGTGATGGAATACAAACTTTCATTCTTTCTGTAATCCAATGGTCTACCAGAATGTTTGAAAAAAAATTGTTAAAAAAATGAATAAAAGAAACTAATTTGCTGAGTGATTTCAGATAATGGCTTCTGTATGTATAAGAAATTCCACTGAATTTTCCATAGTATTGGTTGAGTGATTTAATATATTACTTCAAATTGTTTATTTCATTGCAAACAAATTTAATGTTTATTGATCACTGGTGAAGAAGTGTTAAAATAATCCCAGTGAAAGGAAGCTGCAGTAGAGGTGGATCAAGGAAGACCTGGACAGAGGCGGTTTGTTAAAGCTCACGGAGGAGATGTCAAAGGAATGCAACAAGTAGAGAGATGCTGTACTGAGAAGGACCCGTCAAACCCATGCAAACGAGGAACAACGGATATAAAATGGTGATGATGAGATGGTAGTGAAGAAAATCATTTATTTTACTAGCAACTAAAACATATCAAACAAGATTATCATTCTGGCTATCATTCTCCAACTCACAAACATACTAGTTTAGAGTAATGTGAAAACATCAGATTTTTAAAAATATGTGCAATTGTAATTACTCGTACTTATTTTATAGCCTCTGGTGGGAGGAAATATATAATCAAACCTGGAGGCACGTGGTCTAGTGGTAAGGGTGTTGACTCACAATCATAATGTCATGGGTTCGATTGCTGAACTGGGTTATGTGTTGTATTCTTGAGCAAAACACTTCATTTCATATTGCTCCAGTATACTCAGCTGAAAATGAGTACCAGCATTATCTGGCGGTTTAACCTTGCTATGGACTGGTGTCCTGTCGAGGGGAGAGTTTTGTACTCTTAGTCACTTAATGCCATGGAAATCAGGATAAGCACAAGATTGAGACAAACTTTATACTTTTTAGATTACAAACGGATACAACCTGCCATCTACCACTCTTGAAAAAGCAAGAATTCAGGTAAAGTATCAATACATTCCAGGAAAACTATTTCTTATATAAACACAAGGGTGATATTTGTTTAGCCCTAGGTAAACCTCGTTTGCGTAGAGCTATGAAAAAAAGCACTTTGGTCCTAGTCATCCTGATGTTTTGTGATTTCTTTCTAAAACTGAAGACCACTGTGTCCTTTTCATGTTTAAGAGAGTAAAGTTGAATTTGAGGGAGATTTTGTATTTCTTTCTAGTTGGTTAAGCAACCATGTAGAGGTTCCCTTTATTCGTTTTTATTTAATTAACCTTAGATAATAGGGTCAAACCAGGCAGAATTTGAACAAGAAACCTAGAAGAATGAAATTAAATATATTCATACATGTAGTGTTATTGTGTCCCTGCTCACATTCTTCTAGGTAACAATGGTTTCTGATTTAGGCACAAGGCCAACAACTTGGGGAAGGGGAAGTTGATTAAATTGACCCCAGTGCATTACTGGTACTTTATTTTATCAACTTCGTAATGATGAAAGGTAAACTTAACCATGGCAAGATTTGAAACCGTAAAGGATTCTAACTCTGTGCCACAAAGTATGGTGTTTGGTGCTCTACCGATATTGCCAATCCACTGCCCATCTTCTAGGTAATAATAATATAGAGTAGATGAGATTTTTTTGGCTACTTTTCTGATGCTGACATCATACCAAATGTTAGTGTCAAAATGAAGAGGTTTTATTGAAGCTAGAAGGATGAAAGGCAGAATCAATTTGAGCTTAAAACATAATTGTTTCTACTTTAGGCACAAGGCCAGCAATTACCCAGTACATTACTGGTACTTTATTTTATCGACCCCGTAAGGATGAAAGGCAAAGTTAACCTCGGCTGGATTTGAACTCAGAATGTAAAGGGACGTAACTATGCTAGAAAGCATGGAGTCCAACCCTCTACCGATACTGCCAATTCACCGCCTTTGAGCTTAAAACATAATGGAATAATTTAATGTTCTACCATTTTATACCAATTCACTGTTCTTTAATAACAACAATTTTTTCTTAAAGTGATATAAATCTTGAAAGGCAGTGGGTTAGCAAAATTGATAGCGCCTTGGCAGTGTTTGTTCGGAGTTTAAATCCTACTGAGGTCATCTTTATTTTATCAACTGTGAAAGGAGAAGGGAGTCTAAATTAAATTGGACGAAAATGGCTTTAAGCAAAATCAGAAATGTGTCATGGGTTATGCTTACCAGGAAAACACTAATAATGATGAGTTTAACACAGGTGAAGGTGTGTGGCAAGTTCAATTCCCTTCAACAAGACACTTTATTTCATGTTGCTCTTTCTGCCAATAGTTATATCTGGTAGAGAGTATCAATAATGGAAATACTAATGAAAACATTGTTTCCTTGATCCAATTTGATGAGTTCCACTCCACTCAGTAAGCAATTGAGTTTTGGGATCTTGTCAATCAAACTATTTAACAGTTATAAAGGCATCTAATTTTCTAACATTGCCACAAGCCTGGAAATTTGTAGGAGAGAAATATAGCTGACTGAATCAGTCATAGTACTAGATTAGTGTATATTTTATGTTATTGACCTCCATTGGCAGGACTAGAACTTGAAATACAAAGAGATGAAATGCTGTAAAGTATATAGTTAGATGCTCTAATGCTCAGTAATTTCTCGTTGGCTACAAGTTCATTGGGGGGGGGGGGTGATTAAATCAACCCCAGTGCATTATTGGTACTTTATTTTATCAATATTAATGGATGAAATAATGATCTTTGACAGTAGTTCTGGTATAAAAAATGATTTCAAAACCCTTATGGTGTTGTCACAAATAACACATCCATACAGGAAAAATCTGATAATTATGGACATTAATGCATTTTTGTTAAGTAAAAATAATTTTAACAAGAAGAAAGAAAAAATATGTGAATTTATTCTCAATTACAAATGTGGTTAAAAACATTGTTTAACAGTTACTATTAAATTAATTAATGGTGATTAAAAAGTGAATAGATTGTTTGATGTTAAAGGCTGTCCATAGGCCAACATACTAATAAATTAAATTGCATTGTATTAGATTATGGAGGTATGCTAAGAGAGAGATCAGTGAAGATGTAGTTGCCAGCCTCGTCTGTTTCATTGAAATGGACAATATACATATTTCTTTCTTCGATATTTTTTTTTATTTCTTCTTTGAAGAGTTCGATACTGTGGAATGTATTGTGTACCAGAGAAATTTTTATCAAACAAAGTCTCCTGACAAAACATATGGAGACTGCCAGAAAACTTCCATTGATGTCAGTTAATGTTATGATAGATATTGCATGCACTGCTTTTTAACTGTGCTGATGGTGGATTTGTAAAATATACAGGCTGGAATTTGAATCAGTAGCCAAAACACTTAATATTTTCTTCAAGGAAAGAGAAAATAATAGTATTAAATTCATTTGGGAATTTAACTTGTCATGTTTCATTGATTCAATTGTACATTCTGCTATGTGACAGATAAAAAGCGATCCATTCTGTGCAGCACATTTAAACAAATACTGTCATTTCTGTTAAAGTTTTAAACATCTTCTTTGTATTTAAAACCAAACTCCCTGATATTTTAGCAAAATTAGAAAAACAAAACAAATCTCTTTCCTGTTCATGAGGTTTTCATTTTATAAACTGCATCAGAATAACTAAAATTCCTGTCTTTGCAACAAACTGTTCATATTGAATGAGTAATATTTCTCAAAGAATACTACATTTCTTTCTTTTGATTGGAGGGGACTCCAAAATTTCTTTCTCCAAGAAATTACTTCAATCATACAAAGTCAAAGTTTTACCTCTTTCTACAATAATTTGTTCCAGTGAGACAAGCTGGTCCTTAATACAGCATTGGTTAAGATATGGTAAAAAATAAGAAAGGCTTCCATTAGTAGGAACTAAATGTAAAACATCTGATGTCCTCAGCTTTTTTACCATTTCTGAAAGCATATCTGTCAAAAATAAGAAAACAAAAATATAAATGAAACCAAACCTCTTATGCCTATGTATGTATATATATAGTAATAGTAGTATGTTATTTGAATGCTACAACAATGCAAAAAAAGGTCAGTAGATTTTGGAATAAATCAAAGGCAACAAAGATGTTGGCATGTCACCTGTTATTTTATTTACCTGTCCTAATATTTTGGATCTAAAAACCCTTTGGCAGAAGACTATAATAAGAAACTAGAGCAAAATTCATGCTATTGTTGTTATCGGAAGAAAGATGGCAAGCCGATAACAACAACAATAGCACAAACTTCAATCCATTTTCTTATTATAGTCTTCTGATGAAGGGTTTTTAGATCTGAAATATTAGGAAAGGCAAATAAAATAACAGGTGACACAACAACTTTGTTGCTTTTGATTTATTCTGAAATCTACTGTCAATTTTGCATTGTTGTAGCCTTCAACTCAGAAGCTAGATTAAGTTATTACAATGAAAGAATGAACTAGTAGATGAGTATAATCAATGAAATGAGGAAAAGTTGTTTGGATTAAAGTTATTGTTTATTAGAGTGGAGAGATGTTGTGCTGAAAAGGACCCGTCCAACCCATGCAAGTATGGAGTGGAGAGATGCTGTGCTAAAAAGACCCATCCATCCTATGTTGGTTTGGAGTGGAAAGATGCTGTGCTGAAAAGGAGCCATCTAACCCATGCAAGTGTGGAGTGGAAAGAGGCTGTGCTAAAAAGAACCCATCTAACCATATGCAAGCATGGAACAATGGACATAATGATGATGATGAAACAGAGTATAGCGAACTGATTGAGGAAATAAAGCTTTAGGTCATTCTATGATACTACAGTAATTAGCAATAAGAGAAAGAACCATACTTTACTGTCAGGATTTTTGTCAAAACTACAGTTAGTTAAAGTTTGTTCTAAGCTGAAAGCTCATCAGTTCGGTGCTTATCCACAGTTTCCTTGGTGTTAGGTGACTGAAAGTACAAGACTCTCCCGGGACAGGACACTGGTCTATCATACGATTAACTCCCCAGTTACTGCTGGTACTCACTCTCAGTTGAGTGTACTAGAGTAATGTGAAATAATGTTTTGCTCAAGGACACAACACAGTACCCAATCCAGGACTCAAACTGATGACATTAAGATTATATGTCAAGCATCCTAACCATTAGGCCATGTGGCTTCACAAATACAACACAACCAGAACTAAACCTACTAAACATCAATTATATGTTTTATTAGGAGTAGAGCTTGCAACTAGCTAAGTCAACAGTATTGAACCACTGGCTAAAAAAGCTACAATCCTATCATAAGTTCATCACTATTTCCTTAGTCAAGAAACTTAACTCTCAATGGTTCAGCTTACTGCTGCAGACAAACAATAACACTGTTTTAATTGATGAATTTGCACTACTTCCAGTAGTCTCAAAAGGCAAAGAGAAATTTCTCCAGTACTGATCCTCAAACCTTCATGTAAACAATCATTTTGTTTAGTATTAAAATATGGTCATGAATCTTGGATAATAACTGAATCAATACAATTGTGAATAAAAGCAGCCAAAAAGGGTTCCTCCAAAGGGTCTTTGGGGTAATGTTATTTAATAGAATGTATAGCTCGAAGATCAGAGAGTTACTCCAGATAGAGCTATTACTTCTCTGAATTGAGAGATCACAGCTCTGATACTTCAGGCATGTGGTTAGAATGCCTCAAGAAAGACTTGCTGAACAGATTTTTCAGGCAAAACCAACCCAGGGGTAGACCCCAAGCAAGATGATTGGATCCCATTCATCAGTTTGGCTGGTCTCACTTGAGGATCCAATCGGATCAATTGAAGAAGGTTGCTTCTGACATAACATGCTGGAAAGAGTACTTGAGGACTCTGCCCCCACGATCCTCCCAGGAATAAGTGGGCAAAGAAGATTAAGATTGGCTTCGGTTTTTTTTTATGAATTATAGTGCAACAGGCCATGCCATACTAAACTCCTCCTACACAGGCAGTTAGTCAACCATTATCTATTTTATAATATTTTTTTAAGATAAATTCCTTGGTTAAAATAAATCTTACCTTGAAATATGGAACAGTAGCGATTGTGTTCTGTGTTATCTTCACTTATGAGAGTTTCAAATTTTTCCATTAAATATTTCCACTGAAAATATAAACAGTTAATTTCAACATGACAATCATACAGTCAAATGTACAGGTAGGAAAGTGAGGGTGAATAAAAACTGATCCCATATTTCAGATGTCGTAATAAATTCCAAAGAGATAATTCAAAAGCCTATAACTACCTTGAAATAGAGATAAGGAGAATGTGTTTCTCAAACTAAGTGTACAATTTATTTGTAAGTCTTTAGTAGATTGGGTAAACCAAATAGTGAATTTTGTATTAAATAATGTGTTTGCATTTAAAGTACAATTTTATACTATGTCTAATAGGGAAAACTAAAAGAGAACATTTTTATTTGGAACTAATTGTTTAAAGATAAAGATTTGTATTTACTTTAGCACATAGATCCATATCTAATGGTATGTTTCTACTTCAAATCTCAGATATTTAAAAACTTCATTAAGAGGGTTTGGATTAAAAAATTATGGTCCCATAGATATAATAGAAAAAGGTCCCATAGGTGTAATAGAACAAGGTGTCGCAGGTATAATAGAAAGAGATATCATAGGTATAATAGAAAGAGATGTCATGGGTATAATAGAAAGCGGTCTTAAATATAATAAAAGAAGGCCTCATAAATATAATAGAAAGAGGTCTCAGATATAACAGAAGAGTGTCATAGATATTATAGAAAAATGTCTCATGGATATAATATAAAAAAATGTATTTCAATTCAGTTGCTTGTTAAAAATTAATCTACATACATCCAACATACAGACATAACATTGGACTGAAAAAGTAAAAGAAATTACATCAGATGTTAGAAATATAAATGTAGATAAATCAATCTTTAGTTTAACAGAGACTTACTTGTTCAGAATGAGAATCAAGCATGCTTGCACAAAACTCTGGTAAGATTTGTGGATGATCAGAGAGTATAGAATCAATGGCATCACAAACATCAATGCTGGCTTTACAAAGAAGGTCTAAGGATAGTTGCCATGGAAACTTAATGCCAGGCTGTTGACTACTGTCAGTTATTGTCTCATTTGATTGGATGGCAATTTCAACAGTTTGAAATAAAATCTCTTTTGCACATGGTGAACACAGCAGTGACTAAAGAGAAACAAAATAATGTGTTTAACATTCAATTATTGGAATATGTCAATATATCAATTAAAAATATTAGAAATATCAACATTTCTAGAATGACATTGCTACAGTAATTTAAATTTTAATTAGGTGTTAATTAGGTGTTAAAAATTCAATTATTGAAATGGTATGTTAATATTTCTCAGATGACATTACTACAATAATTTGTCTTTACTAGACTATGTACCTCATATTTTGTCTATTTTCTACATTATAGTTCTATTTTGTTTATATTACATTTGATCAATACATTCACAGATTATCTTCTGTTAATTTAGTTTTACATATATACACAACTCATCTAACTTATGCTAGCGTGGAAAATAGATGTTAAACGATGATGACAATGGTAGACTATGATTCTACTTTAATGCCTCATCCTTTGTCTGAGAAGATACAAAAGAATCATCAAACAATATATAAAGAATGACACATCATCAACATCGTTTAACATCTGTTTTCCCTGCAAGCAAGGGTTCGATGGATCTACGTAGACCTAATCATTACTGAAGTGGAACTACTGACCTCCCAGACAGGCCAAGGGAGGTTTCTGTACATCACAGATATTTCTCCAGAGTAAGAACAAAAAACAAGAGCACAAATTAAAGACCTATATTTATAGAATGGTTAACAATTGGAAAATAAAAAATGACCTTAAAAATCAGAACATAGAAATTACTAACAAAATGTTATTCATCCCACCAGACTGATTAAGATGTTTTATTAGAGAGTAGTAAAATAGATTAGTGTGTTGAAACTGTTTATTCAAGTAAAATGTATGTGTAGGAATATGACTCCTAAATAGAAGCATAACTAGGATATGGCAAGCATGGCACGTGCCATAACTAGGATATGGCAAGCATGGCATGTGCCATACTTGCCATAACTAGGATATGCCAAGCATGGCATGTGCCATACTTGCCACTTGAACTAAAAACATTTTCTTTTAACGTCAGATAAGCTATCGTCAGAGAGTGAAAAAAGAAACTTCTTCAGATGTATTATCTGTCTTTGATTATCCTGGGTGAGAAACAATATGGTGGCTAGATCATTAAACCAGTTATATAAATTATTAGGCTCATAGGTCATACAGTGCTGGGAATTACATGACCACATAGGCATACCTTATGACTTCTCAAATATTTTAATAGTGTTTTAATATTTGTCAAAGATCAGTATTACACAGATCGCTCCCTTTAAATACACTAACACTTTTACAAATACTTCACATGCATAAAAGATACCTGTAGAACAAATAAAAATGCAGTTTAATACCCTAAACCCTCATTTATTTAAACTACACTGGGTGTCAAATGTTTGGGTACTATTTCACTGCTTGCCATAGGCACTATTTTCCCAAGTTACAACTCTGCTCCTAAAAGTTATTGGAGAATATAAGTACAAAAACATGTCCAGAAAACCCAAACTACTTCAGTAATTGGAGATTACATTGAAAAAATTCATTGTTAATTTTCTGATGGAAGGCAAATAAAAATGTTAAATTTTAAAATAACATTACAACAATCTTATAATAGTATATTGTATTTACTAAGTTATCTTCTTTTATCATAAATATCAACTAAGATATTCCAAACTACTTTAGGATTTGAGGTAAAACTTACCTGAAGCTTTAATAAATCTTCATTACAAAAGTAGCAAGGACACATGAAAGGCTGAACAGGAGTACCAGAAGGGGAGCGGAAGTAATGACAAGCTGTCCTGTAGGATTTGATCCCTTGAAATGGTGGGAGAAGATCTAACCATGGATAGCGACTAACAAAATGACCAGCCTCTTGAAGCTGAGAGAAAACAGACAAAATTACATTTAAGTAAACATTTTAAAGAAATATCAAAATCACAATTAACAATGAGTCATAAAAAACGTAACTACAAAGCTGCAACATGATCAGTTGTCTATTTTTAATATTTTATCTTCTTTTTCTACATGTGTTGTTCATTAATGCTTTAACAGGAATCTTGTAGAGATTACATTCAGGCTATTACTGCTATAGCGGGAACACAGTGATAAAGTATTAATGGCTTTGACAAAAAAGTAGGACAGCAAAACAAACAGCACAGCTGAACTGAAACACTCTACATAACCTGCTGCAAGATAAGTGTGTGCAATTTAACCAAAACTTTGACTGAAGCATAACATATCAAAGGAACTGCACCATGGGGTAGTTTTGAAGTGTTTGATCAGCAAATACTATATATCTTTATACAAAAGATTAGTTTGAGCAGTACTAACTGAGGTTAGTAAACAACAGGATTTATATATATTTTTTTTTTCTAAGGCGGGTAAAATTCCCAAGATCCATGGACGAGTTCTCTCCAGCGGTCTCTGTCCCTCATTATCGCTGCCACGTCCTGCGTCTCCAATAGACCAGTGTCTGTCCTTAGGGCATCAACATACGTTAACCTTGGTCTTCCTCTTCTAGTGTGTCCATGTAGGGGCTCCCAAAGGAGCACTGAGTGCAATGTCAACTCTGGATGTCGGTGAGCATGTCCAGCTAACCTCAGTCTCCTCTGTGTCACTTTTGAGATTTATATATATATATATATTTAAATCCTGTTTCACTGATCATTATTCCAGAGGAAATAAATAAAAGAATAAATAAAGAATAAACAAATAATTAATACTGATGAGAGATAATTTGTAGAATATTTAACTGAGAGGAAGTCAAGCAGGTATCTATTTAGTTTGACTCTCTTTAAAACTTTCTTCTGGCTGTTACGATTAAGGCATAGATCATATAAATATATAGTTATGTATAAAATGTGATGATTGCTTTTGTAGGACAGTTATTGAAATGGAGGCATGTGGCCTAGTGGTAAGGGTGTTGGACTTGCAATCATAATGTTGTAGGTTTGATTTCTGAACTGGGTTGTGTGTTGTGTTCTTGAGCAAAACACTTCATTTCACATTGCTCCAGTATACATAGCTGAAAATGAGTAGCAACAGTAGCTGGGGGTTTAACCCTGCAATGGACAGGCATCCTGTCTAGGTGGGTTCCAGTTGCTTCACACCACAGACACCAGGATAAACACTGGCCTGATGAGCCTCTAGGCTTGTGACAGGTTTTAGACTTTAGCTATTGAAAACAATTGTTCATCATTTAATTTTATTTTATTTTGTATATACTTTTTTACAATTGTTTAACTCTAAACCATAAGTTTTCCGAAATTACAAATAAATGTTTCCTCAACTCCAATATCTAATAAAAAAAAATATATATTTACATATAATTTTATTGTTTACATACCAAAGGTTGGCTGGAGGGACTTCCAGTTATGGACTGTTTTAGTGGTGGCCTCCAATGGAGGAGCCTCTGGAGATATATCTTTACAAGTTGATACTGAAATAAAAGTTTTAAAAAATAAATTAGATATTTTTACTTATGACATCCTGTAAAGTGGTCATGTTGATGACACAATAAAAAGCACCCAGTTCACCCTGTAAGGTGGTCGTGTTGGTCACATGACAAAAAACATGCAGTCCACCCTGTAAAATGGCCATACAACAAAAAGCACCCAGTCATACCTGTAAAGTGGTCATACAACAAAAAGCACCCAGTCACACCTGTAAAGTGGTCATACAACAAAAAGCACCCAGTCACACCTGTAAAGTGGTCATACAACAAAAAGAACCAGTCTACTCTGTAAGGCGGTCATGTAGGTGACATGACAAAAAGCACCCAGTCACCCTATAAAGTGGTCGTGTTAGTGCCATGACAAAAAGCACTCAGTCCACACTGTAAATGTGGTTGGTGTAAAAGTTTTGTAGCAGGTTCGTTACTTCTCATGACATGACCTGCAAGTTGAAGATGCCCGATACAGATGGTATGGCTAATGGGCAGGAGGTTGCCATAGATAATTTTGTTTGTAACACGAGTTAATGTTTTTTATCCTTCTTAGTATCTAAAGCTTCGGTGATAGGTATTGTCACCAATCATGATTCACAGGACCACAGAAAACAAAGGAATAGGATAACATAATCTAACTCGAGCAGCAGTTTTTTAATAATTCTTCCTGAAAACTGTTCTGCCTTGAAAAGTCTTAATCCAAGAGCTTCCAATAGTTCCAGTTTTGATAGGGTGTAATGCTGGACTTATTTATTAGGTAAATAAGCTATAGCTTAGGGCCACACACCCTCAGGGGCTTCATTTTATAAAATATATTTTTATTCTTTAACACTAAATCATTATTACCCAAATTTTGTTAGAGAAAAGCCTCAAATTTCATATAGCTTAGGGCAGGTGAAAGTCTAGCTCTGGTTTTAGAAAGAAAAGAAAAGAAAAAATTGACTTACTGATATTTCTGGGAAAATATCCATCCTCTTTTTATCTGAAAAACAAACAAAAAATAGAATTTTTGTATGAAAAAAAAGGAAAAGGCAAAGGACAATGAAATTATGTAATGTGTAAACACAGCTTTCCTCTGGTTATTAGTAGTGATGTTGATAGTGATAATGGTGTGTAAACACGGCTTTCTTCTGGTTATTAGTAGTGATGTTGATAGTGATAATGGTGTGTAAACACAGCTTTCCTCTGGTTATTAGTAGTGATGTTGATAGTGATAATGGTGTGTAAACACAGCTTTCTTCTGGTTATTAGTAGTGATGTTGATAGTGATAATGGTGTGTAAACACAGCTTTCTTCTGGTTATTAGTAGTGATGTTGATAGTGATAATGGTGTGTAAACACAGCTTTCCTCTGGTTATTAGTAGTGATGTTGATAGTGATAATGGTGTGTAAACACAGCTTTCTTCTGGTTATTAGTAGTGATGTTGATAGTGATAATGGTGTGTAAACACAGCTTTCCTCTGGTTATTAGTAGTGATGGTGATAGTGATAATGGTGTGTAAACACAGCTTTCCTCTGGTTATTAGTAGTGATGTTGATAGTGATAATGGTGTGTAAACACAGCTTTCTTCTGGTTATTAGTAGTGATGGTGATAGTGATAATGGTGTGTAAACACAGCTTTCTTCTGGTTATTAGTAGTGATGTTGATAGTGATAATGGTGTGTAAACACAGCTTTCCTCTGGTTATTAGTAGTGATGTTGATAGTGATAATGGTGTGTAAACACAGCTTTCTTCTGGTTATTAGTAGTGATGTTGATAGTGATAATGGTGTGTAAACACGGCTTTCTTCTGGTTATTAGTAGTGATGTTGATAGTGATAATGGTGTGTAAACACGGCTTTCTTCTGGTTATTAGTAGTGATGTTGATAGTGATAATGGTGTGTAAACACAGCTTTCCTCTGGTTATTAGTAGTGATGTTGATAGTGATAATGGTGTGTAAACACAGCTTTCCTCTGGTTATTAGTAGTGATGTTGATAGTGATAATGGTGTGTAAACACGGCTTTCCTCTGGTTATTAGTAGTGATGTTGATAGTGATAATGGTGTGTAAACACGGCTTTCTTCTGGTTATTAGTAGTGATGTTGATAGTGATAATGGTGTGTAAACACTGCTTTCCTCTGGTTATTAGTAGTGATGTTGATAGTGATAATGGTGTGTAAACACAGCTTTCCTCTGGTTATTAGTAGTGATGTTGATAGTGATAATGGTGTGTAAACACGGCTTTCTTCTGGTTATTAGTAGTGATGTTGATAGTGATAATGATGTGTAAACACTGCTTTCCTCTGGTTATTAGTAATGATGTTGATAGTGATAATGGTGTGTAAACACGGCTTTCTTCTGGTTATTAGTAGTGATGTTGATAGTGATAATGGTGTGTAAACACGGCTTTCCTCTGGTTATTAGTAGTGATGTTGATAGTGATAATGGTGTGTAAACACGGCTTTCTTCTGGTTATTAGTAATGTTGGTGATGATGATGATGTGTAATCATGACTTTGCTCTGTTTATTAGTAGTGATGTTGATGATAATCTTGTGTGGCAAATGATCTTTTGGTTTTGATATTCCATAGAAAAAGTCGTAGATTCTGTCACTCACACCAGTTATAGCAAAAACAACAAATGTCTTGTTTTTATAGCAAGTTTAAATCAAATTTTATGCTTACCTTTAAGTAACATTTCCAAAAACATTTTTATGTGTGTGTTTTGATGTATTTCATAGTCTCCCTAGATAAAGACAAAAAAAAAAAAGAAAAAGTTTTTATTAGTAGAAAACATATTTATGACAGTAACATTTTAAACTTATATTAATATGACACTAATTTGGATTTGGTAGTGACTTTCCACTCTTTACACTGTACATTAGTGCATATCAGATGGTCCTGCAAATATAGATATTGATATAACTAAACAGAACAACTATTTAACAGATAAACATTTGACACAAACCTTGATCACTTGACAATCAAAATGCTGCCTGTTTTAAATCAGTTGACTAAAGCAAGTAAAGAAAGTATTAAGGTCTAGGACTAAAGTACAATGCCTGTCACAGAGTATAGCATTTGAGGTAGGTAAAAAATATTCAGAGAACTCATCAACATCATCATCATTGTATAATGTCTCATTTTCCCAGCTAGCAAGGGTTGGACTGGTCTACATTGACCCAATCAGTACTGAAGAGGAGCTATAGACTTTCAAGACAGGCCGAGGGGTCTATCCTGCGTACGTATGGTCATGCATCCTATCAAATGCAGAGAAGTTGTGTCTGTTAACACAAACTGAAGGGTCTTCCCAACCATACACCTATCAATCAAACATCATTGTTAAATGTCCACTTTCCCTGCAAGCAAGGGTTGGGCAGGTCTACATAGACTAAGTCAGTACTGAAACGGAGCTACTGACCTTCCAGACAGACTGAGGAGTCTGCATTTCTCTTACATACGGTCTCACATTCCAACAAGTATAGATTAGTGACAAAAAGTACCAGCAACAGTTAAAATAATTATCTTAGGTGTGAGACTGTTGGATGTAACAGGTGATAGATTGTCATACAATTTCATCTACACATACAGAGTTTTTACATTCCAGAGCTATGTAAACCAGCTGAAGTTGGTAGTGTTGTTGATCATCATTAAAATCATTATAATAGTAGTGAAGATATAGGATTACAAACAAACACATCTAGTAGTATAACACAGTAGTAGTATTACTCACTTGAAGAAGTTGTAAACAAGCAATGTATGGTAACTTTCCTTGGTCATGGAAACAGACCAAAATTTCTAGCAGCACCTCTGCAGAACTCTTCCTCAACAGCTTCAAAAAGACGAAAAATAAATAGTCAAACCCAATCATCTAAAAAATGTTACATGCAAGATATAAAATATTATCTTCTTTAATTATAAAGAATAACGTGCTCCTGTGTGAAGATGCCATAAAACAGCTACCAAAATAAGGTGAAGATAACCCGCAATTGGTCAAGTGTGGTGAGTACAGCTACACCCCTGGGTAACTCCAATGGGAGTGAGAAGGCCCTAGATTAGACTGGATTGAAAGAATGCTTTGTTCATGTGATTTATAACTGCATAAGCTGCTCTAACTTCTAGATAAGTCAACCACAGCAAATTATGCAGCCACCTTCTTTGGTAAAGTAGAGCAATCATTAAAATATCATAGATCACATGACTGGGAAATGCCTATTGAAATTTTGAGGAGAGTACATTTTGTAGGTAGGAAGAAGCAATTGAATGCAAAAAAGAAAACTGGAAGAGAAATGAGAATTTTACCTGTGCAAACGGAGATAGCTTATCCAACTGTTCACTTATTAGTTGTGAGTGTTCAACACAAATTTGTACAAGGTCTGTCTGTAATTAAAATAAGTAAGACATTTTATATATATATATATAAAAGAGTGGGTGGGCGGGCGGGCGGGCGTGCGTGCGTGCGTGCGTGCGTGCGTGCGTGCGTGCGGTCAGGAAATAATCACAGTTAAAAAAATTACTCAATACCTTGGTAGAATATAGGCATCTTTATTTTATATAGGGCGGGCGAGCGAGCGAGCGAGCAAGCGTGCGTGCGAGCGAGCAAGCGTGCGTGCGAGCAAGCGTGCGTGCGAGCAAGCGTGCGTGCGAGCAAGCGTGCGTGCGTGCGTGCGTGCGTGCGTGCGTGCGTGCGTGCGTGTGCGTGCGGTCAGGAAATAATCACAATTAAAAAAATTACTCAATACCTTGGTAGAATATAGGCATCTTTATTTTATATAGATACAACTTCTGCAGGACTAGAACTGTTTTGTTGACAAGAAATCATGGGAGGATTTCATATGATTGAAACAGTTCTTGTCCTGTATAAGTCATTTCTAAATAAATAATATATATATATATATATGTATATAAAACACAAGTAAGAAGTAACTATAAGATTGTATCAAATATGTTTAATTTTCTGAGGAAGTACAAAGTTATTTCAACACAAACTTGAGCAAATCTCTGTTCCTCTTTCTATTATTATAATTATTTTCATTTATATTATTATTATTGTTATTGAAAAATTAGCAATACAGGTATTAATATAATAATCAATTAGCTATATTATATGACTTCCTCATCATACAAAACAATTAAGCTTAAGTACAAGAAAGGATTATTTTCATAGAGGTTACTTCAACTTACTTTTGGTATGTTAGAAAGTTCCAGTTCAGCAGCATCTAGGTCACATAGGTCTAGGTATAATACAACACTCGCTAAATTGTTCAGGTAGCTGAAAGACACAATAGTTTAAGGTTCAACAGCAACAATACTGGTTTCTAATTTAGGCACATGGCCAATAAATTTAGGTGAAGGACTTAGTTGATTGAATCAACCCCAGTACTTTACCAACATTTTATTTTATCGACCACGGAAGGATGAAAGGCAAAGTTGACCTCGGCAGGATTTGAACTCATAGCAACAATATTAAGATACATAAAGAAATATTGGAGGATCTAGTACCTGAAAGACAACAATATTATATTTGAACAGGTGAAAGATACATAACAGTGTTAAGACATATAACAACAACATATGATTCAGATAACTAAATATAATATAAAACAATGTAAAGTTAAAAGTGGTAAAGACATTTCTATACTATGAATAAATAATTTCTATTACACAAAAGTAACACAAGTCTTCCATCCATAGCAATCCTGACTAAACCATATAAAGGTTAAGACAATATATATTGAGTAGACTGAATATATATTCAGGATCAAAACACCTTTCGCAGACATTTTTTCACGCTCAGAGTTGCTGAAGCATGGAACAAACTGCCTGCGTCAATTGTTAGCTCCCGAGACACTGCATCCTTTAAGACACTCATGCTTCCCGAAATACGCCAAAACTACACCTGATGTACCCCTTCCATACACATGCACACACGTGTGTATCATGACTCGTGTACTGTTCATTTTACTGATGTTTGTGCATTGCCCTATGTACTGTACATGCACTTTTTTGATGAGTTGTGGTGCACCTGGGCACTGTACACAATATTTCATTATTGTTATTGTTATTATATCATGACTCATACACTGTTCATTTTCCTGACATTTGTACATTATTCTATGTACTATACATGCACCTTTGATGAGTTGTAGTGCACCTGAGCACTGTACACAATAATTTCATTATTATTAACTGGAAGAAATATCATTGGGTACTGATAATGTGAGGTTGCCATGGCATGTGATGTGATAGTCCCATAACACCTGTTGGAGTTGTAAGGACACTGTATACAGCCTTTCTTGGGCATTTTAAGCCTGGCGGAGCCCATCCTGCTCCAGGCCATAGCTGAACAACAGAAAAAAATCATGGAGTGAAGACAGATTTCTAGAGGTCTTGACCACCAAAACATGAGAACATAAGATACTGTTGTTGTTTAGTCTTTGGTCAGCCTTGATTCAGTAAACTTAAGACTAAAAGCAATCTATCCATGACCATCCAGTAATTTTAGAGATATGTAGGACAACATTATCTAATGTGTCTTTTCCTGAATCAAGAATATGCTTTCTCGTTTCCCAAAACATGAAGATCCCATAGATACTTCATTATGAGGTCACCATCTTCTGTGATTTGGTGATTTTTTTTTCTCATCAAATATAAACTAACCACCCAATAAGTTTTTTACCTAAACCAATTCTTAACAGTAAAGAGACAAAAATAACAATGTGAGGATTATTGTATCTCTCTAGCAACTCAATGACATGAATCAAAATAAGTCATTTGTCAATTTCAATAGGAGTTTTATGAGGGTGAACAGAAAAGTTCATAGACTGACTATGAAAGACTGATGCTAGGGCTGTGAATTCTTGCATGCATTAATTTCAACTCCTCTTGTTAATAACAGCATTGTTTCTTTCCAGGGACTATGCTAAAAAATAAACCTCATTTGGTCATTCCACGAGAGTGTCTTGGTCAGCCTATGAACTTTTCAGCCAACCCTCGTATTCTCTATTTTTGTTGTTGTTATTCTTTTAAAACATTTTTTTCTTTTACATATTGATCCCAGCTTACCTCAGTTTGGATTTCTTGCCAAATTTTAAGTCCCGTTTTTTAATGTCACCCATCAAAGCAAGGGCTTTTTCTGAAAAATAAAATTAGTTAAAACAACTATATAAATAGAAATTTTGGTTTCATTATTTCCATTGTCTTCAACATAAGAAATAACTCCAATAGAGTTATATGTAGTGATTTTGGTAAAATATTAAGGGCATTTGTCTAATGTACTTCTTTGACTAAGGATGGAAGTGAATCAACTTCAAAGGTTCTTGTTTATGGGGACTCATCATTGGAAGTGTAGCCTTCTTTTCTGGTTCTGAACTAATTTACTTTACAGAATGTTCATAAAAAAAAAGGTGGAGTGACAACAAATTAATAGATAATTTTATTACACAGGAGCATTGGCCACATATTAAAGTAATAGAAAAGGAGAGTGTGATTATTTCTGATGTAAACTGAGAAGTATATAGATTAATATAAAGAATGATGTTCTCAATGAACACACTATTCTATCTTTTCAATGCTTCATAAAAGTTCAATAGATCAGCTATGTCAATACTTATTTAATTGTTTAAATACAAATAATGTATACCAACTTCAGTTTCTTTTTTTATATTAGAATTGTTGATGGTTTGACTGGCTGTACTGCCACTCTGTGCAGTTCTTGGGACATACATATCATACAACTAATCATTTGTGCAAAAATATGTAGACAAAAGGAACAATGAAAATAGAAGTCAGAGAATAAAATAATTGTTTCTATTTTTTGCACAAGGCCAGCAATTACCCAGTACATTACTGGTACTTTATTTTATCGACCCCGTAAGGATGAAAGGCAAAGTTAACCTCGGCGGGATTTGAACTCAGATCATAAAGGGACATAACTCTATGCTTCAAAGCATGGTGTCCGACTCTCTACCGATACTGCCAATCCACCGCCCAGTCAGAGAAAAAAATAATGTTTACATACCAGGAGAATAATTTTTCAATTTGGATAATAAAATGATACTGGAAACATCCTGAGCAGAACATTTGTAAAACACAGATAAAATAAGATTGCTTTCATCCTAAATAAAAGGAGAAAAAAAAGAATATAAACAATTAATAAACCAATAGTAGATGAAGGAAGGAAAGTAGAGAGGCAAATATAATCTCTTCAGATTTATATTAACATTGTTTTTAATACCAGAATGGTAGATGGTAGAATCAAGGTGTCAAATTGACTGAGTCATAAGAACATCAGATAGATTACTTTGCAGTATTCATTTTGGCTCTCTAAAATTCCACCAAGGTCAACTTTGCCTTTCATAAATTTGAGGTCGATAAAAAAGTACCAGTCTAATACTGGGGTTGATTTTTCCTCTATATATCTTTCTCACTTCCATTCTCTCACTCTCTATCTACTTCTGGAAGAACTCTGCCAGGTTTAAAAATACCCTAGACACACCATATATCAATATGGCACCCCTACAACTCCTTCAGGAGTTACAGGAAAGAGAAAGATATGGTAGAATCAATAGAACATCTTGCAATATTTAGTTAACTCTACTTTCTCTGAGCCAAACAACTGATCATCTTTATTATTACCAAGGAACCAGTGTCCTATCCAGGAAGATTCATGTATTCTCAGTTGCTTAACACCAAGGAAACCAGGGATAAGTATTGGCCAGATGAGCCTTCAGCTTAGAATAGACTAACCACAGAGGATGAGTGATTTTAAATCTTCTTAACCTACAAAGCCTAGAGCCTATTGATGCAGAGTAAATGCTAATGTAAGCCACTATATGTAATTTTTGTTGATCTGGAGAAGGCCTTTGACTGAATTCCACAATCTATTATCTGATGGTCCTTCAAGAAATTGGGAGTAGATGAGTGACTTGTGAAAGCAGCACAAGCCATATACACAGGTGTGGTCAGTGACTTGTGTGAACGGTGCAAGCTATATACACAGGTGCAGTCAGCAGAGTAAGGGTAGGTAACATTCAGTGAGGAATTCAATGTGCAGGTAAGTATTCATCAAGTCTCTTGTTTATTATATTCCTAACAGATGAGTTTAAGACTGGTTATCTATGGAAACTTCTGTAGACGACTTGTTTCTTATTGCTGAATTTGTGGAAGAGCTAGCGAAGAAGTTCTGGCTTTGAAAAAAGAACTTAAAATCTAATGATCAAAGTTTTAGTAAGTAGGAAATAAGATAGGACTCAAGTCCTATCAGGGAAGTGTCCATGCTCAATATGTAAGAAAGGAGTAGAGGTGAACTCTATACAATGTAAATGTAAAACATGTACAAAAGAGATGGAGTGGGATTGTATGTAGACTAACAGAAAACGTTGATTTTGTATGTAGGTGATGCACAGGAGTAATTAGTTTGATGATGCATTTAAAGGCTTCCTTCCAAACATGCCATCACAAAATACATTCTGAACTAGAAACCACCATCATCATTGTTTAACGTCCATTAACTCCTGATAGCATCAAAGGGATACTGTCCTAACACAAGGCCTGTCTTGGGCATTTTAAACCTTGTGGGACCCATCCCCCCCCAGGTCAAGTCACAACATAGCCAGTGTCTTCCAGAGAAAGAAATGGAACGAGAGAGAGAGAAAGAAAGGGAAACAGAGAGAGAGAAAGAAAGGGAAACACAGAGAGAGAAAGTAGACTCAAAAAAGATAGACTCAACCCAGTACTTTAGTGACCTTGAAAGGGTGAAAAGTAAAGTTGACCTCAGCTGGATTTAAATACAGAGTGCAGTGAGCTGGAACATATACCAAGGCATCTTTAACCCAATGCCATAATGATACTGCTAATTCACCACCTCCAAACATGTTGCTAAGAAACAGAAAATACTTACAGTGCTTAGATTTAAAGAATCAGGATTTCCAAAAATCTTCCTTTTCAGATAATGGAGAAAACCTTTACCATGTTTAAAAGAGATCCCCTAAAATATAAAATGAAACAGAATAAAGAACATATGTTTAGAAAATGGTGAGCAGAGTTTGAAAATTGAATTAGAAGACTTCGCCGTAACCTTTTGACTTAATAAAATAGTCTAATAATAACAGGGTGTATAGACTCACTAATAACAATAACAAGGTGTATAAACCCACTGTACAAACCTACCGAAGGGAAAAAGATGGGCATTAATGTGCTAATACCCATCTTTTTCCATTCATTGAGTTTATACACCCTGTTGTGAGTGGGCTTATGTACCCTGTTATTAGACTATTTTATTCAGTCAAAGTTACAGCGAAGTCTTCCAATTCAATTTTCAAACAAAATAAATAAATAGATTAAAAAAATTATAAATATTATCATAAACTTTGAAAGTTAGAAACTTATTAGTTTCAATTTGATAAACACTCTGGAGTATTTTCAGAATTTAATTTTTCAGAATTTAAAAATATAATAATAATATAAAGAATTATGTATTCATGCACAGAGATGCTATAAAATAGCTTATAAAATAGGGTGAAGACACTTTAAAGATGGAAAAAGAAGTTGCCATTGGCTGCTATGAAGAATCAAACCCCATGTCTCCCAGATACAGGCCGATGGCAACTTCTTTTCCAGCACATCACTCTTTATATTAACTATATCTTCTCAGTGCTTTGTAAATGTCCAAGTGATTAGCTACGTATACATGATTAATAATAATAATCTTGTGTTTTTCATTACTATATTAGTTTGAAACAAAGCAAAATTAAACAAGGACTTTCTGAATAGTGTAGTTACATATTTCACTGACCATTAAAGAATGAAAAGCTGATGCTAATCACTAAACCAATTTATTTTACAATGTTTCTTAAATTTTAAATAAGATTTTACAAACATACCTGATCTTTTTCATTAATATTAGAAGCTTTCTGTAAAGCATCTTTTAGACTAATCCCAGCCATATTGTAATATGGTAGACAAAGTTTCCAGTCTGAACAAGGGTGCCTGATGAAAAAAAGTAGAATATTTTTTAATATGCCTAATAAAATATACTGTATATATAAGCTGAGAAATGGGCAAAAATGGGCAAAAATTCAAACTTTATTTAAATAGAATTTGAATTTGGTAAAAATTGTCAAAATATCGACACCAAATATAAGCCAACCCCACTTTCTATCCCCAATTTTTTTGTCACATATTCCTCAGATTATATTTAAATATATACAGTAAGTGCTTCTTTTATGTCAGAGTGTTGTTTAATCTCATATGAAAATAATAATTTAAATAGACAATGGTTAAAGTACCAGGCATAGAAATCTCCGAGTTTCTGGCAGGATTCGGCAAATAAATTTTGATATTCTTCTAAATATTCTATTTCAGAGTCTACAACTGGACCCCTCAAAATCAAGTTGGCTTCTTGTAGCACATGGAGGTATGCTTCTTGGACACTGTCTTGATATTTCGTTGAAAACACAATCTAAAGGAAATTCCAAAGAAAGAAGCGGTTAGGAGTGTCAATAATGTAAAATAAATAAATAAATTATGTGACAGGAGAATAAAATTTATTTTGCCTCTCTGGTGCTTTCCATCTCATTTAAACTTTCTTCAGCAAAGAGAGAAGAGCTAAAACCACTGAAAGCACTACAATGTGTCAAAAACAATGGAGGACATAGACTTAAATCATGATTAACAAATGATTTTTGTTTCTTGCAAGAAGTTTGTTAAAATTTTGCTTCAGCAGCACTGGAAAACCAAACAAAAATTTTTTTAAATATACTTTTTTATATTGCTGTTTTATAATTAAATAACAAATAAAAAAAATCATAAAACCAGATGAACTTATGCTTATTCTGTCTTCTTCAGGCAGAAAGTTCATAATTTTAGCTGTAATTCTATGATGTCATGGTGTGATCAATAATTGTTTCTACTTTAGGCACAAGGCCAGCAATTACCCAGTGCATTACTGGTACTTTATTTTATCGACCCCGTAAGGATGAAAGGCAAAGTCAACCTCGGCGGGATTTGAACTCAGATCGTAAAGGGACGTAACTATGCTGGAAAGCATGGCGTCCGACCCTCTACCGATACTGCCAATCCACCGACCATGGTGTGATCAATAATGAAATTATAATGGAGACAGGTCATACAACTTCAATTGTTCTTTCAATCATCATGATACCTATCCTTACACTACATCACTAACTTTAAAGTTTAGTGAAGATATTTTGTGCTGAAGAATTTTTAGATCATTATTACAAGCTAAAATAATATTCAATTATATAATGCAATATCTGCTTAATAGGAGGGTGTTATATAATTAAGTATACCATGGTAGCTAATTACAACTAAGCAGGCCGAGCCATTGAGACATGATGCTAAAAACAGACTATCTTGTCACTTTTATAATACAAGATATCCAGTTATTTGATTCTGCTGTGACATCTTAATCCTTTTATAACTATTATATGAATCTATCTGTCTCTCTTTCATATATATATTCTTTACTGGTTTCACTCATTAGACTGTGGCCATGCAGGAGTACCATGTTGAAGAGATTTAATTGATCATATTGTCTCCAATGTTTTTTTTTAAATCTGGCACATTTTATCAATCTCTTTTGTTTTTACAGCTAAGGTATGGAACTAAGTAATTTAGTTAGAAATAGAAACTTTTGCCATATTTTTTGTCATATTTAGACTGAAGAAAATTTTTCATTATTTTCTAATCAGCCTGATAGTGGGTTTAAAACCCTCTATCAGGCTAATTTTCTTTAGTCTACATATGATGAAAGTTTCTATTTCTAACTAAATTTCAAACTCTGCATGCTACAAAACAAAAATCTTGCTTTGTAACTAAGTAAATAAACTGAGAAAACAGATGTAATTCAGAGGTTTTGTTTTTGTTAGTTCTTTTTTTTATTGTTGTATGAAAGCTCAATGAAAGCAATTGTTTAGATTTTAAACACTCTATGTTATGTTTAGATCTTAGGGTAACACTATATGTTTAGGGGGATGATAGGCAGAAAAACTAAGAAATGAAATAAAAATTTGAAGAAACATGGTTGGAAGACAAGCAGTACAGCAAACTAAATGAAACATATTTCAAAATGGAAAAAGCAGATCACATAAAGCAACTAAATATGATATTTCATCAATTTTATTATGTAACATTAGAAAGGCTGTATGTGAAATATGATATTGTATAGAAGCAAAATACACACATTGAGGGCAAAAAACACCAGAATATATATATATATATAGTTTTTAAAAAAGCCTGCATAGCTAAGTCTTTAGAGTATGAATTCAAAACAGGGTGTGCAGGGGACAAAGACAATGGAAAAAACACAATGGCAAAACAGACAGTCCCATCTCCTCAGTCAATCTATAATAATAATGAAAATATTGTGTACAGTGCTCAGGTGCACTACAACTCATCAAAAGTGTATGTATAGTACATAGGGTAATGTACAAACGTCAGGAAAATGAACAGAGCATGAGTCATGATATACACATGTGTGCATGTGTATGGAAGGGGGACATCAGGTGTAGTTTTGACGAATTTCGGGAAGCATGAAGGTTTTAAAGGATGCAGTGTCTCGGCAGCTAACAACTGATGCAGGCAGTTTGTTCCATGCTTCAGCAACTCTAAGCGTGAAAAAATGTTTCAAAAGTCATGGGAGCTGTGCTGTTTTCTGACTTTGTAGGCATGTCCACGTGTGTTAGACACATGGAGATCAAAAAGGTGCTCAGGGTTGTTGTTGGCGAGATGGTTAATAACTTTGTGGGTGTTTACCAAGTCCATTGACAGACGTCGGAGCTTCAATGAATCCATGCCCAGGGAAGCAAGGCGTTCAGAGTATGGTAGGTGTCTGATGGAGGGTATGCGCTTGGTTGTACGTTTCTGAACAGTTTCCAGGAGGTCAATGTTCTGAGCAAGATAGGGGTTCCAGACTGATGATGCGAGTTCCAAGTGTGGTTGTACCATAGCTGTATACAGCTTTAAGTAGATGGCTGGAGAGCGGGTAACAAAGGTCTTGCTGAGTGATGCCAAGACACCCTCGGCCTTCTTGACAATTTTAGAGATGTGCTTTGTCCAACGCAAATCGCTGCTGACAGTAATGCCCAGGTCACGTTCACAAGAGGACATCTTGATATCAGTGTTGTGGAGGGAGTATGTGGACACTGGATTTTTCCTCCCAAAATGCATGGTGGTACACTTGTCCACAGCCAGCTTCAGTTGCCAGTCTGTGATCCATTGCTGCATTGTGTCCAGGTCTGATTGTAGGAAAGAGTTATAGATTTTAGGATCAGTCCTTTTGATTTCAAGGTACAGCTTGATGTCATCTGCATATTTCAGTACTGTGGCATTCTGTAAGTTGGCATCTATGTCATTAATATATGCCACAAACAAAAGGAGACCAAGAACAGATCCCTGTGGTACACCAGATGACATCTCATATGGTGAAGAAAAGAATGCTATCCTAGAACCGTGACTACCTCTTTTCGGCTGAGAATGAAGGATTTCAACCAGTTAAAAAGATCATCCTTCACACCCATTGCAGAGAGTTTCGCCATAAGTCTTTTGTGTGGCACAGAATTAAGAACCTTAGCGAAGTCAAGGTAAACAACATCCACCCATGAGCCGCTGTCAGTGATCCGGGTAATGTCTTAAAGGAACTCGATAAGCTGATCACAGCAGCTGGAGTTAGGGATAAATCCAGATTGTGAGGGCCGGATGAAGCTGTGAGAGCTCCAGAAGTTCCAAAGTGTTTCTCTGACACAGGATTCCATCAGTTTGGCAATACAGCTGGTAAAACTGACTGGACGATAGTTGACAGGTGACTGACACTGGCAGTTTTCTACTGCTCCGGAGTAGCACCATTGTTGAGACAGTATTGAAAGAAGAAAGAAAGCTGGTGCAAAAGGAAGTACCCGCCACGTTTGAGAAACAGGTATGTAACACCATCAAGACCAGGGGAGGCTTAGTTGCGCTTATTCTTAAGGTGACATTGCAGGTGTAAATTCCATAGTTGTTATGGAATTTGATGTTAGAGATGGTGGAGATGGTACATTCTGGTTTTCAACAGTAAAAATGCTTGCATAGCACTCAGCAATGAGTTCTGCGCATTCTTTGGGATCGTCAGGGATCTGGCTTGTGTGGGGATTGCGAAGAGGACCAACTGGAGAGTGAGGTCTCTGCCTTGAATGTACATATCTCCAGAACACCTTAATGTCAGGATTGGTTGCTATGCACTATTCAAATTCAAGCACCTGAGACATAACAAAACAGGTAGAGACAAAGACTAAATATATATATATATACACATACAAAATATTCTTGGCGTCTGAATATGATGAGATTCTATTTGTAAGTATACAGTTCATGCAGAGCACTACCCTCAGGCGTTTTCCTCTTTACCCTTTGTTGACACACACACACACACACACATATATAACTACCTGCATCCGACACTGCATCCTTTAAAACCTCCATACTTCCTGAAATTCGCCCTCACTACACCTGATACCCCCCCCTCCCCCGCTCCTTACACACATGTATATCAGGACTCATACACTGTTCACTTTCCTGACATCTATACATTATTCTATGTACTATACATGCACCTTTGATGAGTTGTAGTGCACCTGAGCACTGTACACAATAGTTTCATTATCTATCTATCTATCTATCTATCTATCTATATATATATATATAGATAGATACATACATATATATATATATATGTGTATTGGAATTTTGTATTTCTAAAGAAATATGGTATGTTTACAGATAAACATTTAGAAAGCCGTAGCTATGCAAAACACCAGGCGCTATCGCCCTCTGGGGGTCCAGCAGAAGCAAGGGGGACAATCGTCGATACATTTCAAACTTAACTGGTTCTCATCGGGACGATCCCCGCCACTCTTGCAACTGCTGGACTTGAAAACACACATAAATGAGATTAATCACCTCATTTACAGACAAGAACATCAGTCGCATCTTCTATCTTAATATTATATTAATAATTGTTTCCACCTTTGGCACAAGGCCAGCAATTACCCAGTGTATTACTGGTACTTTATTTTATCGACCCCGTAAGGATGAAAGGCAAAGTTAACCTCGGCCGGATTTGAACTCAGAATGGCAAGGGCCGTAACTCTATGCATCAAAGCATGGCGTCCGACCTTCTACCGATACTGCCAATCAATGGTTTCTGATTTAGGCACAAAGCCAATAATTGTGGGAGAGTGGAATGTCGATTAAATCGACCCCAGTATATTACTGATACTTTATTTTATTGGCCCCCATTAGAATGAAAGGCAAAGCTAACTTTGGCGCGATTTCAACTCAGAATGTAAAAGGATGTAACTCCATGCTGTAAAGCATTTTGTCCAACGCTCTACCAATTACCGCTAATCCACTGTCCTTAATATATTAATGACATATTTTAATGAAGTGATATGTAGGTGACACCAGCTCCATGACAACAACGATAACCGCAACAACATCAACAATAACAACATCCTTAAGCTAATCACCTGCAAAACATGTGTCATGTCTGATAATTAATAAAAATGTTTTAAAGCAAACTTTGTTCTCTCGTACATAATATCTGTGAGAGGGAGAGAGAGATGTATTAAATTTAAAACAGAATGTGTTTAATCTAATTAAAAAAACTATTTTAGTAAAATGTTTGAAATGTTTTCTATATGAAACAAGGCTTGATTAAAACTAAAAAAAAAAAAATCAAAGTTCTATTGGAATACAACATGAATGCAATTAGGATAAATTTAGGATCCTATAGTTAAAATATACTTTTAAAAAATTGTAATTTTCAAAATATTGCCATAAGCAATAGATTACACTATTTCTATAGTTTACTAAAATGTATAATATTTGTATAATCAATAGAACTCATTATCATTGTGACCACAGTCAAACATTCACAATTTTCCATTGCTCCTGGCAACTGCTCCCTACTAAGGTTAATATCATGAGAGTTGGTTGATGAAGATTCAAGCAGGTCTTCTTCTACTACATCTCCCATGACTTAGTTCCTACAATAGTAGCTTGTATATCCTGCATACTTCTCCAGCAATACTTCTCCAGCAATGTTCTCCAAATCCTAACCATCTTTCAGCAATTGTAGTTGTTATCTTGGGAAAGTTTCCATATAAACTTTCATTTGTAATATGTTGAAACCAGTTTATGTTTTGTACAACCTTCAGCATTTTAGTGTATGTACCATCTAGTTTCTTCTCAAGTGCTTGTGTCAGGTTCCATGTATCTGATCCATACAACAACACTGACTCAAATGATTGTGTCAGGTTCCATGTATCTGATCCATACAACAACACTGACTTAAATGCTTGTGTCAGGTTCCATGTATCTGATCCATACAACAACACTGACTTAAATGCTTGTGTCAGGTTCCATGTATCTGATCCATACAACAACACTGACTCAAATGATTGTGTCAGGTTCCATGTATCTGATCCATACAACAACACTGACTCAAATGATTGTGTCAGGTTCCATGTATCTGATCCATACAACACTAACTCAACAAATGTTCTGATGAATGATATTTTGATTTTTCTGGGAAGATCTGACTGCCATATCCTTTCCAATAGAACTAGTGTAATCAAATTCTAAAGCTTACCCAAATATTATACATTCCTCCGATCTCATAGATGAATAATAAGCAGCAATAAAGTCATCTTACGGTAAAAATACTAACTCTAACAATTTTTATTTGAATATTTAGATTTAAAGACACAGCCTACCCACAACAACATTAAGAAATAGGTGGAAACAATTACAAAGGAAAGACTTCTGACAAGTAAGAGAAATAATCAGACTATATAATAAACTCAGTAAAAGGATCAATGGATAGAAAGATGCATTATTATAACAGACTTAATAATGTAAATGATGACCCAAAGTTTAAGTTACAAGCAATAATGTTCCTCATGCTCCTTCTCATGAACTTAGTAAAATGTTGATAATAAGCATGTAATAAACAAAATATTGTTTAAAGAACAAAATTATAAAATTACTAAGATACATAAGATATATTCTCATGATAGTAGCTTAGTTTATATAGCTAAACTCATCTATACAACACATTACTGTATTATTTCTCTTTAAATTTTAGATTTGCTAGTCTTTCAATTGAATTCAAAACAAACAACCTCATCAGATTAATTTTCTTCTTCACCCACTTATTCATAAGAGGGTCGTGGGGGCAGAGTCCTCAAACAATCCTTCCAGCAGGTCCTGTCAGAAGTAACTGTCTCCAATTGATCCGGCTGGATCCCCAAACAAGACAAGCCAAGCTCATGGATGTTACCCAACTATCTTGCATGGGGTCTACCCCTGGGTCTACTGCCAGTTGATTTTGCCCATAAAATCTGTCCAGCGATTCTTTCCCAAGATATTCTAAACCCATGCCTGTAATATCAGAGCTGGGATCTCTTAATTCAGAGAAGTAGCAGCTGGTGAGGGTCAAGCTTCCAAAGCCAAATGGAAAAAAACATTTTAAAATACCAGGAATTATTGACAAACTAGTTTTTTTTTGTTTTGTTTTTTTTGCCTGTAGCATTCGAGATGTTTGGGGAAGCTGGGCTATGGACAATGAAGTTTTTGTTATCATTGGCAGCTCATCTGACTGACATATCAAGTGATGCTTTTGGTAAGAGTGCTTGGTTATTCCAGATGCTTAACTGCGAGTGTGTTGGCTTGCTTCAAAAATTATTACAGTGAAATTCCAGCAACCCTTGTTGTGGTATCTAATTGAGTGCACATGACTTCTGCTTTTTCCTTCATTTTTTCTGCTGATATATACCAATCTATGATTAGGCCAATAACGTTGTTAGAACTCCATGTAGTCTTGAAGTAATAATTCCAATGAGATCAGGTGATGAGAGTTTTTGTTTCTGTAGTAAGTTTTCATCATATCAATTTCCACTGTGCATTCTAAACAAGCTACAGAGTCATATATATATATATCATCACCGTTTTATGTCTGTTCTTCCATGCTAGCATGGGTTAGACGGGTTGTCCTGTTGTGGGCAGTGTCCAGTCGGCTGACCTTGTCTTGCTCATACGGGAACTGATTCTGGCTTATATATATATATAACAATGAAAACAAAAGGCAAAGATTGGTACTTAATCAGTTCATTGTTCAACACATATATATATTCATTTGTTTTCTATATAAATTTCCAAATATAAATTGTGTTTATTTGTATACATTCTATTAAAACTATTTATTTGGACAGCAAATATACACTATTTATATACACTATTTATAACACAACTATGTGTGTTATTCATTATTAATATTAGAATATGAACAAAAAATTTCAAAATTTCATCAAACAGATACCATAAACAATTATTTTTCAAACTGTTATTTTCATGTGACATTAATAATTCCATGCAGATATTTAAAAAAGAAAATTGAAAGTAATAAAGTGTCCTTCCACCAAAGAACAAAAACAAGGCATTTCAAGAAAATAAAAAAGACAGAAAATACAAGACACATATTTAATCATCCAAGTCCCCCACCCCTGCATTCATTGTAAAAATACCAAAACAAAAATAAGAAAGTCAAGTACTGAGATAAATTCCCCAAATCTAAACAACAGATTGATGTAAAGTAGAAGAAAACATATAAATATAAAAGTAGCTAATTATTTTCTAAGGTAAGGCAGTGGATTGGCAGTATCGGTAGGGTGTCGGACATGTTTTGTGGCATATAGTTACGTCCCTTTACGTTCTGAGTTCAAATCCTGTTGAGGTTAGCTTTGCCTTTCATCCTTGTGAGGACAATAAAATAAAGTACCAGTAATGCACTGGTGTTGATTTAATTGACTTTCCCCTCCCCCAAAATTGTTGGCCTTGTGCCTAAATCAAAAACCATTATTTTCTAAGAGAAAAAGATACAAATAGAATATGCTCCTCCTTTCATTGTCATTTCTGTGGGAGAAGCAGAGTGAAAAAAAGTAAACATTCACAAGGTCCTTAAATACTTCCTAATATTTTCTTTATCTTATTAATATGCTTCTTCCCACAAAATAATTACATCTTTGCTGCAACTTCACAGAAGTCTTCCAATTAACTTTGCATTACAATGTATTTTACTATTTAGTAAAAAAAATGTTTCTGAAAATTTGACTATGTAGAATGTCTTAATAATATTTTATCTAGAATTATTTCCTGAACAAAACATAAAAGAGCAAAATGAAATTCCATCAGAAAACAAGCTGCAACTTGGTGCATTCAGCTACCAGCCTAAGCTTCGCAGCTGCCTACCAAGCTGAAGAGGGCAAACTCAAAGTATCAGCCATTCTCTGATAGGTTTGTAGTTAAGCCTGAGACAATGGAGACTTCCAGCATTCTTGGTGATAATGAATTATAAACAAACCTAACAACATTACTATGATACTTGCCTTGAATAAAAATGGCAGAAGCAAATGCCTCCAAAATTCTTCCATTCAGAAGATAAAACTAAATAAGCATTAAAATAATGTTGGGACAACAGAAATTTGTTTCCAACAAGATATAAAATGAATGAGGAAATATTTTTTAAATCCGTAATATAAAAAAAAAGTAAAAATTTGAGCTCAGTCATGTTTTCAGTGATGCATACAATATAGGTCTAGATAGTGGAGGCGCATGGCCTAGTGGTAAGGGTATTGGACTTATGATCATAATGTTGTGGGTTCAATTCCTGGACTATGTTGTGTTCTTAAGCAAAACATTTCATTTCACATTGCTCCAATATACTCAGCTGAAAATGAGTAGCAGCATTAGTTGGGGGTTTAACTCTGTGATGGACTGGAATCCTGTCCAGTAGGGAGTCTCGTACTCTCATTGCTTCACACCACAGGAACCAGGATAAGCACCAGCCTAGTGAGTCTCTGGTTTTGAGATAGATTTTATACTTTTAAGTAATGCTAAACCATCATATTTTTAATGATGCATACAATATAGAAAGGTTAGGTGGGGTTAAACCAGGCAACGGATTAATTGACTGACTCTTAGCAAGTATGGAAACCAAAACACAATATAACAATTAAAATATAATTAATGACATACAAGAATAAACTGGACTGATTGCTGAAATCCATTGCTTGAAACAGAAACATTTAAATACAACAAGCTGTTCTATAAAAACAATGCATACAGGAGAAATGAAGCACATGAACATGCTGACCATATGCCAACACAGGAAACTGCTGTTAAATATTTACTTACCCACATCTGATAATCATAGAAAAACAAACAAAAGAACAAATGTTTTATAATATTCTAAGATTATCTAATAATTAATTAAATAAAAGAAAATGTAATGTTTTTTTACTAAATATCCAAACATTCACAATTTAATTGCATTTAAGAAAGAAAAAGAAAAATAGCTAAAAACAAAAATAATTAAATAGAAATCTTATTCATAAAATAGATACTTAAAATGGAAGAAAATAAAAAATATTTTCTCTTTCTAAAACCTACAAAAAGATTCTTTCTTCATGTTTTCCTGCTGTCTATTGCATAAGCTATTATTATCTCTGTTCCAAGGTTGATAAGTAAGTGAGAGGCAAATTTCTTTCTGCATTTGGTGGAAGAGTATTGCAGCAAATGATTCTTGCAAGGACAAGTCAGACTTGAGAAGGACCCATTCCAGCTTTTACAAATCACCAACATGAAGTAAGGTTGTACTCTAGCCCTGACTTGTTCTAATTATTTTTCATCATGATACTGTAAAAAGCCATGAAAGACCAGCAAGAGATGTCTACATCAGATTCCACACTGATCGAAGCCTCTTTAACCAGCACCATTTGCAGGCGCACACCAAGACCACAGAAAACCTGATCTGAGAGCTCCTGTTTGCTGATGATGCTGCACTCGTTGCACACACTGAAAGAGCCATGCAGCACCTTACTTCATGATTTACAAATGTTTCTGACCTCTTTGGCCTAGAAATCAGCTTGAAGAAGACTAAAGTCCTTCACCAGCCAGCTCCCCAGGATGTATACCATCCACCAAATATTTCCATCAAAGCAGGCCAAGCTGAATACAGTACAGTAGTTCTGCTATCTTAAGGGTGTCATTTCCACCGATAGTAGAATCGACAAGGAATTGGACAACAGATTAGCTGAAGCTAATAGTTCCTTTGGTTGACTTCACAAGAGGGTGTGGATAAATAACAAACTCAAAAGAGAGACAAAGTACAGCCTCTACAGGGCCATAGTCCTGACCACTCCCTTATACAGCTCTGTCATAGATCTTGAATCACTGTCACACATGCCTCCTGGAGAGATTCCCCCAACCCTGTCTGTGCATCATACTATAAATTCATTGGAGTGATTACGTCACAAATTAGTGGTTTTCAGATCTAATACTGATTTATACTGTTTAACATAAAGCCTCTTTTTTTTTTTGTTTTGAATGTGAAAATTCTTGAAAGGAACTTACCAGATCTTTGTAAGTATCCATTGCACTGTATGGTTCCAGAGCGTACAAACTCCACATAGTGTCACTAAAAGACAAGAAACAGTATTGGTAATAAAGTATGGAAACATAAGTGAGTACACTTAGTGAAAAATGTGTTGTGTTAGTCATGTTGGAATATATCAAATGGATAGGTAGACCAAGGATAACTTGGGAATAAGTAGCTACTTTAGTACTGATAATACTGAGCTTCATATGTAGAAAACAGGTCAAAAATATGTTGAGAGCACATTTTGGCTGTGTCATGAACATAATAATATCTCTAGTGTTGTTGGTGACATGATAAAATGCACTCAGTATGCACTGTAAAGTGGTTGGTGATAGGAAGGATATTCAGTCATAGAAGATTTACCAAACGAAGGGTTGAGAGAATATTTTTAGTCGTGTCAAGGATTTGACAACCTCTCTAATGCTGGTGCCATGATAAAATACATGTACTTTGTAGAGTGCAAATAAAGTCCTGGCCCACTTGAGAAAAAGTGGATGCTAAAAGATGATTGTGAATGAAGAGCTATGGTTACAAGTTGTTGACAATAGAATAAGCCTCCAACTGTAAAACCATTTGAAGCAACAATAGACAAATATCCAAGTTCCAACAAAATAAACATTAAAGCAATCCAACAGAGGAAAGTGGATCAAAACAATATAGGGTGTTTCAAAATATTTAATATCATTTGAGATGTGAATAACCCAGAAACTACAAAGTCTAGGACACATTCCTTTGAATTTCTAATTCAAATTTTGAAGAATAAATCTTATGTTGCTCAACATTAAGCCTGCCCAGTGATGTTGTCCTAGACTTTGTAGTTTCTGAGATATTTACATTTCAAATGATATCAATATTTTTTAAACACCCTATATATAGTATAAATTTCCCCTCAAAATATGTTTAAATGATTCACCTTAAAGTAAACATAAGATATGAGAAATAAGAAACTTACTTCAAATCTGTTACTTTTGATAAAAGAATAACATGGGAGTCCATCATGGTACCTTTGGGAGAACTTATTACAGATATTTCAGAAGCATTAAAAAACGGTTGTATCCCACATAAACAAGGTTCTAAGTCAACTGGAGGAATGGCCTGGAAAATAAAACAATTTTATTTATTTATTTATTTAATTATATCTTTAATTAATTATTCAAGTATACAAGTTCAATACAAGTAAAAATAATAACTACAGTACCTACATTTACAATGAGTAAAGCATTTGTTATCTAAGCTATTCTAAAATCAATACATTTTAACAGGATATGATAAAAATAATTTGAAATTCAGTCATTTTAGCCAATTTGTTATTTGTTGAACATTTTCTAAGGTTTCAAGTAACAATTTTTCCAAATACCTTTTGCATTAGTACAAATTAATAGAATTATATACTACTTGGATGTCCCAACTAAGACAATATGAGACAATTACCATCATCAGAGAGTGAAAGAATGAAAGTTAGAAAGTGATATAGAGGAAGTATATTATGGTATTTTTTTATCACCCTCAAAAGGATGAAAAATAAAGTTGACTTCAGTTGGATTTGAAAGAGAGTAGAGTGCTAAAACAAATACCATAAAGCATTCTATCTGATGTTCTAATGACTCAGCCAATTTGCTGCCAGTCCACAGCTAAATTATTGTCAATGTCCATCTAATCCATGCAAGCGTGGAAAAATAGTTAAATGATGAATAATTTTAACCTAAAGGTTTAATTTCAAATATGCACTGAAGAGATTTCAATTAATGGTAAATATTTAAAGATAAGTAATAAAGGTTCATTTGATTTTGAAAGATAACACCTGTATATATTTCACTGTGCACAATAAACTGGCAGTTTAGGCATATATTTCACTAAGGAGAAAACTTTAATCTAGATACCATTAAGTTTTTTTACATAAACTTAGTTTATCTATCATCATCTTCTTTGCCCACTTATTCCTTCAGAAGAACCCCATTTCAGCTGCTTGTATTCACATACATATTCTTTGGGTAATTACTCAAAATTCATGACCATAGTTTATCTATGAAGAACAAAATTATTTTACTTGAAACTAAAAAAGATTCAAAGAAATAAATGAAAAAAATATTTTAATTAAAACTGAAATAAATGATATAGTTACAAAAACTGGAATACTTGTAGTAATATTTAATAAAGGAATTAATTACCTTGTGAATATTATCATAATGGTTTCTTCGGTAAAGAGAGAATGCTGCTCCTCTGGAAGTGTATGTTTCTATACCTGTGTCTGTGACAACAAACAACATAGTTGGACTAGTGACTGCCTGGAATAGACAAAACAAGGATTCCCCTTAAATTGATATCAACAAAAACATTATATTGTGCCACTTGCACAAATTTTCTACTTATTTGGGTTTGCTTAAATAGGAAATATTTAAACTTAGAGATTCTAACTAGACAGAAAGGTTGATGCCTAAAAGAAAATTTAACAGTTGAACATCTAATATCAGTTTTGAGATCTGTCCAATCCTTTAAGAATCTGAAAAAATTCTTAAAACAAAGTTTGAAAGTCAAGTACTTTAAGTTACCTGAAGAGCTGGAGAAGAGTATTTGTAGGAAGAAAGCATCTGAACTGCAGGTGGAGACAAAGAGTAAAGTTGACCTTCATGAGAATTACCAAGGTAACAAAACATTTCCATTTTGGGATCACATTTGATGGACTGCAGAGGAAAATCTGAGTCACACTGACTTGGTGTTCCTTGTCCAGATGCTACAAAATGAAAAAAATTAAAAAGTTATGTCCTTTACAGAAACACTTCACATTAGAGAGACTTTTATGGATATTTATTTTTTCATAGGCAACTGCTATGTAAGTGAAACACATCTTGTAATGTAAGACAATGTATAGGGAGTCAAATAAAAAGACACAGATTTATAATAAATCAAGTCCATAAAGTGGTTTTAATATCACCATTTTACATTCATTTTCCATGCTGACAAAAGTTGATAAATTGCTATGGTCAGAGGACCATGTCTTACACATACATTCCATTTTTAACATGGTTTCTATGGTTGGGCGCATTTTATCATGGCACTAACACTACCACTTTATAGATTGTACTGGATATATTTTATTGTAATGACAACACTACCACTTTATAGAGTGTACTGGATATATTTTATTGTAATGACAACACTACCACTTTATAGAGTGTACTGGATACATTTTATTGTAGTGCCAACACGATCACTTTACAGTGTACTAAGTACATTTTAGTGGTAGCTTGAAGCTCCATATCATTTTTAATTTATGGCATGCTGTCAATCCCAGCATTTTTCATACTAAGAAATCTTTTTTCAGAACTTTGGGTCCAGGATCCTAGATATTTAAAGTTATCAACAACTTTCAATGTATTTCAGTACACAAATGGAAGAAACAAATTTATTTATTGAAAACTGATTATTTTCTCTGAGTTTCCCACCTCTACTTCTGTACGTTTTTCTTCACACAACAAAAGAATAAACAAGCTTAAGACACAACATCTGACTTTTTATTCAAGGTTTTGATGTCATCAAAACATTGTATATCACAAACAGAAAGGATGGAAAATGAATGAGGAATTAAAAGAAAATCAATTGTTGAACCTTACCTGAATATATACATAATAATTGCATATGCCTCCATGAAATATCAGGTAAACCAATCTTATAAAGTAATGTGTCAGCCTTAATTTTTCCATTTACAAAAACACTTTGATCTAGAAAAGATAAAATAAATTTTTAAAAATTCAAAGGTATAAAAATCTGCTAAAAGTCCCCAAGGACCAGGTGGTGATGTTAAACTGGGAAACAGATGAAAGTCTACTTCTCGATAACTCAGAATGCAAAGAGCAGGAAAATATATCACAAGTCATCTCATCTGACACTCTAAACAATTTCACCAATCCCCCTCTTAATTACTAGTACTTTATTTCATGAACCCTGAAAGGATGGTTATGGTTTGCTCCCTTCCAAACCTTCTTTAGGGTTCAGGATACCCCATCTTTGTGTGTTTGTTGTGTCTAACCATATTGAAGTGTTTTGGTGGTCTTATTCGCTGCAGTCACTAATCTGATACTTTTCTCAGACCCGTGAAGAGTTTTCTTGTTCCATTTCCCCTAGTAATTTACTGCTGTTGGTTTGGGGTTGCTTATTCATATGGCAGGTGTAGGCCAGGTATAATGGTTAGTTGTGATATAGGCCTATATCACAACTAACCATTATACCTGGTGGCTGTATTGTTATCCACTACCTGCAACCTATTCTCTAGCAGAACAACTTTGCTAAGAGCCCTGAAAAGATGACAGGCAATATGAACACTGGCAGGATTTGAAATCAGAGTGAAGTAGAAGGCATTTAACTTTATTTTCCTTACTTCTCCCAGATGATCACACAGCAAATGATTAGATTTAAACAGTTAATAAGAAAAAAAAATTTAATACAGAAACTATGAGAAATGCAGTGTTTTGTTGATTTTTTTGTTGTTTCAAATTTAAGAAACTTCAATTATAGAAAAAATGATTCGATTTATATTGAGTTTTAAAATAAATTGTTTTTTCTAAAACTTTTATGCTGTTGTCTACTCACATAGAAAATACCTAATTAAAAGTTTATCCATTATTAAAAGGTTTCTAAGTTCAGTGCTAAAGTCCAGTTTTTGATGTATTCAACAGATAAGATATAAATATTCTCCCTGAATCATGTACTAGTCTATGACAAGCAATATATTTCAACAGGACAGGTAACTACACCTTAGTTAATCAAACTAGCATGGAGGTTAAATAACAACTAGCATATAGGATTAAAATAACTTGCTAAGAATAAGAGAGGTAATGAAATACTGAAGGTGAGATGCAGACCAGAGTTGGTATTTGGTAAAACATGTGTTTATGATAAAATAAAATATTAATGATGACCAGATTGATTACCTTTGACTTGAACCATAACTTTAGGCAATGATTTTGTTGAACCATTGATCCCACTGTTTCCATGGAGTTTTGGAAGATATATTGTGTCTGGAGTTATTGCAACATTAGCAATTTCTGCGATATTACGGGTCCCTTGTCCAAAGCTTCTGCGTTTCTTCCTACTACCACGTTGGTCTGAGCTGAAAACCCACTGTGTATATGCTTCATCGTTTTTTATATTGACTATTGAACTGCTATCAGAGGGCAAAAGTAATTCACTGGATGATGAAGATGGTGTTGTGCAGGTAGATTCAAAATCACCTGCAATTAACTCTGTTGTCTCAAAACAAAAACTTGAAGAAGCCTTTGGTTGCTTCTCAGCTGAGCTTGCCTGGGAAGCTGGGTTACTCATATGAAGACCAACTTTACGAAAACCATTATAGAAATTTAACTTGAGAACATGAGCATAGCGATTGGACATTAAGGCTATGAAACTTTCATTGATGACCACTTTGCTAACAACATGTCCCCAGTTGATAACTAGAATATGAACAATATCTTTGTAAGATCGGGAACATTCAGCAGAGTATTTTTCCTGGACCATATAAATGTTCACTTTGTTGTGACAAGCAACTGCAAGTGTACCCGTGTGAGAACAAACACTTAAACTATTTGCCTTTTCTTCTTGAAGTATTTCAAGAACCTCAAATACAGGTTGACCAGGAATAATGACGGGATATCTTTCAGCCACACGTAAGCTTATTGTAAAGTTCTTTTTATTTTCCCATTTTTTCAGATCAAGATAGGTTTTTATAAAAGTAAGATTCTCATGGCGGAAATGTTTCACTTCTAGGGTGGCCAAATAGTCATCTGGAATAGAAAACAGAAAACAATTTTCAAATCATCATCATCCCTTTTACATCCCCTGTTCCACATCTCTCCAATTCTCATGTTCCTTTGTCAATCCTCAAATAAAATTATATTCTATATAATTGTTTCTACTTTTGGCACAAGGCCAGGAATTACCCAGTGCATTACTGGTACTTTATTTTATCGACCCCGTAAGGATGAAAGGCAAAGTTGACCTCGGCGGGATTTGAACTCAGATCGTAAAGGGAGATTTCGTTTGACTTAGCCAAAAATTTAATATTTTTAGACCCGGGGAGGATGATTGCAGTGTGAAAAAGTGCCAGGAAATCCCAGTGGTAGGAAGCCACAATAGAGGTAGACCAAGGAAGACTTGGGTAGAGGTATTGAAAGCTGATCTGAAATTGCTGAGACTTACAGAGATGATAAAGGAACAAGGCAAGCGAAAAGTTGCTGTACTGAAAAGGACCCATCTAACCCATTTGTGTGTGGAAAAATGGACATAAAAACGATGTTGATGACAAAGAGGTGCAGTTAACAGAATCAACTCTAGTACATTACTGGTACTTGTTTTATTAAAACTAAAAGCTAATAAACTAACCACATCTAAAATTTCCAGTCAACACTGAAAGTAATTCAACTAAAAGATCTACATGTCTAGACCAGTGATACAAATGTAATCACTGGTAGATGACCAGTGGCCCATAAAGTTTTAGTGGTTCACATTGAGCTTCATAAGACCCCAACATTAATTCTTTTTGATAATCTAAAATCTAAATTAATTAAAAGTAAATACACCCTCAGTTCTGGAGCCAGCTGGATTGTCCAGAGTTGATGAGAAAAGTCCAGATAGTTATACCCTCCCTCTCTCCATGAGGTCAATGTCTCATTTAGGACACCACATCCTGGATATTACATTAAAAGTGAAGGTCATTGCTTCCATAACCACACAAAATAAAATTACATAATACCAGGAATTTTTCCAGTCTGTGGTGTTTGAGACGTTTGGAGGCAACTAGGTCTCTGACGACGGCCTCATGCCTTACCAAGGTATCAGGTGAGATACATGATGGCGCTTAGTTAATCCAGCACCCTATCACTTGTAGCAATGCTGCGTGTTGGATTACCTCAACAATCATGAGAGGGAAACTCCAGCACCCCTTCATGTGGTGTATGATTGAGAGTGCAGGTCTCCGCCTACTCTGCTTTTTCTTCCTTTCTTTCTTTATCAATCATTATATAAATTGTACACAAACTGTGTTCTCACATAAGTATAATAAATATAATTTAGTCCTGACTGTTTGTTTTTTTGTTGGTTTTTATTATTATTTTGCCTTTTCTCATTTTTGTGGGGGGGGGGTGTAGTTAAGCAATAAAATTTAATGAAATAATTATTATAGATTCCTTTTAAAAAAATCAACCAATATCTTCTAAAATTACGTGTTAAAGGAGATTCGTGGAGATCCAGATGACTCATACAACATTAATAAAACACAAACACACAAATGTCCGATATTGTTTTCTTTCTACAGCCTATCTTTTATTATATTGGGACCATTACAAATAATATTTCATTAATATTATCTCATGTATTATGTATTTTTTACAAGAGACATTGAAACCACAAAGGCATGTAAATACAATATCAGCTTTAATAGAGGAGGCTAGAATCGTCCCGATCAGGCTTGTGGTTTTATTCTACTACTGTTTAGTAGTTTTATACGAATAACTGTAAACAATACATTCACATCCAAATAACCAATATCCCGTGGCTAATATTTTTAGGGGGTGGGGCACTTTGATTGTATAATTTTGTGAATTATATTTATAAGGTTCCATGAATTCTATTTTTATGTAAAACATCACGATTAAAATATATTTTCCTTCGTTTTTAATTTATATTTTAATGTGAAATATTTATGTAATTAAGTATTGTATATATTATTTAGATGTATATTGTCATTCTGTAAGAATTATAAACAAATTCTAATGTTATACAATTGTGAATAAAATATTCGTTTTGAATTTATATTTTAATGTTGAATATTTATTCAATTAAGTATTGTATATATTATTTGTGAGTATATTTTCATTCTATAAGAATTATAAACAATTTCTACCCTGTGCCCCTGGTCGAGAGGCAGGTGCCTTGTCTGGGACGTCACTGTTAGTGACTCTTTTGCTCTTTCCCACATCCTGGATGCTGCGGTTAAGACGAGAGCCACAGCTTCTGCAACCGAGCGGAGTAAGACCCTCAAATACTCTGATCTGTCGGCCAGCTACATTTTTCAGCCCGTGGCTTTCGAGACGTTTGGGGGAGTCGGGCCGCTGACTGCGAGGTTCCTTTCTTCACTGGCGGCTCGCCTAATAGAGGTGACTGGCGAATCTCGCGAGGGTGCTTGGCTGTTTCAGCGCATCAGCCTCGCCATCACCCGAGGCAACACTGACAGTGTACTGGCTTGCCTCAAAAATCATTAGAGAGGTTGCCCAGTACTCGCGACGTTGCTGTCTTTTGCTCTGGTGTTGGCTCCGTTATTCACCCCTTCTTTTACATTTTCTTTAATATTGTAGCATTGAAGGAATATATCTTTCATTATATCATCCTTTGTAGTGTTACCGAGGCATTTGTAATGTTATTTATGTATATATTTAAAACATATTTGTTATGTTATTCTACTGTAAATTTATTTATATGCTCTGTTTATATTTTCATTCTGAAGGAATTGCAAACGATTTGTAATGTTGTTTGTGCAACTATGAAGGATATATTTATGAAATAAAGTATTAGATTTGTATTTCTAATGTTATTTATACAATGTGATATCCAATAAACATAGCATCGTATTTTTAGTTACATCGTTTAGTCTCAAAGAAAATTATCACAGTACATAGTGTATATTCTTCAATTGTTTTTATTATTACCTATAATTAATGATTGCGAAAACCATTCTTCTATAGTTAGTTCTAAACTGGAGATTAGTTTTAAATTAATGTTTGGTTTATTGGCTCCGCCATAATTCATTCCTAGTTAACATGTTGGAACCATGCTGTATCTGATCAACAGACAACTCCTGTTGATTCTAACCAATAGTTTACAGAATAAACCACAAATTAACAATAAAGATACACATCCAGCATTCCTTGTAACACGGACCTCTCTTGGATATAGTCGTTTTAATTACTTTAACCCTTTCCTTACCGTAAAGACACTGCATAACGTTTCCAAATATTTTTGAAAAATAATAAAATACTTGGAAGGGATTTAGTAATATAAACTAACTTGTCCATTATTAATCTGGTGTTTGGAATATAACTTAACAAAGGTTATTTACATAATATTTTGATGGAAAGTGGTTAGGTAAACATAAACATTCTAAAACGGACAGTTTTGTATCATAGAACAAGGGGTGGGTTTTAAATGGTTTGGTAATAAAAGGGTAAATAAATATTTTTGTTTCATATTTTGGAGGTTTTCTTTTAATAGCATGTTCATTTTCAATAAACTCGCTAACAAAAATACGTGAAATTTTTGAACTAGGTGTCACATGAAATAGACATGAAACAATTAATAATATGTAACCGGAACAAACTAATTGGACATACCTTTCTCGCTGTAGGCCAACTGCTGGACTAAACCTTCTGTACTGATAGAACATACATTTTTCCATCCTTTACCAACCTGAATGCGGAATACTTCCAAAGAGCCTGCAACAGTAGCAATAAAGACACAATCGCTTGATGTACATAAAGAAAGCGGTTCGTCGACCACGGGAAGAACGACTTGAGATTTGAACCCAAAACACCTAAAGACGCGAACCATCGTTGATTTTTTTTAGCCAAAAAATGGGTCTGAGAAATGGTTAGGAAAATAAAAGTGATTTTCTGGCATTCGATCGTCGACAGAGAAACGCTTTCGTTGTTTTCTTTCCACTCATATCGTCCTAGTTAGTCGACAACCATGTAAAAAGTCGTCAGCTAAAACAAACCATGATTGCGAATACTGTAGTTGTACATGACTGCTGTTCCTTGACAAGACTTATTGCGAGTCGTTTCGACCACTATTAGACACTGTCGAATATTGAATACACTAATACACTACTTCAATTACTTCGTTAATTCAACTTAGTCCTATTTAAATTCGACCCAATATTATATTTAATTCTTTATTTCATATTTCTTAATTGGTTTAATTGAGAGTTTTATTTCTCAAACTCTCATATTCAGACTATATACACAGAAAATGGAATAAAACTGTACAATATACATGGCAATAAGAAAACAAGAAAAAGAATTTTTAAAAAGAATTAAGCCACGAAATAAAAGGAGAGGGGAGGGTGTGCAACAGACCCTACACCCTTGACCGAGTGGTGTTTCAGCTGCACCCTGAGGACAAAAATGGTGAAGGCATTGCCACAGAGATTGGACAGACATACCTAGTGTAACAGCCACACAGCCTCAAGGGGCTCCTTCCTTAGGCAGGGTGTGTTTTTCTGATTTTACGAAGGAAATCAGCTGTAAAGGGACCAAGAACATCTGAGGTCTCAATAGCGACCAGTACAGAAAGGATTTTTTTTTAATTAAACAAAAACCTTTCTTTCTTCTTTGAGTTATAAAAAAATATCTGCTTTCATTTTAAAATTAAACAAGACTCAGAGGTCAGAATTAATTAATTATATTATATTAGGTTATTCATTTATGTTCATACACAGAACAAAGGTGCTGCCCAAATTTGATCATACCTCCAGAACACAATAAGCATCAAATTTGTGACCTTTCTTCTGGCGTTTATAAGATACTGTTAAAAGCAAAGCATGCTAAAAAAAAAGATATTATAACAAAGGGAAATATCTCAAAGATGTAAATTTGGAGTATTAAGATATGATTAATTACGAAGACAGGATGCTATATTTTCATATTTTAGTGAATTCAATAGACTGCCATTATGCAGTCTTTAATTTCATAAATATATGAAAAATAGCATCCTGTCTTTATAATTATTCATATATATATATGTGTGTATGTGTGTATGTATATAATCATCATCATCGTTTTTACGTCCATTTTTCCATGCTTGCATTGGGTTGGACAGGTCCTTTTCAGCACAGCATCTCTCCACATGTCACAATCCTTTGTCATCTCAGCTGTGAGTTTCAACGATTTCAGATCATCTCTCACCACCTCTGCCCAGGTCTTCCTTGGTCTTCCTTCCACTGGAATTTCTTGGTACTTCTTCACTCAACAACCATCATCTGTAGCCATCACATGTCACAAGAAGGTCATTTATGTACAGGAGGAAAAGTATAGTAGACATAACTGAATATTGAACCAAAGTTAACTCTATTTGGTTGTAAATGGTAATTTAATTTATATGCTGCCACATAGATGAGGTGTTGGTAGTGGCAGTGACATTGTTGATATATCACCACTACCATGACTGCCAATGCTATTTTTCCAAACTCAAGAAAGAATTTAAATATAAGTTTGAAAGCAGAGGCAACAAAGAAGAGTTCAGCTAGATCTTGTCAACATAATCTGTATACAGTTTAACCCTTTAGCATTTAAACCGGCCGTATGGCCACTCATAGTTATGTTAAGGTATTGTTCTCAAAATAAATAACATCAAAATCTCATAGATTCGATATTATGTGAGATGATTATGTAAGGTAAAGCCTTTACCACAAAAATACAATAGTATATATAGAGTAATGTAAATGCTAAAGGGTTAAATACACAAGTCTCTGATATCCAAATGGCTAAATGTCAGCAGAAGGGTACCCATGAGTCATGTCCTGGATGCAGCCCAGCTCCCTTAGAGTGTAAGAAGTTAAGGGCCGAAACACTTGCTTGAGGGAGGAGGAGGGTTCTTCTCTGGAGACCTTCTGTAGCCCAGATCTCCTGAGAGTTTCTTACCACTTGGTCTTCAGTTTAAATCTGCTTCTCACATTTTGTAGTGCATTTGAGCAGTAAACATCTGATTGGTAACATACTACGTCATAACATACTAGATTATATGGAAATATTATTTGAGATAGACTGGCATCTTAAACCCATGTAAACCAGAACTGTAGGCAAAGAATTTGCAGAGTTGTTAGAACGTCAGATGGAATGCTTTTCAGTATTTCTTTCCAGTTCTTTGAATTCCAAGTTACAAACCAGAGAAAATGCAATGGGGTAGATGAAGTCACCAGTTACGACTTACAACATATTTAATAACTGGACATTATGAGTAACAATTAGTTCAGTTACTACTTCTGTTCAAATCAACATTATATGTCTGTTTTTCCATGCTGGTATGAGATGAACAGAAAGGCAGTAAATTGGTAGAATTGTTAGAACCTCAGATAGAATGCTTTGTGGTATCCACTTCGGCTCACCGCTCTCTCAGTTCAAATCCTGCCGCGGTAAACTTTGCCTTTCATCCATTCAAGGTCGATTCTTCCTCTTATCTCTTTCTCACTGCCTTTCTCTCACTCTCTCTATCATTCTCTGGAAGAAAACTGCTGTATTCAGACATGGAGAGATAGGCTCCACCAAGTTTTTAAAATGCCCGAGAAACACTGTATGTCAATATGGCATCCCCTACGATTCCCTCAAGTGTTATGGTACCATGCATGAGATGAACAGGTCTTACAATATCTTACCACTTGTTAGGGTCCATTGTTATGTGGTACATAAAACGACAAAGAAAACCATCAGTCTCTGTTGTTGATTTGTATGTTATGTTCTTTTTCTTTCTTATGAAAGTGTTGGGAGAACCCTTTAGTTGTATCAAGGACATAGAGACCTCTCTAGTGCTGGTGATCTACATTATAAACGCAGCCAGTACTTGGTGTCAGGAAGGGCATCCAGCTGTAGAGAGCTTGTCAAACAAGGAGTTGGGAGGATACTTTAGTTGTGTCAAAGATATGACAACCTCATAGTGTTAGTGACCTACATGATAAAAGCACCCAGTACATGCTGTAAAGTGGTCAGTGATAGGAAGGGCATCGAGCCATAGAAAGCTTGCCAAAGAGGTTGGGAGGATTCTTCAGTTTGTGTCAAAAGGCATGACAACTTCTCCTCTGCACTCAATAAGACGTGTGACCGTACGTAAGTAGGATGCAGACCCCACAGCCTGTCGGGGAGGCCAGTAGATTCGCTTCAGTACTGACTCGGTCTATGTAGACCTGTCCAACCCTTGCTAACAAGGAAAGCAGATGTTAAATGATGGTGATGATAATTGAGTGCCTTTTATATTTCCAACTACTTTAGACCGTGTACTGGGTTTATTTCATCATGCCACTGTCACTAGAGAGGTTGTCTGTAATACAGCCAAACAGTCCCGTCTATCTTGAGTCAAATTTTATTTTAAGTTACTGATCTTCTAGATGGCTTGTCTGTGTTGTTTTGGCTTGCAGAGTTCATGTCTTTACCACTCCTTTCTTCACATAACATATTAAATACAGCAAGCATTTATTTGTAATTGTGTTGATGATTAAGTTGATCTATATTTAGATAATATGCTTTCAATTCTACAGTGTAGAATATATGTAAAAATCATCAAAGACTTTGAGTGCAATGTCATATTGGTAATTACAAATTTATTGGTACACCCTAAAATCCCTATCTTGTTACCACAAATACCTTATAAATTGTTTGGGGTGAGAGAAAGATTATTGTGGGGTTGGAGCCTTGCCAGTGAGGTCATGAGGCTGGAGTGGGGGACTTGCTGGAAGTATAATGGCACTGTAACGTCATGGGGTTACGGAGGGCCTTGTAACATCATGGGCATGGAGGAGGATGCCTTGTTGGAAGTATAAGGACCAGTGACGTCACAGGGCTGGAGGAGGGTCTTGCCAGAAGTATAAGGGTTAGTAACACCATGGGCCTTAAGGTCCTTGCTGGAAGCAGGGCTAATAACATCATGGAACAGGAGACAGGGAGCATCACAGGTTTTCTCGCCCACTTGCTCAACGATCAATGGAGAAGGAGGTTGTGATTTTTCTGTTCCATGTGTAGGGACACATGGGGATATGTTCTGGCAATAGGGAGGGTAGAGTTGGGCTGGGCGTTTACAGACACCATGGATATACCACATTCTGGAGATTAACAAGTGAGATGTCCTGCAAGGTAGGTGAGCTACACCCCCACCCACCCTTGTATCACAGTTATATTTACAAAGTCCTCTTTATGATGGTATTTGCTGCAACAATCTGTATGTAATATTTGTATTACAAATGAACCCTTTCATTTCTAGTTTCTTCTTTGCTCTTAGTGAAATTGGATAACTTTTCAGAGTTAAACAACAATAAAAATATTTTAAGTAGTAGCATGGGGCGATTTTCTTATGCTTTCTGATTTATACACAATACCAACAATTTGGAGGAGGGGAAAGTCAATTAAATCAACCCCAGTGCACCACTGGTACTTTATTTTATAGACTCCTGTAAGGTTGAAGGGCAAAGCTAAGTTTTGTGAGAAGAGAACTCAGAAGGTAAAGTGCTGTAAGTCTATGCTTCACAGCAGAGTTACAGCTCAACCAATATTGCCAATTCACCATCCTCAATATGTACATATAATGGGTCTGATTTAGGCACATGGTCAACAATTTTGGCGAAGCGGAAAGTCGATTAAATCAACCCCAGTGCATTACAGGTACTTTATTTTATCAACCCCTTAAAGTTGAATGGCAAAGCTAACCTCGGCAGGATGTGAACTCTATGCCACAATGCAGGGTGTCCGATGCTCTACTGTTTTGTTATAATAAAAATACAGAAATATAGTAAATGTTACAGTGCTTTCAGTGTTATATTTTGTAAAATAAAATAAAAAATCGAAGAACACAGTATCAAATAATCTTTTTAATTAATTTAACACTCTGTACAATAATACTTTAACTAAAAGTATTTATTGTAATAAATTACCATATATACTGGAATATAAGCCAAGAAATGTGTGACAAAAAAAAAATTGATGGTAAAATGATGGGGTCGGCTAATATTTGGGGTCAATATTTTGCCAGTTTTCACCAACTTCAAACTCTACGTAAATAAGGTGCTAAAATATCTGGAGTGATTATTTTACAATGAAACAGTTTTTTTTACATTTACATCATCATTGGTGTTATTTATGCATTCCCTTGAAAATATTTCCAACAAATTTCATAATTTGAACATTTTAGTACATAAATATCCCATACACTTACATGCATGGACACACACATACATGTTTTTCTCTGACTTAATAATACTTCTTCTTTCAATTTTACATAAAACTGAAATCTTAATTCTGATTTTATTTTATTGTCCTTGCTCTCTCTCTTATCACTCTGCCTTTTCTCTCTCTAGCTTGTTGTCCCCCCCCCCTCCTCCTTTACTCTATGAATCCCTATACAATGTTCTCTTATTTAATCTTTTGCTTTCAAAATATTACCAGAATGTGAGTGGCCAGAAGTAAACAAAAATTCAAGAAACTTGTTGAAACTTAACATAATAGAAACTCATTACGTAACAGAGTTGTCAAACAAACACTATTCTCTAAACAACACTTAAAACATTTAAATATTAAAATATTCAAGCTTCATAAATATATTTTATACTCATGAGAATTTTAAAACCATGTCATCTAAATATAATGTGTTGATTACCTGCCTTGGCTTATAAACAGAGTTTTGATTTTTGCCTATTTCTCAGAAATTTAATGTGTGCTTCTATTTGAGTATATATGGTAATTCTAAGATGAAGTCTTAGTATATTCCAGTGTCACCACTAATATTACAATTACTGTAGATGGCTCAGTAGATAGAATATTAGTCACATAATCCCAAAGTCGATCTAGTATCATCATATTTTATAAATATAACACACTTCTCACTTTTTAATTATTTCAATGCCGTTTCTTTGCTGTTTTTGTGAGAACAGTAGGTTCTACTACAATGTCTTTAGCAACTATATGTTGTACGAAATTATCTATGATCTCCAATGAATTCAAATTAGTTGTCTTGTAAAGTGTAGTAGTTTCATCATCTGGAAAACAAAAAATAAATAAAAAATTAACTAAATCATATGAAGAAGGAAAATGATAAGATTTTTTCATGTCATCCTAAATTGAGAGATTAAAATTAGAATGATTAATGTTTGATTAGTAAATGTATGGTTGGGAGGACACATTAGTTGTTTCAAACACCAGAACAACCTCTCAAGATGCAGACCCCCCTCCATCCAGTCTGTCTGGGAAGTCAGTAGTTCCACTTTAATACTGACTTGATCTATGTAGACCCATCCAACCCTTGCTAACAGGGAAAGTGAATGTTAAATGATGATGGTGTTTGATTAGTAGATGTAAGGTTGGGAGGATCCTTTAGTTTGTATTAAGAGACACAACTTCTCCTCAGCACTTGATAGAATGTATGCAGACCAGTCAGTATAAATTATAAACAATGTTGCAGATGATTCTCAGTTAACATGCATTCATTCAGTGAGAATTGACTTGTTTTTGAAAATAATGGTTTGAATTTTGTCATCATTGTTGAAGCAAATGTATTAGTAAATGCGTGAATGTGTTTGTATGTATATATATGTGAGTAAATAGCCAACTTACTGAAGTTTACTTCTATGGTTGGATCAGAAAGATCAGATTTCACATCAATCTTCATAGTAAATTTGGGGTTTGTGCCAAGAATCTGTTTACTGTTCAGATGAAACAAACAGTCCCTGCAAGGAAAAGAGAACATTTTGATAAACTAATGAGCTTACTAGATCTTTAGTGTTTAGTTCATCATTGTCATCTTCCTTTTTACATCTACTTTCCTATTCTGACATGGGTTGAAGAGATCTTTTCCAGCATGGCCACTCTCCACCTGTTGCATTCTTCCTGTCCCCTCCTCTGTAAAGTGCAGTATTTTGAGATCTAATCTCACCACCTCTACTGCAGCTCCTTTCCACAGGGAACTCCTGGCACTTCTTCATCCAATGATAATCATCCATATTCAAATGACCTAACCATTTGTATCACTAACTTCAGGAAACTGGTCAGCCATTTGAATCTCCTAGCAATCAGGCAAACATGAAAGCTAAGTTGACTTCACGCTCATTACAAAATGGCATAGGCAAATGTTTATAAATAATAAGTCTTTTCCCAGAGAAGAATACAAGCTAATCAGACACATAAGGGAAGTTTCATACCCAATGTCAGACACAGCATTGTCATTGTAAATTCTACATGGACAAAGGAGACAGATGATATCAGACTTAAAATGGTGATGGATTACACTAAGAACCACAGTAACATTGCCACAAGTGATAGAAAGTCTAAGGTGCTAGAATAACTAAGCACCTTCATGGGCATCATCTGATATCTTGATAAGGCAAGCAGCCAACGATGACAAGAAATTCGTTGTCAGAGGCCTAGATACCCCGAAACGTCTCAAACACCATTATTTGCCAATCATTCCTGGTATTTTAGAATTTTATTCCTTTTAACTACAGATGCAGTGACCTTCACATTTATTGCAATATAGGGAGAAAAAAGTGTCGCTGACTTTGGCATTCCAAATGAGATATCTACCTCTTACCCAGGGGCTAAGGGTAAGATCATCTAGCCTCTTTCCATCAACCCTAGACAATCCAGCTGGCTCCAGAACTGAGGGGATACTGACTCGAGTCAAGCGCTTGATAAGTAAGCAACCTCTATATAGATAAACAAGACTTCTCTCTCTCCAGAAGTAGTTTAGACGATTTTCTCGATACTTATTTATAGTGATCGACTCTAATTATGGGACGCACACATTTCATATATATATATATATATATATATATATATATAATACATAATTAAAAAAATGTTACGTGCGTTTCGCATATGATTCTCCCCAGTCTGATGGGCTGATCGTACTGGAGTCGGGTCCATAACTTCCTTGGGTGACCTTGAGTCAATCATCTACGAAACGAGCGTATCAGATCGATACACAATAAAAACATAAACACATAAACGAAACTTCATCGTTTTTTCCTTATTATATACATTCTGCCAGTGCATCGAGTGCTCATATTGATACCACTGAATCACTTCCACTCTCTCTCTCTCTCTATATATATATATATATATATCCGTACGTGGTTGACTGCTGAGAGAAAGGAGCACTCAATTCCGAAGTAGAGTTTCAATATTCATTTATATTTAGGCTAAAAAGTGAGTCTTGTTACTCTGGAGTTTCGCTTGTTTATCACAGGGTCATTAGTAACAAGACACACATTTTAACCTTATTATAAATGAGTGAGTGTATATATATATATATATTTTTTTTTGTTGTTGTACAGCCGACCATGTAATTCTTCACTCTTTCACTATATCATCATTTCATCATCATTTCATTTTACGTCCGCTTTTCCCTGCTAGCAAGGGTGGGACGGGAACTGATTCTGGCTTGATTTCTACAGCTGGATGCCCTTCCTAACACCAACCTCATTTACAGTGAGTGCTGGGTGCTTTTATGCCGTGGCACCTCCACGACCACTTTGCAGTGGAATGATATGGAACCCAGTCCCTATCATCTCGTTTCTACAGCTGAGTAAACTGGAGCAATGTGAAATAAAGTGTCTTGCTCAAGGAAACAACACATCACCCGGTCTGAGAATTGAACTCACAACCTTTCGATTGCAAGGCCAATGCTCTAACCACTAAGCCATGTGCCTCCATATATATATATATGTGTGTATGTGTGACCACACCATCAAGCCACTATCTTCATTATATATATATACATTATATATATATACACAGCAAACGAGATATATTCTAGCAGGAAAATGCATTCTATGCTTGCCTCCTTGAAATTTGTGTGTGTAAATGCATAAATTCTACATAAAACATTGTTTTTGCTGTTATTTTCTTCTCTTTTCGAGTTTGGAACCGTAATATAATGGATCTCCTAAAATATAAGGCATAATGTGTATCACTTAATTGTGACTACCACCTGTTAGATTAAAATAAATATCATATAGAGCATCGGAAAATAAGACAGTTGAGGTTTTCACTGCTTTAATTTCATATCAAAATGACTTTGATAAATTTAGGTAACTTTCGTAGATTTCATTTAAAGAAAATATGGCAAACAGCTTGTAAATCTTATTTTAATCAAAGCTGCAAAAACTATACATACACACCTTATGGAAGTAACATCTCCGACGAATGGGTTAAAACTAAATGCAATCCTTTTCACGGGTCGCAGGTTTACTTTAGGTAACAGTTTTAATATAGCTTTCGTTATATGAGCAGGTGTAGCTGCCATGTTTTACCGGTCGAATGTAAGGGAGATAACTGCGATTGAAGTTAAGGGCTGAAACACAGAGTTTCTTACCACTCAATAAGAACAGTTTGGTGCAGTAAATAAAAAATAGTTTATTTTACAGAGCTGTGTATACAAAAAAAAATCACTATTAAAAGGAAGAAAAAAAAAGGAAATGAAAATAAAGAAAAAGAATTAAGCAACGAAAGAAAAGGAGAGGGGGAGGGACAGACACGACACTCCAATCTGAGCTGTGCCTCAGCAGCTCCTCGCGGTTAAAATGGCAATGGCATTACCGCGGAGAATGGTTAGAAGCACACGCCCTCTCAACTCACTGGGCTCCTTCCTCAAGCGGATTGCTGTCCTTCCGATTTTACGGAGGAAATCGGCAGTGTTGGGGCCAAGGACACCAGAGGTCTCGACGGAATCAAGTATAAAGAGGAAGCGGTCGGTCAGGCATCGGTATTTAATTATCTTCCTTTCCTCTGCATTTCGGGCTGCAGAAATCAACTTTGATAGGCTTACAGAAAGTTCTATGTTCCCCTTTTGCTTGTATTTCAAAAACATGCATTCCCTTAATCAAAACATTATGCACCTTCATAAGTAATAGCTAAAATTTGGCTGCAAAATTATTTAGCTTTTAGCTTGTTTAGGTGCTTTAAATTACTTCTCAATATGTGTGTCATACCGAATGAATAGAAGCAAGCAAGTGCACCAGATCTGACTACAGAGGAGCCAAACTGTGATGTCCCAGACAAGGTATCTGCCTCTCAACGAGAGGCACAGAGTAAGGCCGTCAGGTCTTTTCCCATCACTTCTAGACAACCCAGATGGTTCCAAGATTGAGGGGATGTTTGCCCGGGCCAAAGCTCTCTTGAGAATAAGGTTTAGCTCCGTGTGATGCGCGAAGCAACTGGCATTCAGGCAGCAAGAAAGACTGGAGTCGAGGAGTTTTCCACATTGACACTTCATACCCATACAGATGTCAGCTCCCACTCTGAGGGCAATGGAGACACGAAGTTGTCCAAGCTGAGTAGGCTAACAACGTTAGCTACGGGTAGGGCATCAACCCAGTCACCTGAGTATAGGACTGTATTCAATAAAATAGAAACAGTCCTAAACCAGATGTGAAACTATTTAGTGTAAGGGACTATGAAGGAGAAGTTAAGATCTGCACAAAAAAAAAAAATCTCCCAGTGAAACATGGCCCCTGTCAGAAGATCTATTTCATTTAGAAGTATTTCACAAGTGATGGCTAAAAGGAATACTTCATGATTGCATTGAATGAATATGTGTTATCTCAAAGTATGTAAGTATCGACCCTTAATTCCTAAGCGAGTTGTAGGGGTATCATATTGACATAGTGTTTCTTGGACATTTAAAAAAAAACCTTGAGGAGCTCATCTCCCCTCCAGGTCTGAATACAGCAGCTTTCTTCCAGAGAACAGAGAGTGAGAGAAAAGAAGTGAGGAAGAATTGTCCCCAATATTAGACTTACTTTACTATCAACCTCAAATGGATGAAAGGCAAAGTTGACCTTGGCAAGATTTGAACTCAGAAAGCAGAGCATAGGAATGAAGACTGCCAAGCATGCTATCTGACATTCTAACAATTCTGCCAATTTGCCACCTGATCTCAAAGTATGCAGAACAGCATAACTATTGTCATCCAAAGATCCACTGGTTTGGCTATTTATGTAAATGATATTCTTCAAACAAATTCATTCATATAGCCATTACACAGACTGTGTACTTGAGCTGTTGAAGGAGACACTGATATGTTAACTGTTCATCATGGCAGACCTCATTTTGAATACTGGTTCTTGTATCTTGTCTGCTCCAATGGCATGTAGATGGGATTCAAATTAGATGTCTTGACCATTGATGAACGACAGTTATTCAGGATGTAGTTTCATTTGAAGACAGCTCAGGCTCAAGGTTATTCGTCATCATCATCGTTTTAATGCCCGCTTTCCCTGCTAGCAAGGGTTGGACGGGTCTACATAGACCTAGTCAGTAATGATGTGGGGTTACTGATCTCCCAGTCAGGCCAGAGATCAGCATCTCACTTATGTAAGGCCTCACATTCTACCAAGTGGACAAAAGTTGTCATCTCTTTAACACAACTGGAGAGTTTTCCCAACCCTTTTCTTTGGCAAGCTTTCTACGGGTGGATGCTGTTCCTACCACCAACCACTATACAGTGTGTACTAGGTGCGTTTTTGTGTAGATCACTAACACTGAAGGTTGTCATGTACTTGACACAAAGGAAGATGAGGTGAAGTATGTTGAGAATGAAAGATAAGCAGTTGGTGATATGGTGAAAAAACATCCAAATGCAAGGTGGTCATGCTGGACATGACAAAATGCACCATCAACCTTGTTAAGTGGTCATTTTAGTGCCACAAGAAAGACCTAGTCTACACTGTAACATGGTTGGCATTAGGAAGGGCATCCAGCTGTAGAAACCAAGCCAAAATACAGATCTGTATGAGCAAGATATGGTTCCTGGACCTGAATTGTCTTCTAACATGACAACCTGTCTAACCCACTCAAGCATGGAAAATGGACATTGAATGATGATGATTCATGTTGTCAGTATGGAATTGGTGATAGCTGAATAACCAAGAAGCTAGACAACAGTTATAGTGATAATCTAGGAATATATACAATAAAGTCAACTTTGAAATGGCACAATGAATATAAAAAAATAAAACAAAAAATAACATCGTCATCATGTTTATTTGTACAGAATAACAAAAATATGATGAAGAAAGGACAAACATAAAAAATGATATATTCTTTAATGGATTATTTAATAAAAAATACAAATGAGATTTTTCTCAGTAAACTAGAATTTAAATTCTTTATATTTCTTCGCTTTTCCACTGTCTTGCTGTTGCCGTTTGCGTTTCTAAAAAAGAAGAAATAAAAGTTAAATTTAATAGTTTGAAATAAAAATTGAAATCTCTAATCATCATCGTTTTACGTCCGTTCTTCCATGTTAGCATGGGTTAGACGGGTTGTCCTGTTGTGGGCAGTGTCTGGTCGGCTGACCATGCCTTGCTCATACAGGAACTGATTTTGGCTTGATTTCTACAGCTGGATGCCCTTCCTAGCACCAACCTCATTTACAGTGAGTGCTGGGTGCTTTTTTCCATGGCGCCTACACGTCCACTTTACAGTGTGGGCTGGGTGCTTTTTTGTCGTGGCACCTCTACGACAACTTTGCAATGGGAGCATATTGTCTATATGCTTCAGCTTGTACCCATGGGAGGTCAGGTACTCTAATATTTATATTAATATACTGACAAAGTATGAAAAAATTAGAAAATTTACAACACAAAAGTGTTTTTGTATTCTTAAAACACAGCTTTGCCATAGAAAAACCTTCACAATATTCACTGAACACTAAATACTTACTGTATATACTCGAATATAAGTCTACCTCCTATTCTATGTTTGAGAAATAGGCAAAAATCCAAACCTCATTTATAAGCGATGGCAGCTAATATGTTTAGATGGTGTATATAACTCCCACCCCCCCAGTTTACATTCAATTTTTGGTCACATATTTCTCAGCTTATATTTGAGTATATACAGTATATTGAACTAACCACATAGTTCTCAGCAGTGTGATGCTGAGTGTATTGCAATTAATGTACAGTATACTAGTTTCTATTGTGCTACTAAATGTTCATGTTGTCAAACTTAACATTAATAGGTATTAGTGGTTTTGTTTGTTCACTACAATAATTTATTAAGTGGTCTAAATCCTATAATTTATATAATTATCAGAGCTCTAAAGTTAAATTGTATAGATAAGATATTTACCCTTTGTTTGGCAGCATGTTCAGCCACCATATCAGTCAAGTCTTCCTTCTCTAACTGAGACTGTTGTTCACGCATAGTTTGATCATATTTGGCCTGCATTGCTGCACTGTCCATATCCAATTCTTCAGGATTCAGAGCAACTTCAATTGTTTCAGTACCAGCTTTTTCACCAAACCGTTTTTGAGTTGGCATTCCAGTTACCTAAATGATAAAATAAAGAAAAAATAATTGACTCAATCTTTGGCCATCAAAACATACTAATCCAATCCAGGACCTTCTCACTCCTGTTAGAGGAACCCCTCCCTGGTTGACCTCCACCACTTTCTGTTTGGTTTTGGTCATGTCTTCAGGGGTGTAGCTGTAATGTGGGTTAGTGAGGCTATTTAACCCATAGTTGGGGTGGATGGCTGTTGACTCTAAGGAGTTCATCTATTCTTTTAACATCTGTTGTTTTTGAGCTGCTGGGGGTCCACCTACCCCGCTCACCAGACCAGGAATAAGAATTATAAAGAGAAGATATTGTGATAAACATAAGCTACAAGACAAACATTCTAAAAATAATACTTACAGCTGACATGTCATATATATGAGCTGATCCCATCATATTTGTTCCAACATTTGTTTTCTTCTCTGGTAAAATTGTATAGAGAGCTGGTGTATCACCCCCTTGGTCTATTGCATCTTCTATACGCTTCTTTCTTAGCTCTATCATGTCTGGTGTTTCTACACCCATTGGCACTGATGTTATTCCACTTGGTGTAACTAATCTGAAATAAGTAGAATGATTAATTAGTTAATTAATAACTTGAGAGTAAGTTCATTACAGCTTTATATGTCAACCAATTTTCAGAATACTCTGCTTTTCTACAGTGAATAAATATTTAATTATAAAACTGTTTTATATCCATTGTACTACATTAGTGAAGGTGCATGGCTTAGTGGTTCGAGTTGGATTCACAATTATGAGCTTGTGAGTTCGATTCCCAGGCTGGGCAATGCATTGTCCTTGAGCAAGACACTTTATTTCAAGTTGCTCCTTCTGCCAGGAGTTGTGACCAGTAGATAGTATCAGCAATGGAAAGATGAATAGAAACATTGTTTCCTTGGTCTGATTTGACAAGTTCCACCTAAATCAGTAAGTAAATGAGGTCTGGAATCTTGTTACCACAAAGAAGTGAATGAATTTAGTAGTAGTATATAATTTCATTAATGTGAAATGTTCATAAGATGTAATCTAAGAAAATTAAATAACAATATACACACCCCTCAGCACCAGGAGTTATAAGACCTGTTGTGTCTAGTTCTTCTTCTGAAGACTCTTCTTCAGATTCTTCACATTCAGACTCGGATTCCAATTCACCCCAATGGGTCTTATCAATTTCTTCTTCAGAAACTGGAGTCTGGCAGAAAAAAAATCAATATTTTGATGAATATTTCAAAAGATACCAGAATGACCATATATAGTTGAATATAAGCCAAGGAATGTGTAACCAAAAGATTGATGTTAAAATGAGCAGGTTGGTTATATTGAGAGTTAATATTTGTGTTGATTAGTTGCCTTGGCTTACAAATAGGGTTTGAATTTTTGTGCATTTCTCAGTCATAAAATGGGGGGGGGGGGGGCTTTATATTTGAGTATTAATCTTTTCCTTTTTGTCCCATAACTCTCAGAGGAGTTGTAGGGATGCATGCATTATCGACATATGGTGTTTCTAGGGCACTTTTTAAGCCTGGCAGAGTCCATCTCCTCTCCAGGTCTGAATACAACAGCTTTCTTCCAGAGAAGGATAGAGAGTGAGAGAGGAAGTGAGAAAGTGAGAGTGGAAGTGAAAAAGAGATATAGAGGAAGAATCAACTCCAGTACTAAACTGATACATTTTTATCGACCTTGAATGGTTGAAAGGCAAATAGGAACATAAGTGTTTAACAATAGAAACCAAAAAAAAAAAAAGATTTATGATAAAAAATATCAAATAGAAAAAAACATTAAATTTACCTGGAATTCTCCACTTTGGGTCCCAAAAACGTCACCATACAATGGCTTGCCTGATTCATCAACAGGGGGCTTTCCCCAGCCGCCAGCATGATAACCAAATGAACATGACTATAAAATATAAAAAAGTAGTAGTAATAGTTGATGTGGTATTAGTGGTGGTGGTTGTGGTGGGGGTGCTGGTAGTGTCATTTTGCTTTCTCTGATTTAAAAAAAAAATTTTTTTTAATTTTTTCAAGATATTAAATAAAATATAGCAGAATAATGTCTATAAGATCTTCTGATTAGACAGGTGTAAGTTGAAATGTTAACAGAACCATTGAATCAAGGTAAATCTAACTCAGTTCATTCTAAATTATCATCATGGTAGAACTGGTTAGCAGTGAGAAGGAGAAGCAGCTGTGGTTACCATGAAATATTTTTGAGGGAAAATTTGTTACAAAAACATGTAAAACAGTAAAAAAAAATAAATAAATAAATAAACGAAAATAATAATTCATTTAATGTTCAGTGATATCATCATTATCATCGTTTTAATGTCAGGTTTCCCTAATAGCAAGGGTTGGACAGGTCTACATAGACCAAGTCAGTGCTGAAGGAGGGCTATTGACCTCACAGATAAGCTGAGGGGTCTGCATCTTGCTTATGTATGGTTTCATGTTCTACCGAGTGTAGAGGAGAAGTTGTCACATCTTTGACACAAACTGATGAGTCCTCCCAACCCTTTGTTTGGCAAGCTTTTTACAGCTGACTGCCCTTCCTGTCACCAACCCCCTTACGGGGTGTATGAAATGCATTTTCATAGCATGATAATGACGATCATCATCATTTAATGTCTGTTTTCCCTACTAGACCATCTGGATTTAAAATAAAAAGGTAACTTTGTTAATAAACCAAAAATCAAATAGGAAACAAAATTTGTTAATACATACTTCTGGAATTGGTGCATTCAAACCAGGGATTTTGAGATTAGGGTAGGATGGAGGAGGTCCATATCGCTGCATAGCAATCAACCATGGTGGAGGAACTTTCTCTGAATTCTGAAAAACAAAAAAAAATATAATGAAATGCAATTCCCTACATATTCTGTATGAGCACATATACAGTGAAATATAGTGCTCCTGCTTTTGCTGCCAATTGTACTTCTGGGATATATGTCAGGTACTAATCTGGTTTCTACAATTGGCAACAAAAGGCTTTCAATCTCTTCATCATCATTTACCACCCATTTTTCTACACTAGCATGAGTTAAATGAGTTGTCCCATTTGGGACAAGTCAGATCAGGTGACAATTTCTTGTTCATACAGAACTGTTTTTGGTTTGGTTTCTACAGCTGGATACCCTTCCCAATGCCAACCATATTTACAGTATGTATTTGGTGCTTTTTATTGTAGCACCAAAACGACCACTTTACAGTGTAGACTGGGTGCTTTTTATCATGGCACCAAAACAACCAACTGACAGGTTGGACAGGGTGCTTTTTGTCATGTTACCAACATAACTACATTTACTGTATGGGACTGGGTGCTTTTTGTTGTGTCACCAACCTGACCACTTTACAGCATAGACTGAGTGCTTTTTGACAAATCATCATTTAACGTCCATCTTCTACGCTACACAACTATATTTACTGTATGGACTGGGTGCTTTTTATTTTGTCATCAACATGATTACTTTACAGGGTAGACTGAGTGCTTTTTGTCACCAACATGATTACTTTACAGGAGGGACTGAGTGCTTTTTGTCACCAACATGATTACTTTACAGGGGGGGGGGGGTCTTTTTATGCAGATGATTACAACTTAGTTGCACATATTGCAGAAGACAGACACTTATGGATTATATTTCTGAATCTTATAAGACATTTGGACTAAACTATTGATGTTCCAGCCTGTCCCAGGGAACAATATGTAAAATCATCTGCATTAGTTGAAAGACCAAATATCTAATAGATTCATAATATAAAAAACTAGTGGTTAATAAATGTATGTAGACAGTCATAGATAAATTAATTAGTTTAACTTACTGGACCAACTGGCATGCCAAGAGCTGTTCTTAGTTCATCAGATAAGTTACCTGGCTTCTTTTCTTTTAGACGGGTTTCAAATTCTTTACCCTGAAATATCAAGTCATTAAAAACAATATATATATATATATGTGTGTGTGTGTGTATGTAGAAAAATACCTCACAATTCATTCTACACCTAGCTTCCTAAGAGCCCACCTGATTATAGAGTGAGGAACCCTGTCAAATGCCTTCTCCAGATCTACAAATACTAGATACAGTGGCTTACTCTCAGGTATATATATATAATTGTTTCTATTTTAGGCACAAGACCATTACTGGTACTTTATTTTATCGACACCGCAAGGATGAAAGGCAAAGTTAACCTCGGCGGGATTTGAACTCAGATCATAAAGGGACGTAACTCTATGCTTCAAAGCATGGTGTCCGACTCTCTACAGATACTGCCAATCCACCGATATATATAATTGTTTCTACTTTTGGCACAAGGCCAGCAAATACCCAGTGCATTACTGGTACTTTATTTTATTGACCCCGTAAGGATGAAAGGCAAAGTTAACCTCGATATATATAATGGCAGTCACACAAACATTAGCTGGAACACACACAAAGGCAGACAAAAAGCAAAATAGTAAAGATAATATGATGTTAACAAAAGTACCTCAACTTATGAAAGAATCATGAAACAAATATGATAATTTACCTCATAATACAGATCTCCATGAATAGTCAATTTTGGTTTGGTTTGCCATCGGAAAAAAGCATCATGGAGTTTCTGATAATCAATATCAATCTTGCCAAGTTTAGGACGTACTTTCTCTCGCATCTTGGCTTTCAATGTTTTCTGATCTTCCTGGAATATTCAAACCATGAAAATGTTACATAAACTGTAGAGAAGTTAATACACAAAGTGACGATAAACACTATTATTACAATTATAGATATGTATGCATATATTAGCATATATGCATACATTTAAATATATACAGAGTGTTTCAAAAAATTAGATATCATTTGAGATGTAAATGTCCTAGAAACTACAAAGTCTATAACAAGACTAAGCAGGCTTAATATTGAACAACATAAAATTTATTCCTCAAACATTTGTCAACATTATAACACTAATTCACAATATATATTTTAATGTGACAATCTTGAGAACAGGCCATTGAGATCTAATTTTTTAAAACACTCTGTGTATGTGTATATATATATTATGATGGGTACCTTCTCAGCCAAAGCAGCTCTCATTTCCATAATTCCAGTAGCTTTGATAAAATCAGGAAGTTCAAAAGGGGGTTTTTCAATACCTCTCTTTCCTTGTAAATATTTACTCTTAAAACACCAATGACGTGGTACTGGAACTGTATTTCTTGTGGCCTGAATAAAAACAAAATCAAAATATAACAATATCAATATTAAATATAAATAAAAAATATTAAATTTATTTGTGCAATTAGTTCCAAACATAGAATAGCTGTAATTAGCTAGTGTACTAATTAGCAAGTGTACAAAGACATAAGATAAGCAATTTTAAAATTTCATACAATTATAGATATTTTAAAACAAAGATTAGGGTTGAACAAAGAACTATAATAATGGTTTCTGATTTAGGCACAAGGCCAACAATTTTGAGGAAGGGGAAAGTCAATTGACTAATTGCAGGTTGGTGAGGCGATTCAGCTCATAATTAATAGCTAAATTTGTATGAAATTTAACATTTTCTTTTTCAGATAGGTAGATACAATATAATCTTTTCAGGAATATATATATATATATATATATATACTATTCAGTGTGTCTCATGAATATTAGGTATATTTATAAAATTTTAAATGATAACACCATTAGTCTTTTCTATATTGTAAAAGCAACAGTCTTCTTCAATGTAGAAGATTGCAAACAAATTTCCTATAAACAAGAATTCATAACTTACTTTGAGTTGCACAAGCAGTCTGGGATCCTGTGCAGTAACATCATGCATCTCTACAACATCAGGTCGTGATACAAGCTGGACAGAATAAAATATATATATAAAAAATTATACTTTTATTAAGAAAAACAGGTGTAATTCCTGGTTAAGGTAACTAATTATAAAAATAAGGTGATATCTATTTATATCAGAGCTATTCTGTTCAAAGTTACTGTATATACTCGAATGTGTGACCAAAGAAAAAAGTAAAATGGGGTGGTCAGCTTATATACCCCATCTAGACAATATGTTGATTAGCTGCGTCAGTTTATAAACGAGGTTTGGATTTTCACCTATTTATCAGGCATAAAATAGGAGGTGTTCATTTATATTCGAGTATATACGGTATTTCCGAAGTTGTGATTTTGCTGAAGTATTTTTATTTCGAAAATAAAACAGAAATCATTACAGGATAAAGTTTCACCTTACTCAGCAAGCAAATGATGTCAATCATTTAACCCTTTAGCATTTACATAACTCTATATTTACTATTGTATTTTCATAGTAAACACTATATTTCATATAATATCAAATCTGAGGATCTGATATTATTTATTTTGAGAACAACACCTTAAAATCAGTATGAATAGCCAGTTACGACCAGTTTGAATAGAAAGAGGTGAAAGAATTTTGGCCGGATATGGCCGGTTTAAATGCTAAAGGGTTAAAAAGAAAATATCCACACTCACCAAAAACTCTGTAATCTTACCTGCTTTAATTGTGCAATACTCAGGCGAGTTAGCTTCTTCAACTTCTTCTTAGACAATTTTGGTGTTTCATCATCAGCTACTAAATCCTGTTAGAGAAATAATGGTTTCTGATTTAGGCACAAGGTCAACAATTTTGGAGGAAGGGAAAGTTGGTTAAATCAACCCCAGTGCATTACAAAGTACTTTATTTTATTGACCCTGTAAAGATGGAAGGTAAAGGTAAAGCTAATCTTGCCAGGTTATAAATAATGTCATGTTAGGTATATTATATTTGTTTCATTTTAAAATGAAACACATGCTAAACACAGAAGCTTGTGAAAGTAGCTGCACACAAAGATACACACACATGTGCAGACCACATGGAGTAAATAGAACAAAGATGAGACACAAAGGAGCAAGAATAGTAATTGAGAAGGTCACAGGATGTGACAAAAGAGCTTTGACAATGAACAAATATAAAAAACATCTGGTTACTAAACTAACCAATGAATGGATTAGTTACTCAACTAATAAACTGAAATAAATAAAATTCAGTATGACCCCCACCACTGCCCAGCCCAAAGTATAATAATATTTAATTAAAAAACATATATTTATTATGTATTAAAGTATGGCGGGATGGGGGAAGTAGAGTAGACTATCAAGTGGCCAGGAGGGAAGCTAGGAGAGAAGTGTACTTAGCAAGAAGGGAAGCTGAGGAAAGAAAGTTCAAGCATGTTCTACAACGCGATGACCAAAAACGTGAGGTGTTCAGGATTGCTAGGCAATGCGTCAAGGAAAACCGTGATATTGTCGGGGAGAAGTGTGTACTTAACGATGATGGCATACTTGCCATCACCGACACTGATAAGAAGGTAGCTTGGAAGTGTCACTACGAAAGGCTACTAAATGAGGAGAATAAATGGGAGAAAGACAGTCTCCCCCATATCGACCCAATAGAGGGACCAGCAGTGTTAGTCGAGGGGAGTATAATAAGTAAGGCAATCAAGGATATGAAGACGGGTAAGGCGGCTGGGCCTTCGGAAATAGTTGCTGAGATGCTGAAGGCATCTGGCACGGTGGGACACACCATGGTCACCCGCATAGTTAACCAAGTCGTACAGAATGGGGTTGTTCCGAAGGACTGGCATAGCAGCATCATCGTTAACTGTTATAAGGGTAAAGGAGACGCCCTAGATAGGAGTAACTATAGAGGCATTAAATTAATCGACCAGGTCATGAAGGTCACGGAAAAAGTAATAGCGCAACTAATCAGAGAGAGAATTGACCTAGATGAAATGCAGTTCGGGTTTGTGTCAGGCAAAAGCACCACAGACGCTCTTTTCATAGTACGACAACTACAGGAGAAGTACCTAGCTAAAGGTAAACCCCTCTACTTAGCTTTTGTCGACCTGGAGAAAGCCTTCGACAGAGTCCCCCGCTCCATTATCTGGTGGGCTCTTAGAAAACTAGGCGTTGACGAATGGCTTGTGAGGGCTATACAAGCCATGTATAAAGAAACAGTCAGCAAGGTTAGAATTAACAACGAATATAGTGAAGAGTTTAGCGTAAAAGTTGGCGTCCATCAGGGCTCTGTTCTCAGCCCCCTACTATTTATTATTGCCCTTCAGGCTATAACAGAGGAGTTCAAGACAGGCTGCCCATGGGAACTCCTATACGCAGACGACCTGACACTCATAGCGGAATCAATGGCCGAGCTAGAGAAGAAATTCCAAACATGGAAGCACGGCCTAGAGTCAAAAGGACTTAAAATTAACCTGGCTAAGACCAAAGTTCTAGTTTGTAGGAAAGAAAACAAGGCGGCGGTCCCTTCTGGGAAATGGTCGTGCTCGGTGTGTAGGAAAGGCGTAGGTAGAAACTCCATTTTATGTCCTAAATGCAAAGTATGGGTGCATAAAAGATGTAGTGGGATCACAGGTAAGCTAACTAAGAACATAGATTTTACATGTGGCCGGTGTTCTGGTGCAATAAGTAGCAGCAAGTGCCCACAAAATACTAGCTCTTTCAATTGCGCAGAGGGTTCTATAGAAATAGTGGACAGCTTCCGTTACCTGGGCGATAAAATCAGCAGTGGGGGAGGGTGCTCTGAAAGTACTGTAGCTAGAGTCAGAACTGGTTGGAAAAAGTTCAGAGAGCTTATACCACTATTAGCTGCTAAAGGGTTCTCCCTAAAAATGAAAGGCAGGTTGTACGATGCCTGCATACGAACAGCAATGTTGCATGGCAGTGAGACCTGGGCATTGTGTGCAGAGGATATACGCAGACTAGAGAGGAACGAAGCTTGCATGCTCCGCTGGATGTGTAACAGTAATATACGTGAACGGCAAAGCATAAACGAACTAAGGAAAAAATTAGAGATAAGAGGGATCAGATGTTGTTTACTCGAGAGAAGGCTACGTTGGTATGGACACGTGATGCGCATGAAAGTCGATAGCTGTATAACAAAGTGCAGGGCAATAAAGATAGACGGTAGCCACGGAATAGGCAGACCTAGAAAAACCTGGGATGAGCTGATAAACTCCGACCTCACACACTTACACCTCTCCAAGACAATGTCACTGGACCGAGACCTTTGGCGGTACTCAGTAACAGAGAAGACCCGCCTTGCCAGTAGGCATCTCTAACAAAATACACCCCATCCCGCCACCACCCCCACCCCATCCACACCACCCGTTCTATGTAAAGGCCGAAACAAATGAGATCGTGTAGGTGTCACGACAAAAAAACACACAGTCCACGCTGTAATGTGGCCGTGTAGGCAACACGGTAAAAACCTCCCAGACCCACACTGTAAATGTGGTTGGTGTTAGGAAGGGCATCCAACTGTAGAAAACCTGCCAGACAGTCCTATGCGAGCAAGACAATCACTTTTGCCTCAAGTGGGACTACCCCCGTCCAAACCCATGCAAGCGTGGAACACGGACGTTAAACGTTGATGATGATGATGATGATGATGATATTTAATAACCAAATATAATTCAAAATGAAAAGAAAAATGTTAATGGATTGCCTAAGGATATAAAAAGGGTTAGCATAAGCCAACAAAAGAGCCTATATGTGGTTGCACAACTTTAGGATACACTGGATAGTGCAGTTTGGGAAAATAAAATTAGAATGGATGGAACATGACCAAAGATCTGTGGGTTAAACCACACAAAAATCCCAGTTTTATCATAAAATGGTAAGATAATTCAGTATATTATGAAAATAATTATTCTATCATAAAATGCTAAGATAATTCAGTATATTCTATCATAAGTTAGAACAGTAAGAAATGGTATGAGGCAGGGATATTAAACAGTGAAGAAACTCACTTCATCATCATCTATTATGAGCCCTCGAGCTTTGATAGGAACTTCTTCAGGCTTTTTCTCCTCTTCTCTTTTTTCTTCTGGTCTTTGGAAATCTTTTGGCTTTTCAGGATCTGTAATCTTCAGAGATGAGAAACAAAAAACAATTTATAGAAATATAAAATTGATAAGACTAATATATAAACATTGATTATTCCAGAAATGTCAACAAAAAACCCATTAAAGTTGACCTTTGATTTAATGCAGTTGAGAAATTAATTCAAACTTGAAACAGTTATGTGAACATAACTTCAAAGGAAATGGCAGCAAATTGGTATACGTATATGCCACAAAGCATGTTGTTCAATGCTCTACTTATTACTGCCAATCCACCACTCTTTCTCCTTAAATTTGAATAGGTTGTTTCAGGTGTTTCCAAGTAAAATTTCAGGCAGTTTTGGAAATGAAATGGTTGAGTAGATAAATACATACCTTGAAACTTTCAAATATCTTTGCAAATACATGGTAGTTAACATCATAGTGGTCAATATCTAAGTGTTCCTGAACATACCTGGCAAAAATAAAAGAAAATGGAGTGAGTGAATATACATATTTGTGTGGAACTAGCTAATCTATAAAAAAATTACAAACAAAATTATATATTTTTGATAAAATATAATAAAAATAAATATCTAAAAGAGGTTATTATTAAGATATTTGCAGATGGCATAGTGCTAGTTACCCCATCGGAAGGTGATCTCGATAGGTATGCTGCTGAGTGCTGAACAGTAGCAATGAAAATCAGTGCTGAGAAGACTGACATTTATCCTTTTGAAAAGGTGTGTGTAGTGCAGTACATGCAAGTGGAGTCTCACTGAACCACGTGAAGTTCAAGTATCTCAGGGTCATTTTTACATGTGATGAAGGGCAGGAGTGCCAACTTTAGCACGATGGTTATGCGAAGAGGTAAATGTAAAAGCCAAACTATCTTCCATTCACGAGGTGGTGAGGAGGAACAGAAGACGACATCGTCATCAGGTGTTTTATTATTTGTTGTTGATGATGATGACATGTGCATGGCCCCAGACTGGGTTCAAACTATGAGCCTTGATTTGTTGTTTTTGTTGTTTATCCCCTTGTCTGCCCAAATTATGCAAGCCTACAATCAAAGGCTTTCCATGCATGACTATTCCCTATATTTTTTCTAGACTAGTTTGTTTTTAAGACCATAAGCTGTGATTTGATGGAGATTTAGCAAATATTTCTAATAGATCAAGCAACTACATAGAAGTTCCACCTATTAAACTTTTACTTCTAAACAGTAATAATGTTCTTATGCACTAAACTCCATCTGACGATTGCACACCACACCAATCAAAATGTAGCATAAATACAAATACTGTAAATTTTCATTCTAAGATCATATTACTAATGTGTAAAACTATTATCAGAAAATAATAAAAATGATATGGTATGGTATTATTTTCTATAGATTAATTAAAATTCCTTTAATAACTATTTTTTTATAAGAATTCTTTATCTTTCTTTGAAAATTTTCCTTATCATCCCTTCGTTCTGTTATCTTCTGCCAACACCACCATTACCTTATAATGACTCTATGCTCAGATATGTGCAGCTAAGTTGATTATGTCCATATGATGGCTGTAACACACAAACTAAGATAAATTTCTCTTGATTTTTATTTGTTTTGCTATGAGACTATATCTCAATGTAATCTAAGATTGCATTAGTGAGAAATACTTACTCTACTTCAATAAAACGATCATTTTCATCATCTTCAACCTGTTTTCTCTTTAAGTCATTTCCATCTTGTGAGAAACCAGGATGTTTCTTCTTGTTCTTCCTTTTCTTTTTCTTTTTTCTTGTTTTATTCTTTAAGATATAAAAAATATACAGAAAAATGAGATAATCCAACATTATATGAAAATCAGTCAAATACATACATTAATTTAACAGATATCAACATACTAATATATACATACACAAATATATATATCATATGTTCTCTTTTGTTCTTATAGAGGATGACAATGTATGTTACAGTATGTCATGTCTTGTGAGACTGTACCCTCCTCCCAGGACTGACATAATAGTTTCAACAAGTGGCTAAGCAAGACTTCCTTTGCACACACTTGATGACCTCTGGTGAGGTGCCATCCAATCCCAGTGCCTTCTCAGTAGGCAAGAGGCAAGCTATCAATGATCTGAAAAGATGTCATTCGATTTGATGTCTCTTCTTCAGAGGCGTTAAACATGCAGTGGTGTGAAACAGGGCTGCGTGATTGCCACCACACTGTTTGGCATCCTTTACGCAGTCGTGCTGAAACACACATTTACAACATCAACTGATGGTGTCTACCTCCACACCAGATCAGAGAGAAGGTTGTTTAATCCTGTTACGGCAGAAGGCAAAATTTAGGATTCATCAAGTACTCAACAGAGAAATGGTGTTTGCATATGATGCAGCATTGGCAATGCACTCTGAGGACCAAATGCAGCACAGTTAAACATAGCATGGCAATTTTGAAATACAGATATAGATCTACCCAAAATCCGGCAACTGAATCACTCAGTCAGGGAGTAACAGTAGATTTAAGCATTTTTAAATAGATATTTTTTTAAACATAAATTAAGAAAAAGCATAAGCCAACCAAACCTCTTTTGCCTTATCTTGATTTTTCGAAATGTCGTCATCTTCCTCATCAGCATCATTTGCAGTTGCATTTGTAACAGCTATATTTACAACCTCGTCATCATCATCTTCTTCAGCATCAGTTGCTTTCACTTGATTTTCTTGTTCTGAACATAAAAGAGAAAGGAGTGATATCACAAACTTTACATTTTCTATTTTCTCTTTAAATCTTGATCCCAATCCATGATTTAAATACAATACTTGATAGCAAAATAAATTTGTGATTGCATGCTCCCTTATAAAGCTGTATTCTAATTGTTTATATATTTAGCTGACATGGAAATTTTATAACAAGATATGTCATGATTTAACTGCTGTGCTTGATAGCAAGATAAAATGAAGCCCCTGAGAGTGTGTAGCCCTAAGCCATAGCTTATTTAACTTATAGGTAAGTCCAGCACTGTCTCTAGTGCTAGTGGCATGATAAAATGTAAATAGTCTCTGCTGTAAAGTAGTTGCTGCTAGGAAGGGCATACAGACTACAAATATTCTTTGAAACAAAAATGATATCCGAAACAATAATGAAAATCACCAACCACATAACAAGGTGCATGGTTTAGTGGTTAGAGAAACGAATTTGCAATTGTGAGGTTGTGAGTTCGATTCCTGGACCAGGTGATGCATTATGTCCTTGAGCAAGACACTTTATTTTCACCTCCCTCTTTCTGCCAGGAGTTGTGACTGATAGATAGTATCAGCAATTGGAAGACCAATGGAAACATTTTCCTTGGTCTGATCTGACAAGTTCCGTCCCACTCAGTAAGGGAGTCAGGTCAGGAATCTTGTCACTTGATTAAAAAAAACATAAGGGTACCTCTTTGTATTCACTTGCTCTGCTAGAAACAACAGTCAAATTTTCCTCAAACCACACCCCACCATATATATTTACTATCACTTAGAGGGTTGTTGATGTTTGGCATCTACTGGTATATAATGAATCAATAGATATCACCAATTTCAACTAAAATCTAATATTGCATTGATTTAGCAGCTTTTACAAACACATTTCTGGTACACCAAATTATGATGACATTGTTAAAAAACAACCTCAAAGGTCTTACCAGCTTTATCTGAATCTTCTGGCACTGTCCCTATTTCTTGGGCACGTACATCCATAAAAGCAAGAATCTTTTCCAAAGCCTGGGGCAGTTTTATTTCTTTTTGCTGTCGTTCAGAAGGCTGCTGATGTTAAAGGAGAAAAAGTAAAATACTAAGACATTAGTAACTATTTTAAATAGATACCTAGCAGCTCAAGTCTATGAAAATTTTTTTTTAAATTAAGTTTCATCAACAGAGTTGATTACTGTTTAACAAAGACCTAATTGTTTCTATTTTTTAGTTCAAAAGAGAAAGAATATGTCTATAGCCTTCTTAATGGCTCCTAAAATGGTGTATATAGCTTAATTAAAAAAACCAATAAGCTATGATTACAACTTAAAGACTACATCTGCAATTTCATTTAAACTGAACTCTGTGTAATGATATAATTAAATTCAAGCATTCACTTATAAACAAGGTATATAGTTGTAGTTGAATAGCTGGAATGTGTTGGATGAGAGAGGTAGGAATTAAAAAGATGAAGTTGTTCAGACTCACTTGAGGTTTTGAATCTATTGATGTAGTAGTATGAGATGTAATTGTAGACTGAGCTGCAATGATATTTCCACTGGGTGAAATTCCTGGAGCTGATGTTGCTGAAACTATTGGTACACTAGGCTGACCAGTCAACAAAGACATTGGAGGCTGCAATGATGGCGGTGGAGGAGGAGGGATACTCTGCTGCTGGGGTGGGGGCTGATTTGGGAGATTACCTGCCATCTGAGGTGGAGGTGGTGGTGGTATTCCTTGAGGAGGCGGAACTCCTTGATGGGGAGACGGGATACCTTGTGGAGGTGGTGGAGGAGGAATGCCCTGGGGAGGTGGAGGAATGCCTTGGAGGGAGGGAGGGGGAGGGGGTGGCGGTGCCATACTCTGTGGAGGACCTGGTGGCTGCAACCCTGATGTTGGTGGTGGTGGTGGTGGAGGAGGAGGTGGTGGTGGTGGACCACTAGCCTGGGTGACAAACTGTGGAGGTGGAAGCTGATTCTCTGAACTTTGAGGAGGTGGGGGTGGTGGAATAGGCATCATTTGAGCTACAAGAGATAAAATGGAAAATACTTCAAACATTGATTTCCTACATTGGTGCAATTTATTACATTGCTTTAATAAAATTGTCTTGAGTCCAGAGGCTTATCAGGCCAGTGCTTATCCTGTTTTCTGTGGTGTGAAGCAACTGAGAGTACCAGACTCTTCTCTGGGACAGGACACCAGTCCATTGCAGCGTTAAAGTCTGTATTGAGATAAGAGGCTCATCTGGCCAGTGCTTATCCTTGTTTCCATGGCATGAAGGGACTGAGAGTACAAGACTCATCCCTGGACAGAATGCCTGGTTATTACAGGATTAAAACCCCCCAGCTATTGCTGGTACTCATTTTCAGCTGAATATACTGGAGCATTGTGAAATGAAATGTTTTGCTCAAGAACGTAACACCTTTACCACTAGGCCGTGCGCCTCCTTTGGTGCAATGCTAAAACTTGTATTAAAAAAAGGTACAACCCAACAGAATCGACCATTTATTTTATCAATTTCATAAGGATATCAACTAGCAAAACAAACATTGTTTCTGAGGAAGATGGTGAGATGGATCTAGAATATCGAGACCTGTAATATGTGGTGACATAACCACTATCGATTAGTCAATATATCGATTTATCATAATCAATCAACTTTCTGGAACAATTGTAAAACAATAAACTGATTAATCACCAATCTTTGCCTTTTGTTTTCATTGTTCAACACATATATACAAAACTATTACAATATATTTAATCAGGTATTGCTGGTTCTGTGAAAGAACCATCTTTTAAGGCATTTAAAATATTCTATTCTAATTACAACACCATGTAAATAACATTACCCTAACATAAAATATTGAGGGAAAATAATTTTTATGTTTTTTGAACAGGAAAAAATTGTTTTGAATGAAGAATTTGTTTTAATTGGGGAAAAAAACCTCTTATTTCCAAAACATGTATATTCGAATACTAAGTAAATTATGTTAAATATATATAATAAGCAATAATAATGACCAAAACCAAACAGAAAGTGGTGTGGGTCAACCAGGGAAGGGTTCTTCCAACAGGAATGAGAAGGCCCTAGATTGGACTTTGATTGGTTACCTGATTGCATTTGGTGATGCATAAATTTTTGCTGTTCTTCTTTCTGTGCAGCTTCTTGTTGCTGTTGCATAATTGCAAGCTGTTGTTGGCGCATCATCTCAGCTTCATCTGCTTGATGCTGATCTAGAATCATCTACAAAGATACAAAACAAAGTTTCAACAAAGCAATTACATTTTCCAACACTGGCTAATACTTAGATACTGTGTGTAAATACTACAAATGATGCATGCATTGTCCCATAACTCCTGAAGAAATCATAGGATCACTGTATAGAGATACAGTATTTCTGGAACATTTTTAAGCTTGGTGGAAACCATCTCCTCTTCAGGTTTCTTCTGGAGAAGGGTAGAGAGTGAGAGAATGGAAGCGAGAAAGAGATATAGAGGAAGAATCGACCCCAGTACTAGACTGGTACTTTTTTTATCAACCTCGAAAGGATGACCTCAGCAGGATTTGAACTCAGAGAGAAGAGAGCCAGAACAAATACCACAACAAATCTGCCAATTCGCTGCCTTACTAGAAATGATACTTACACACAAATAAAATAAGAATACACAAGAAATTCAAGGCAATAAAGCCACTAAAATGCCAGTTTCACAATAAAATGAAAACAGTGCACTCTATAAAGGGCTGATACATATGTAAGTGAGATGTATACCCCTGGCCTATCTGAAGTCAGAAGCTCTGATTAGGTACAGATTTAATCTATGATAACCCATCCAACCAATGTCAGCAGAGAAAAGTAGATGTTAAATGATAATAACTTCTCTGTGAAACTGGAAGAGCTAATATAAGTAATTTGGTAACTTAAAATAATCAATATATAAAATCATCATCATTTAATGTCCATTCTTCCACGCTAGCACAGATTAGATAAGTTGTCCCATTGTGAGAAAAGCCAGATCAGATAACCATGTCTTGCTCATACAGAACTGATTTTGGCTTGGTCTCTATCGCTGGATGCCCTTCCTAATGCCAACCACATTTACAGTGTGGACTGGGTGCCTTTTATCATGGCATCAAAAGCATCACTTTACAGTGAGGACCGAGTGCTTTTTTTATAGTGGCACCAACACAACCACTTTACAGAGTGGATTGGGTGTGTTTTATCGTAGCACCATAACGGCCACTTTACATGGTGGACTGAGTGCTTTTTATCATCCCACCAGCACAAACAATTGAGCGGTTGGACTGAGCACTTTTTGTTGTGTCACCAACACAATCAATATTAAAAATAAAAACCATAGTTTTTAAGGTTCCTTTATTGTATAGGATGATAATGATGATGATATAAAATGTAATATGAAGGGCTTTTACACTCACTCTCTGTTGTTGTTCTATTAACATCTGTTGTTGCTTCTCAGCCTCTAACAGTTGCTGTTGTTGCTGAACTTTCTCCATCAACTGAAGATATTCTCCTCCAGCAGAATTTGATGTATTTGGACCAGAGGGTGGAGGTGGTGGAGGCTGTGGTAGTGGTGGTTGTGGTGGAGCTTGCTGAGACATGACAGCTGCCACAGCTGCAGCTTGTTGCTGATGCTGTTGGAGAGCCAACATTTGCTGCTGGAGCACAACTTTTTGTTGAAGTTCTTCATCAATTTCAGGAGGACCAGCCTGAATGAAAATAAAATGCAATTAAATTAATGATTAAATATATAAACACAATCGTCTAATACTTTCATGCCACCTACTTTGAATGGAATAGCATGTTTAACCCTCTCATTACCATATTTCTAATGAAATATATTACATATGAATCTCAATTAACTTTTTAAATAATCAAAAATTTGGAGGGATTTCGTTATGAAACTTTCTTACTATTAAGTTGGTGTTTAGAATATAGCTAATGAAAAGATTCTTAGAAAAAAATTATAATGGGAGGTTTAAATTTCAGCATAGACACTTCAAAACAAATGGTTTGTCATAATAGAAAAAGCTGTGTTAGGAAGGTTGATATCAGAAGGATTAACATATCAACAAGAGTTTTATCACAGAATGTGTTGAAACAGATATACACTAGTTATTCATTGATTTACACTTGCATTACTTGATTACAAATAGGAGTCATTTGTCTCATTTGTCTGCAAAAAGTTGCCAAAAAAGCAAATGTAGTCACCAAATCTCCCTCAAATCACACCCAAGTTCCTTGACAGAGGGAAGGAAGGCCATACTGATTAATGTAGTTCTGAAGCATACTTCTAAAAAGACATGATGGCCATAAGTAGAATGCCTTTGTCCATCTGTCTGTTCAATCAGGACTGATCTGGGGCTAAGCAATAATTAGTTTCAAAGAATTTGAAAATTTTCTCATTCGGGATATTAATTCTATTGTAAGAAAATGTTTCATTTTTATGAGAGATGGCACACACATAATGATTGTATTTGTAGAAAAAGAATAAATAAATAATGTAGATTTCTGAAATATTATCAGACACCCACATACCCCCAAAGAGAATATGCAATATGTTGTTAAGAAGGAAAATATATAATCTATAAATCAACATACATCTTCATCAGATGGTGGGTCTAGTTCCACTTCTGTTCTTGGAGTTGCTATTTGTTGTTTCTTCTTGTTCCTAGTGGGAAAAAGGAAAAAAATTAAATAAATGATATAATCCTTAGCGAGGTACAGACTCCTTGGTCTGCCTGGGAGGTCAGTAGCCCCACTTCAGTACTGACATTAAACAACGATGATGATGATAATATAATCCTTATACTCATCATCGTTTAGCGTTCATTTTCCCTGCTAGCAAGAGTTGGATGTATTGTTAGAATTAGTGTTTTGAGAACATGTCTTTTAATAGCTCTAACTTGTTCTCATTCTCATTTCTTTTTCGATAAATGATGGCCGGCATCAAGCTAACAGCAAATGAAAAATTACACTGTAATCATTGCATTACAAGAAGAGCATAGTGATGTAGAGATTGCTTACTTCCTGAAGGTTGCACAGTCATTTGTTGTCAAAGTTCACAAAGAGCTGAAAGCTGCTAACAAGGATTCTACAACAGTAGTCAAACATAAAACAACTGTTAAGGGTCCTAATACCATAAGAACACCCATATTTGTATGAAAGGTGCAGAAAATTTGCAATAAGAACCCCAGAAAGTCAATTAGTGCCATTGATAAGGAGCTTAATGTACACTATCGGAAGAATTGTACATGAGGATCTTTGATTATAAGACAAATGTGATGTGGAGAGGCCAATTCATGTCTGCAAAGACAAAAGATAACCATCTGATTCACACAAAGTGCGTGTTGAGAAAGTTGAAACATCAACAGCCTGGAATGCTTCAGTTTTTCTCTGATTATAAAAACTTTGATCAGTTGTAAGTCATGAATTGTAAAGTATTTTAGATAACTATACAAATAGTCAAGTGGCTTAGTGGTTAGAGAATTTGATTTGCAATCGTGAGCTTGCAAATCAGTCAAAAAGCATCAATTTGTAGGTGCAATCAAAAACAGATCTCTCTAAAAACAATCTAAAGTCTGTCTTGAGCTCAGAGGCTCATCAGTTTCTGTGGCATGAAGTGATTGAGAGTACGTGAATCTCCCCTAGACATGACACCAGTCCATAGCAGGGTTAAACTCACAGCCATTGCTGCTGGCACTCATTTTCAGCTGAGTGTACTGGAGCAACATGAAATGAAGTGTTGTTGTCAAGATCACAACAGACAACCCAGTCCAGGAATCGAACCTACAACATTACGATCATAAGCCCAACAACCTTACCACTAGGTCACATGTGAGGAAATATAAATGGTTTTTAAACATTAACCAGCAATACTTGCCTTGACCGAGACTTCATGCTTGTCCTTCAAATTTAATCTTATTTGACAAAATGTAGGATTCTGAAAAAAGCCAAACAAAGAATTTATCATAACATGTCTTCAGCTCCATAAATAAAGAAAAGGTGAAATAGTAGAGTTTCACATTATACATCTTGCATATATTGCCTTTTCATCTATGATTTGGGTCCCAATCTGATGAGAATCAATTTGGCATTTCATTGCTTCAGATTCAATAAAATACCAGTAATATACTGCAATCAATTTGATTATAACCCCTCCCTAACATAATAACGAAGGAATTGCCGTGGAGAACAGCCAGGAGCACCAACTGAATCAGCCACTCTACCTCTCGATCTTTCTTCTTCAGGTGGGATGTATTTTTCCAAATTTTGCGCAGGAAAACGGCAGTTCGGGGATGGAGGACATAAATGGTCTCGACAGCAACACAGCATGAAATGGAAGTCCCGGTATTAGGCCGGCTTCCTCACTCCCACGTTACCGACAATAATGCCCGAGTTTGTGATAAAAACGACAAATTACTTCTTTTACTATAAACTGGATACTAAGCTTATATATATATATATATATATATATATATATAGAGAGAGAGAGAGAGAGAGGTTTCCACTTCAAAAAATTGTTTTTCGTTCGTTGTCTTCTCTTAGTTAATTTTCCTAAGTTTACTAATCTGACGAACGTATTTTCATTTCTCACCCCAATAATATATATATATATATATATATATATATAAATATATATATATATATATATATATATATATATATATATATATATATGCATATACATATTTATACACATTTATATATATTTATACATATTTATATATATATATACATATATATATATATATAATGTATGTATGTATGTATGTACACACAAAATTTGATATGGCATGCTTTCATTTTCTTATTTTGAGTCATTGATTCAAGTTTTCAATATTTATTTTTCAGTAATGCAAAGTACAATAAATAGAACTAGAATAGGTAATAACTATATATTATATTTAACACACCAGATTTTGCTCATAATTGATGCAACTGAACAATTAGAACGACATTATTGTGACAAATTCACAATTTAGGCGTATTTATGGATCAATTACAAATATAAAGACAATTAATAGTTATAATAATGAAATTAAAGGAAATAGTTCCTCTTTCTATTATTTTCAAGCAAGTGCTAATACTGATAAATAGCAATTTAAAGGTGATCGAAAAAAAAGAGAGTTAATATATAAACATACCGACTTATTATCTTGGTTCAATGTGGACATTAACCGGAAGTAGTGTCATAAAGTGGTATATAGTGTCGTTAATAATTTTAATTATTTTATTTGATTAAAAGTATTTTTATTGTTAATCTTGGAATATTTATATAGTAATTTTTGTTTTAATAAATCTAAAATATCAATATTCATCTTCATCTTGTCATGTAATAAAAAATATTGTGAATCGAAGAGCACAATAGAAACTTTCGGACAGTAAACGAATATTTAAATTTAATAAAGCCTATACGTTTATCTTTTTTCTAAAAACAAAACTTTATTTAAAAAATAAAAAGTGCTGCAAATGCTCATAAATTTTTACAAAATGTTCAAATGCCCGCAATTATGATTTTTACATATTTATGCCGTAAATGGGGGAGACGTGGTAAGCCAAATAAGTTATCTCCCTTCCCTTTTTATTGAAGCGTTACATGTGTTACATATGTGGCCATAAACCATAACATTATAATTTTTTCTTTCAGGGCTTATATCTAAATCTACTGCAAATTTACGTTGATTTGGTTGCTATTTGAAGCGTGTTGAGCGCAAACACACACATATATATATATATATATATATGTGTGTGTGTGTGTGTGTGTGTGTGTACTTTTAATATATAAATCAGTTTTAAAGGGAGCTAACTTATCCGATCTACTTAAGGGTTATGGTGATTTACGTTTTATAAGGGTCGGGAGTGCTCTGAGTCGTCTCATGTCGATTCTTTTCGGCATTTTCAACTGTTCTGCTTGGTATTGGTGCTAAACTAATATACGAAGTAGCTGTTCATGCTACTAAACATTTGTGAGCGCTTCAAACTTGAAACTCTTCTTCTTCGCCCAATTATTCCTGAGAGGGTTGTGGGGACATCAGGGTCCTGTCAGAAGCAACCACCTCGAATTGATCCGGCTGGATCCCCAACCGAGCTCATGGTTGTTATCCAACCATCTTTCTCGGGTCTCCTGTCGGTTGGTTTTGTTCGTAAAAATCTTGAATTCAATCAACTAAATGAAGAACGCTCTGGAGCTCTACTATTCCGTTTGACAGGATTTTCAGAAACTTTCATATTTCTTCTCTGGTGACCAGTGCATACTTTTTTTACCACAGGTGTTCAGTAGAGTGCTCCTGCGTTATTTACGTTGGGTGGGGGTCGAATTAGATTTGAATCTCTGTTGTTTTGATGGTGTATGCTTAGATGTACTTCTGGATGGGGGTTCTTGCTGTAGTTGACTGGGGAACTTGGTGATGTCTTCAAATCAAAGGTTCTAAATGTGAACCATTAATATTCCATCATTCGTTTTTGCAACACGAAACTATTATGGTGGATCTATTTACTAGATCTTTTCCCACTATCCCCATTTCTTCCTCACCCGTGTGGTTCACTCCTGGAAATCATGCCTAACTACCCAAAACACACACACACATACAGTGATCGATCTATTTTTCCATGCTAGTTTCTGTTTAGCCGCGCAAGACTATGATGAAAAAAACCTGTTCATTCTTCTCTTACGTATCTGCTACTTCGTTTATTGCGTTTTGGGGTGTCGATTTGTCAGGAATTTGGGAAATATTTCTAGTAGTTCAACCGGTCACATCGAAGCTCTATCGTTGATAAGTTAATGTTATTTTGTTGATTTGCTATGGACTAGATACAATCGACGTAGTAAATAAATCGATATAGTTGCAGATATTTTTGAATGTATTAATAATTATATTAGGGACCTTTAATATATGCCATCCCGCTAGCGAAGTAAAATTGTCAATACCAGCTTTATTTTCATACCTTTAGCTATTCTAGTTATACTGTTATAATTAAACATAGTCCCGTAATATACAAAAACAAGAAACTGAAGCATAGTACCTTAAGGGTTACAAACATTCCTCAGTTTTTAAGAATATCTCGAATGTTACTGTATATACTCGAATATAGTAATGTGTGACCAAATAATCGAAGGTAGAATGGACCGGCTTATATTCGGAGTAAATATTTGGCGATTTTCACCAACTTCAAATTCTACGTAAATAAGGTTTGGATTTTTGCCCATTTCTCAGACATAAAACAGTGGGGTCGACTTATATTTGAGTATATACGGTAATAAGGGTATATACGTTAATAATAATATAATAATGAAAATATTGTATACAGTGCTCAGGTGCACTACAACTCATCAAAAGTGTATGTATAGTACATAGGGTAATGTACAAACGTCAGGAAAATGAACAGTGCATGAGTCATGATATACACGTGTGCATGTGTATGGAAGGGGGACATCAGGTGTAGTTTTGGCGAATTTCGGAAAGCATGAGGATTTTAAAGGATGCAGTGTCTCAGCAGCTAACAACTGACGCAGGCAGTTTGTTCCATGCTTCAGCAACTCTAAGCGTGAAAAAATGTTTCCGAAAGTCATGGGAGCTGTGCTGTTATCTGACTTAGTAGGCATGTCCACGTGTGTTAGACACATGGAGATCAAAAAGGTGCTCAGGGTTGTTGTTGGTGAGATGGTTAATAACTTTGTGGGTGTTTACCAAGTCCATTGACAGACGTCGGAGCTTCAATGAATCCATGCCCAGGGAAGCAAGGCGTTCAGAGTATGGTAGGTGTCTGATGGAGGGTATGCGCTTGATTGCACGTCTCTGAACAGTTCTAATACAATTGTTTTTACTGATATAGATTCAGTTACATGGATATACAGTGGTAACAAACATTTAGACAGTGAAACGTTTTCTAAACCAAGACCATTATTTATTACACAGAAAGTACCAGTAATGTACTGGGTAATTACTGGCCTTGTGCCAATAGTAGAAACAATTATTTATTACACAGAAATATTCCTAAATATCGTTGCAAGATCTGGATGGAAACAGTGTCTTCAAAACACGAATTCTTCATTCATAAAAACACACACAATATGGAAATACCATTTAACTATAACAGTTATTTAAGAAAACACAAACGAATACACAGTGGAGAAAAACTGTGTCGCTGTGCAATCTTTCAGTAATAATTTGAATCTTGTTATTCACGTATGTAGCCATACTGGAGAAAAAACCTTATCGTTGTGAAATACATGAGAAATCTTTTGTCCATAATAGCACTTATTTAAATTTGCAAAATTCCATCCTCCTCTCACTTGCATAAGCAAGCATAGAAAATCGGGTAACAAATTCATGAACATCTTAGATATTGAAGTTAAAAAGAAAATTAATAAAAATATGTAGGAAGCTCAGATACAGAAAATAACTGCAATTACAGTCAGTTGCTATAAAATAGCTTATAAAAATCAGATAAAGACCTCTAGAGACAGAAAAATGTTGCCAGTACCTCCTACATCTTATAAATTTATTTCCTTGGCACTTAGTAAGTTCAAAAATTTGAGCTTCACAGAAATTATTTTTTTTTAATTCAGCTTGATTAATCTGAACAATTTGAGAAGAAATTCAGAAATGAAATGAATGCCATTTTGTTGTAATTGGAAATAAAGACAAGAGAGAAACATTTCAATAATTCAAACAAACAATTAATGAAAACTAAAAAAAAACATTTATTTCACATACAAATAGAATATATAGAATATAACATAATAAATGACTATATTTTCTGCTTGACCATTCATAATTAATGGTTTTCATTAATAGATAATTAGCCTCATTGATTTCGGAGTGAGGGACAATTGGAGCTGCAATGATTATGTCTTTCAAGAGAGTAATGGCAAAAAGTGAAGTGAAATAACAAGTGGGAATCTTAACAGGACATAAATTTGGGATTTCAATAGTTTAGCTTAGTTGTTTTTTTTTTATTTTACAATATTCACTGAATAATAATAATAATAATGGTAGAAAAAAAAATGTTCAAATAAGTAGGCAAACAATTTATCTATCTGCCACTAAAATAGAATGAAACTATGTAGGTGAAACATGTCTCCAATCAGCAATGAAAATCACATTTCAGTATCCAGAAATATAATGGTATTTGTCATTGTGAAAGGACTTAAGAATAATGGTTTCTGATTTAGGCACAAGGCCAACAATTTTGTGGAGGGAAAGAATTACTGGTGCTTTACTTTATCAACCCTGTAAGTGTAAGGATGAAAAGCAAAGCTAACATCGGTAGGATTTGAACTCAGAACATAAAGAGACGTAACTATATGCTGCAAAGCATGTTGTCTGATGCCCTACCTACCAATTACTACCAATCCACCACCCTTCAAAAAAAGACTTAAAAATAATACATAAGAAGCATATTCCTTAGCAAGTCAAACTGATGTATTGTAACCTTGTAGTTATGGCTGTCTACTGTATTGTAATCTTGTATTTTGGCTGTTTACTTTATTGGTTCTAACATGTTTATACATTAAGAAAACCTCAATTATTGTACATATTTCTAGTGTCAAAACAAACAAAATAAAAATTTAAAAAAAAGACACTCTGGTAATTTATTGAGAATAAATAATTTTGAAGTAGTAGCAAGCATCAACTAACTCCCTCTACCATTCTCTTGTGCTGGTTTTATTAATTCATGTTCTGCAGCTTTCTGTAAGGCAGCTTCAGCACATTCACGAATCATGGCTTTATCAGGTTCTTCAAACTTCGATACAGCCATTAGAACTTCTAAAATTTGACTTTCAATTATATTTGTTGCTATGTCTTTCTCTGCTTTGATCATATTGGTAACAATATAGATGCCACGGTGTTGTATTTGGATATTTTCATTCACTGCCAATGCTAATAAAAGATCAATCCAGTTCTTCACCTGTAAAAATTAATTAAAGATAAATTGAATTCCAGAAAAATAAATTAATAAGTAAAAAAAATGGTACCATCATCATCAGCATCACCCTCTTTAACATCCATTCTCCCAACCAAGGGATGGACAGATCACCATAGACTATGTCAGACAGGTATCAGTCTCCATGTTAACTCATACAAAACAGAATACATAAGCTTAAATCAAAATGGAACAATTAAAATAGTATGTGGCACACACCTTAACTATGTAGAAGAATTTACTTATCTGGGTAGTAAAGACTTTAACTGCAAAACTGATGTAAACACACACATTTGTAAAGCCAAAGGCGCCATCAACAAGCTACCGCTAGTGTCCATTATACAGTTCATCAAATTGAGTTGAGATTCATTACTTCTAATAATATTAAGGAAACAAATTACCTGAGCTATTTTCTTGCATATTAGTTCACTGCTGGACAAGATTGCAAGAGCTCCTGCTGCTCCAAGAACTGTAGGTTGATCTTCATGAGAAGAAAATAGTAGCAATAGTTTCACTCTGTCGTTTTCAGCTTCAAATAATTTTTGCACCTGAAAAATAAAGAAAAATATATTATTGAATTGGATCAACTATTAAAATAAATATTGCAGAATACTATAAACCCTTTTTATTGTCATCCCCATGATCACTATATATCATAATAAAATTATATTGATTTCATACGGCATAAGTTGAGAGTTGGCAAATAACTAGCTTAAATTCAGTCATTTTGGAGACTAATGTTGACCTGTGATTTGTTGTTTTAATATTTTAATATATGGAAGCAGCATAGAAACATAGAAACATATACGTACATCTTCACTCATGACCATGTTACAAACACACTCTGTGGCAGCTCGTCGGATCATATCATGCTCTTCATACAGGTAGTGATCAATCATAGGAAATCCCTTTTCAGCCAAAATTCGTTTTCTGTAAGAAAACCAATTTTAGATGTTTTCAATGATTTAATAAATCATAAAAAGGTGTTACCTTCATAGACAAAGGTAACACAAATTCTAGAAGTTAAAAATAACAAAATCTTTAACGTGATATACAAAAGTAGAGAAAGTATTATACGAGTTTCTGTGTGTCTGTGTATGCACACTCATGTGTATGTGTTTGTGTGAACATGTATGTATTAGGTTTGTTTGTTTCTGTAGTGGTATAACACTTGTTATAAGCTCCACTTATGGTAACTAGAATGTGATGTTGTGTCATAATTTATCTAATGAAGATAATTCTTCCATTAACTTTTTAAAAGAAAGAGAAGAAAAATAAATATAAATGAATATATATATCTTTCTCTGTAACCTCAACATTTTTTCAACATCACTAGAAAATAAAGTGAAATTCAAAATTTTATAACTATAAATAAAATCTGAGAAATTTGAAATGAAATCAGTTAATTTTCATTACACCAGGCCTTAGTGTTAAAACAATAAAATCTATGGTTAAACATCAGTATCAATCTCAATAAGTACATTGATGACAGCACCCAATAAACTGATCTCCCAGACACTCCAGGAATCTGCATTCACTTACATATGGTCTCACGTTCTACCGAGTGCACAGGAGAGGTTGTCATGGCTTTGACACAACTGAAGTGTCCTCAAAGATATGACAACCTTTCCTGTGCACTCGGTAGAATGTGAGACTACACAAGCGAAATAAAAAAGAAAATTCTGTAAGCTTTTGTTATCTGCAGATAGATTTTCTGGATTCTTAAATTTGAAAACTCAATTAAACCAAAGAAAAAGAAGAAACTTACCGAACAGATTCACTAACTGATGCCAGGTTTGTCAGCGCCATGAGGGCCTCAAAGTTTTGGAGTCCTGTTCGATTGATGTCAAGAAGATGAATTATAGGTCGTACCACTTCATATATCTGAAAACATGCATAACAATATTATTTACTGAGGACTATCAATTGTCATGATAGAAATGAGATAACATGTTCTACATAATATTAATTGAGAGTCTAGTGGTAAAGGTGTTGGACTTATGATCATGGTGTGGGTTTGATTCCTGAACTGGGTTGTGTGTTGTGTTCTTGAGAAAAACAAGTCATTCCACATTGCTCCAGTATACTCAGCTGAAAATGAGTTCTAGCAATGGCTGGGGATTTAACACTAACCCAGCCAACATCCTGCAAATTGGACATCAAGCTACTCACAGACACTGTGCAAAATGAGGAGGGGTCTCATCTTGCATGAATACGAGGTCATTTATGTTGTCTCAAGTGGTCACAGTAAGCCATAAGTAATTTCCAATAGGGAGTTTCTTTCTGCTCACCCTATAGAAGCCACCTCTATCTCTTCAGCACAATATAACATGATATTTAGCAAGCCAACAAAGGAACATCTATTTGGTTACTTGACCTACTTGAAATAGCAGTTCAATCTCCCTCAAATAATACCCTGCTATCTTAAGAAAAGGAAGGATACCTTAGACTGTGTGATACACAGAATAGTCATGGCTGGAATGCCTTTGATCTGGTCTGCTTAGTCAGAGCTGACCTGTGACTAACCAACAATAGCATACTTAGGTTAAGAGTAGGAAAGCTCCCAAAAGAACAGATCAAGGACAAATACAGGTATACCTCATCCTAAGTCATTAATTGGTTCTAGAAGTCAAGACTTAAGTAAAAAAACAAAGAATGTCGAATTAACCCTGCTATAAACTACTAACGGGCATTACCTACATTACTTTATGCTGTGTATTTTAGCATTTATTTAAATGTGATTTTATTAGTGTTTTTTTTAGTTTAATATTTTTGACAGACTGACATAAAGTTGAGTCAATCAACATAACACAAGGTTTATTTTTGCCATATAATATTAAGAAAAACTGCCATAACTTCAAAAATTAAAAACTCGAAATGATGTAAGCCAACAGTAAGAAAATGTAGAATGAAGGAGCAAATATCAATCCAAGAGTGATAGAATTCATAAAGAAGTTTACTTAAAACAATATAATAGATGAAATCCCTTTATCTTTGAAAGATAGATGAAAGAAAAAGAAAGAAAACAACACTTACTCTCTGTCCAGGAAATGCAATATTAGGATCCATAGATACACCAATTTTAGCAAGACTGTGAGCTGCACATTCTTTACCAGCTTCTGTGTTGTCCAAGAATAATGATATCAAGGCCTAAAAAAATGTAAGAGTAAGGGGAAAGATTCAAACATTTAGAAAAAAAAATAATAATAAAATAAATGCACAGAACATTTTATGTATTAAAACAAAAGAAAAAGAATAAGTTTTTAAGGATAAACTTAAGAAAAATCTTTCACTCTAAAGTGAAACATTTGCCTCACCTTAGCACCACCTCCTTGAACCACTAGTCCACGTAAATCTGTCTCATAAACCAAAGCAATAAATATCCTATTTAAATGTGGAAAAGTAAGAAAAAGAAAAAAAAATTAAAAAAAGCCCCAAATAAAAAAAAATAATAAATTCAAAATATCATTAAAACATTCTAAATCTTCTCTCCATTTGATCCAAGAATTTTGGATCTGTATGTGTTTGTGTGTATGCATGTATACATATATATATATATTATCGCTGGATTTCCGAGGTATGTTGAGAGGTAACCACAGTTAAAAAAAGGTACTCAATACATTAGAAGAGTATATGCATATTTATTTTATTATAGAAATGACTTCTACAGGACTAGAACTGTTCCATTCATAAAAAATCATCAGGACGTTCCTGTGGATTTCTTGCAAATGAAACAGTTCTAGTCATGCTGTAGAAGTCATTTCTATAATATATATATATATATCTTCATCACTGTTTAACGTCCATTTTTCCATGCTGGCATGGATTAAATGAGTTATCCTGTTGTGAGCAATGCCAGATCAGGTGACCATGTTGTGTTCATACAGAACTGTTTTGGGTTTGGTTTCTACAGCTTGATGATGGTATTTTTTTTTTTTTACGTCTACTTTTCCCTGCTTGCAAGGGTGGGGCGGGAACTGATACTGGCTTGATTTCTACAGCTGGATGCCCTTCCTAACACCAACCTCATTTACAGTGAGTGTTGGGTGCTTTTTTGCCGTGGCACCTCCACGACCACTTTGCAGTGGAATGATAGGGACCCCAGTCCCTATCATCTCATTTCTACAGCTGAGTAAACTGGTATATTATGTATAAATGCACCCACTACACACTGTAAAGTGTTTGGCATTGGGACGAATGTCCAGCTTTATAAATGATGCTGAAATTGAATTATCTAAATGAGACATGGTCTCCCAACCTGTCTGGGAAGACAGAAGCGCCAATATGAAAAACATACATAAAATAATTATGATGATGATAACAATGATGATGAAGTGAATATGAAAAAAAAATACAAAACATGAAAATATGATTCAAAAGTTCCTGATTACCTACAGATTTGTTCCCGGCTATTTTCACTATCTGTTTTTGACAATTCAACTAAAGCTGACACCATACCTTCTTCAGCAAGTTTTCTGGTTCGTTTCTTTGAATACTCTAAGGTGTCCTATCAACAGAAATTTACAAAAGAACAGGTATCAATGAATGCTTAAATATTTGTTGTTACTTTCAAATGACATCCATAAAATGTAAGCTACATCAAATTTTCAAACCATACAAAAATGTACTGATCAGATTCATCACAACAAATGCCAATATTTTTGTGCCAGTTAAAATAAAGCAGTATTGTGGCAATTTTGTGTTATAATAATAATATATATATATACATTAGGCCTAAAATGTATACTGGGGTCCCTATCATTCCACTGCAAAGTGGACGTGGAGGTGCCACGGCAAAAAAGCACCTAGCACTCACTGTAAATGAGGTTGGTGTTAGGAAGGGCATCCAGCTGTAGAAATCAAGCCAGAATCAGTTCCCGTCCCACCCTTGCAAGCAGGGAAAAGTGGACGTAAAATGAAATGATGATGATATATATATATATATATAAATCAACGGGAGAGATGACCCCTTAGCCTTTGTCAAGGCAGAATTCTAGAAGGAAAACTCTGATATAACACCTGCAACCCTGATGGTATCCAATGATGTTGACTTGTTCTTCTTTTTGGTAAATATCATCTTGGTTAAGAGAGTGGGACTGGCTTTGTGCAGTGCCTTTGCTCACTATAAAAGCTTCACGGCACAGGCATTGCTTTATACCTGGAGATCTCTCTGCACTTGTCGTCACATGGTACCATGAGCCCAGCACTATGTGTCAATAATTGTCACAAGTGTAGTGTCTGTACCAGAGTTTTCAAGTCGCTGGCTGGACTAAAAAGTCACACTCGTTCAGCGCATCGGTAGGGGTTCTCCTACATGGATATAAAGTAGTGGCCGTACTCGAAAACGAGTTGGCAGCCACCATATATATATATATATATACAAAAATATATATATATATATATATCTTTCAAATTGGTTAAAGGATTATATTTGGAACTTTCTTTAATCACAACAATTCAATCAGTTTATAGGCTATCAATCACTGTATGTACAAGATAGCTAAACCAGATAAAATTGACATTCCAACAAACTCTCTTCACTGCAAAAATAAGGTTAATTTATGAATAAGTGGATTCAAATATTTAACAACTACCAATCCAGGTCTTAATCCTAACACACTAAAGCTTTTGATCCTACATTTTAGGCCTAATGTATAAGTTAAATATTTGAATCATTGATAAAAATAAATAAATGTTATAATTCACTACAGCTGCATTTGGCTAAAAGAATTCATTGCATCACTTACAAGTGTCGTTTTGAGAAAAAGAAAAATAATTCAGAAATTAAAGATAATTTATGGGCATAGGTATGGTTGTGTGGTTAAGGAGTTCACTATGTAACCATGTGGTTTTGGGTTCAGTTTCACTATGTAGCACCTTGGACAGAGGTCTTCTGACAATTTTAATCAAAATGTATGGCCAGTTCAAACTGAACCTGTAAATAACCCATAACCCAGCAGTGCAAAATAGATTGAAACTACTTTATTACAGTTATTAAACTTACATCTACATCCAATAGCCTTAACCTCACTGTAGAAAATCCTAAATGTGTACTACTTAGATCAACAAAAATTTGCAAACCAGTTAAGCATTTCAATTTATAAATTCTATTTTTGATTATTTATGATCAAAACTTTTTGATAGTATCACTTTTATAATTAATAACCAATGGAAATTTGAAAATTCAAACATTTAATATTGTAATTGCTTAGAGCTTAGAACAAAAAGAAGTGTGCAAAGGTTCCTTACCTTTGGATGATCTTCAGGTACATGATGCTTGGCAAATTTTGCTAATTCCTTAATCCCTTCTGGTACATCTTGTTTATCATAAGAATTGGTCAGATTGACAAACACAGTGATGGCAGCATAACTTGTGATTTTATCATTAGCATGCTGTAAAGAAACAAAACAATTACATAGTGGATCTTTTGTCATGTCTTCATCAAGATGAAAGAGTCTAGTCTATGTTAGTTTCATTGTGTTCACTTGCCAAATAATTTATCTTTACAGAGTGCACTGGGTACATTTTATTGTGGCATCAGCATTAGAGATGTTGCCTAGTCCACTGAAAGACTAAAAGGTCCACTCTACTCTAAGTTGTATCCATTCTCTTTAGGCTGACATGACTGAAGTGACTAGAGGAGAGACGACGATAGTAGGGGGAGGAAATAATGGAAGAGACAGTGGTAGCTACATGTTGGCTGTTGTCAAGGAAAAGGGATGGAAAAACATGTCAAATGTAATTCTTTGTTACACAAGTAATATGGGACAGTGGACATGAGAGAGAGGGAGGGTGAGTTTTAGATAAGTAGGTAATGAAAAGGGTGAGGGATGAAGATTTATTAAGAATATAAGGGACAAAAGACCTAATGTAGAAGATATAGATCCCAACCCTCCATTACAAATACCATTTAAGGCTATGTTAGTTAACTTGCATGGATGAATATGTTTTCTCCAGCACCACATATTACTAAGCATTGCAATCCTTTATCATCTCCTTTATGAGGTTCTGCTTCTTGAAATAAAACTTTACAAGCCATTCAGACACCCCTAATCTTGAAGTAGACTCTCTCTCCCAAGTGTCTTTCTTATTCAACAGCCTCTCATAATAGCACTTCCATACGTTTTTCTTTTTAGTGTCATTAAGAGCAAGGGAGCTGCTATCATTCTGAATACACATTTCTCCGGTGGTGACTTTATCTTCTCTAGTAACCTGTTTGCAATCTGGAACACCTGAAGTTTCTGATCCTAAATCACCTGCAAATCGTGTACATTTTGCTTCTCCCATTGGGAAGTATATTTGCTTCTCTTCTAGCAACTTGATATTATTCTCTGCCCGAACCCCCTTTCTTTCAGTTTTTCCAATTGAATGAAATTAATGAAATTAAATTTACATTTTAGAATATATATATTCCAGTTTGAGGTTTTGTCTAAGATTGAATGGAAAATGTTTGTGTCAATATATAGCTTATATATATATATATATATATATATATATATATATATATATATGTCGTCTTCAGTATTAGAATGACAATCAAGATCTACAAATATTTATATCTGATCTAAAATATATTAAATCATTTATATAATGATTATAGCAAAGCTGATTTTAAAAAGTGATTTCTAAAGATGAGTATTCACTGTGGTCAGAAAATATTAAATTTAAAATCTTTGTTTTACAAATATTCTTGATTTTTTTTATTAATCTATTTCCATATCTATGCATCTGTTTACATTTAATATATAGAAATATATTCTTTTAACAATCTTAACTTATTTTCAAATTAATAATATATTACATTTTTACCTTTGCAACTTCAACCAAGGAGTGAAGAGCAGGAACATTTTGTATAATAAGTTCCTTGATATCAGCATCTAATGATAAGTAAGCCAAGCCTTCTGTAGCCCATTTCCACAAATCTTTGTCTTCAGAACTGGTTAGGAATCTGACAAAAAAATATGACCGGTTAACAATATGCATACTTCATATATGTCAAAGTAGAATATCTAAAGAGAAATTTCTTCAATATTAACAAAAAAGTAAAATAATAATAATGGTTTCTGATTTAGGCACAAGGCCAACAATTCTGGGGGGAGGGAAAGGTCAATTAAATTGACCCCAGTGCGTTACTAGTACTTTATTTTATCAACCCCGCAAGGATGAAAGGCAAAGTTAACCGCAGTGGGATTGAAATCAGAACAGAAAGGGCCATAACTCTATGCCGTGAAGCATGTTGTCCAACGCTCTACCGCCGATACTGCCAATCCACCTCCCTTAATATTAATAATAATAATATAATAATAAAAATCAACATTATTAATACTTACTTGAGACAATCTTCAGCTAAAAGAATATTTTCACCATCTTCAAGAGTCTTTATACTGTAATCTGTACCTTTGAAGGAAGCCATTTTACACAAACCCTAAAATTGGAGTGTATCACAATATCAATACCAAAATTATACATTTAGTAGATTAATCAATTTATCAATTATGCTATGTGAATATCCAAATGTTATAAATTGATCTAATTAGCTGAATTTCTTATGTTGGTTGGAGCTATTGATTTCAAACTTGGTGGGGGAGCTGGTTTCGACACCAACCACTCGAGCATGAAGTGGGTTGTACTGGGTTATGTGGTACCAGTAGCAGGCAGGAGCCTGGCCTGACCTTAAATCTACAATATCTACCAGTTATTACTCATTCTGTATTCTTGAATTATTTAAGTTGTAAATTTATTATTGAATTAATCAGAATAGTTACATGTAGCAACTTTCCTTCTTGTTCAACTGAGAAAGCGATTTACTGCATTTGGCTCAAAAGAGAAGATTAATGATGCACTTGAGGTGGATGGAGACATCTCACTCAGAGTCATAACATCAGATCTGTCAAATTTCATGCTGTTTTGATTCATTGAGGTGGACAGAGTCACAACATCAGACTCACCAAAGATTGTGCTGCTGTGCAGGAGTTTCATGGCCTACATCAGTGGATGACCCTCAGTAGCTCTGGTGTCATGGTGTCATCTACAGAATTACTTCACTGCCTGGTGAGACATCAGCTCCTACATTCAGAGGTGGAATACAGCAACACCCTCAACACAGATTTGTGTTTCCAAGCATCGTCTTTGCTGGCAAGGTACCTTATGATGTGGTTTGAATTAAGGAAAGGCCTAAGTTTAGAGAAGTTACAGGACTACATTTCAGATGATGTTTAGTAAGTATATCTTCATGACGAATGGAACCAGTTTCAAAAATAGTAATTTTTTGGCTGTTTTATGTCAGTTAATAAAATATTTAGTTGAAGAATATTACAGAAGAGAAAAAAACAACAAATTTTTGGAGTCAAAATTGGAAATTTGATATGAATGTAAAAATAAACTTACCACAAGAGCACGGACTTGGATTTCAGGATCTGAAGATTCATTCAGAGTATCCAACACTGGAATAGCATCTTTTAAAATTCCAGTACATTTGTCTTTTTTTGATGCAGAACAAACTAAAGCTTCAACAGCCACCATCTACAAAAGAGTACTTTAATCTAATAATTGTTTCTACTTTTGGCACAAGGCCAGCAATTACCCAGTGTATTACTGGTACTTTATTTTATCGACCCCGTAAGGATGAAAGGTAAAGTTAACCTAGGCGGGATTTGAACTCAGAATGGCAAGGGCCGTAACTCCATGCGTCAAAGCATGGCGTCCGACCCTCTACCAATACTGCCAATCCAATCTAATAATGGTTTCTGATTTAGACCCAAATAACAATTTGGGGGAAGGGAAAGTCAAACGACTTCAGTGCATTACTGGATGAAAGGCAAAGCTAACCTCGACAGAATTTGAACTCAAGTACTTACCATATATACTTGAATATAAGCCAAGGAATATGTAACATCCCCACAAAAAAAATTGATGGTAAAATAGGAGGTTGGCTTATATATGCCATCTAAACAATGTGTTGATTAGCTGCCTCAGCATATAAATGGGGTTTGGATTTTTGCCCATTTCTCAGACATAAAATATGGAAGGGGTGTCAGCTTATAGTCGAGTATTACAGTAATCTAATAAAATAGTAGTTTACCATTTATATGAATAAAACTCACTAAAGTTAGAGAGGAGGAGTGTTTTGAAAAGTATCCAAACTAACTTATGAGAAAATTCCACGGCAGAAGATCCACAATTCTGTTGATGTAAATCATCAATGGAGTCATTTGAAAAGTACATGGCATCAGTCCTCAGTGATATCAAGGGGATCACAGATAAACATCTGACCGAAGAATATTATCTCAAAAAGGTTTGTTTAAGCCAATCAAACAGTTGTGTCTTCTGTAATATAAGTACTAAAAACTTCCATTAATAAGATGGATTGGCAGTATCGGTAGAGGGTCGGACGCCATGCTTTCCAGCATAGTTACGTCCCTTTACGATCTGAGTTCAAATCCCGCCGGGGTTGACTTTGCCTTTCATCCTTACGGGGTCGATAAAATAAAGTACCAGTAATGCACTGGGTAATTGCTGGCCTTGTGCCTAAAGTAGAAACAATTAATAAGATTTAGAACCTCTCTCTTATCTACATCGATGAAATCAATAGTCTAATCAATCATTATTACAATGCATTTGTATCCTCTTCCAGATGAAATAACTTTGAAAAATGTTCACAAACCTTGTGGAGCTTCTTATCACTTTTAGACATTGAGAGAAGAATTCCAAGTACACCTTCCATGCTAATTAACATAATTCCAACATCATATGGACCCTGAAAATATATTTAAATAATATACATTTTTTAAATGTTTACATTATGGAAGCAATCATGCTTTGTTGGGTGTGTAATGTAAATGTGAGAGAAAGGCAGAGCTTGGATGAGCTGAGGGAGAAACAGTATAAGAGGAATCCAAAGTGATGTGCAAGAGAGAAGACTGTTGGTATGGACATGTGATGTGTATGGATGATGATTGCTGGGTGAAGGAGTGCCAGGAAATTCTAGTGGTAGGAAGCTGCAGTAGAGATAGACCAAGGAAGACCTGGGCAGATGTGGTAAAAGCTGATCTAAAATTACTGAGACTCATAGAAGAAATGACAAAGGAATGTGATGAGTGGAGAGATATTGTGCTAAAGAAGACCTGTCCAACCCATGCAAGCATCGAAAAACATGTAAAGAATAATGATGATGATGATGCTTCAAAGGAGTTTCAATTACAAAATGTCTACTTTGTTTTATGAAAGTGCTATATCTTAACATCCATAATAAGGATGACCTTCAGTAGTTAAACTGAGTTAAGAAATGTGTAATATTGTGGCTCAGGACTTTAGTAACTTAGCAATCACATATATATATATATATATATATATATATATATATATAGCTTTGGGCCTCAGCAGGTGGAAGTCCAGCCCTGATCATATCGTGTTTATTGCTGTTGTCTAACAACAGATATTCTTTAAATTTAAGAATTCAGAAAAAATTTAATTTTGTTTACTTGGTATTTCACTTAGATTTAATTTCTTCCAGAGAGAGTGTGTGTGTGTGTGTGTGTGTGTGTGTGTGTGAAAAACAAAGTTGACTCTGGGCATAGAGATCAGGAATGATAGCTGACCTTCTAAAAACTCTGTCAAGACCTACTCACAACAGATACTCAAATATAACATTATACATAAAGCTACATGATTTTTTTTATGAAGTGATATAAAAAAACAACCCCCACAAAAAGTACAACATACCTGTAATAAGGTAGTAATTGCTCTAATAGCCTCCACTGTTGAATCAATATCTCCCTCACCAAAAGTGTCTCTGGAAAAAATTATTAAAATAGATGACATATTTTTTCAGCTAAAGAAAAATTAAATTTTTACTAACATTGTCACAGATACTAGGACCATTTCTCATATATTCATTAGTAGTTATAGATTACATCTTTATATTCCTCAGACTTGCCAAATTTTATAACTCAATATGACAACCTCACATCAGTGTCCCATCACCCTATTTTATGCCAAACAATAAAATATTTTATTTGTGATTGTTTAATGTAAAAAATTATTAAAATATTCAAATTAAACTTTATTGAATATCTGCTCAACAATGATTGGATCAGAAACTTTTAGGGATCTTTAATCCCCATTAATAATGTAAAGATGGTTTTATAACTGAAAATAAACCCTCTTCTATGAAATTTCCCTTTGGAGTTGGGAGTTGAGAACTATTCTTCTAACATAAACAGAACCACCCAGGTACTTATATTTATTTTACACTATCAGTATTATGATAATTCTAGTATGTTCATCATTATTGAAGACTAAAAAGCTCTGGACTGAAAATAGAGAGATCATCATCAGCATTTAATGTCTTCTTTACCTGTTAGCAAAGAATGTCTTCTTTACCTGCTAGCAAAGATTTCCAATTCAGTAATGCAATGGGGTTACTGACCTCCCAGACAGGTCGAGGGGGTGCCTGCATCTAAATATGACATGTGGTTCATGAGCTTGCTATTTTGAGTTCAATTCCTCACATGGGAAAAGCTACTTGCTAAAAGCCTTGTCTTATCCAGGGGAAGATTTCACTCTTCCTCTCTATTAAACACACACTAACTAATTATGACATCACCCCAACTGTCATGAAGCCTTTAACAGGTTATAGCTTCCGCTTTTCTTACATGGAAAAAAAAACTAACAATGATTACGAAAAATAAAATAAAAAATATTTACTTGAAATAATCATGACAATGTTCTTTGAAATTATCTCTTTGTTTATCACCAATCATATCATCATAGATCTTTGATAGCAGTAATGCTGAATGCATTCTTGAATGTTCAGTCACCTTTATCACTGATTCAACCTTACAATGGATGCCAGCAATGGTCAACAAATTATACAGACCTGGACAATTAAATCATAAAATTAAAAAAAAAACATATAACAATTTATATTTGATATACTGGTTAAAAAAACATAAATAATAATTAAGTGTAAACTTTCATTTATATGCCACAAGATTAAAAATTTAACTTATGAAGGTCAGCTGAAAAGTTCATAGGCTGACAATGAAGGAGTGATGTGAAATCTTACACGTATTAATTTCAACTCTTCTTAATAATAACAACATTGTTTCTTTCCAGAGTCTATGTTGAAAAGTGTACCTCATCTGGCAATTCCATGGCAATATCTTGGTCAGACTATGAACTTTTCAGCAGAACCTCGTATTGTCATTATCATCATCATCTTTCTACATCCACATTTAAGCATTGTACACAATACTTAAATCATCATCATCGTTTAACATCTATCTTCCACGCTAGCATGGGTTTAGACGGGAATTGTCCCACTTGAGGCAAGATTGGTTGTCTCGCTCGTATGGGACTGTCTGGCAGGTTTTCTACGGCTGGATTGGATGCTCTTCCTAACACCAACCACATTTACAATGTAGACCTGGAGGTTTTTACCGTGTTACTTACACGGCCACATTACAGCATGGACTGTGTGTTTTTTTTTGTTGTGACATCTACATGACCTCATTTATTTAGGACTGGATGTTGTGGTACCAACATAACTTTACAGAGAAAGGGGTGGTGTTTGTGGGAGTGGGGGTGGGGGTAGTGGGATGGGGGTGTATTTTTGATTAAGAGATGCCTACTGACTGTAGGTTTCACTTTGTACTTAGGCAAGGCGAGTTTTCTGTATTACTGCGTAGCGCCAAAGATCTCGCTCCAGAGACATTGTCTTAGAGAGGTGTAAGTGTGTAAGGTCGAAATTTATCAAATCGTCCCAGGTTTTTCTGGGTCTGCCTACTCCGTAACTTCCGTCAATTTTGATCGATCTGCACTTTTTAATACAGCTGTCATCTTTCATGCGCATCACGTGACCATACCAACGTAGTCTTCTCTCGAGTAAACAGCATTTGATCCCTCTTATACCTAATTTCTCACTTAGTTCCTTTATGCTTTGCTGTTCACATATATTACTATTACACATCCAGCGGAGCCTGCGTGCTTCATTCCTCTCCAGTCCGCGCAGATCCTCTGCACACAATGCCCAAGTCTCACTGCCATGTAACATAGCTGTTCGTATGCAGGCATCATACAGTCTGCCTGATGCCTGTTTTTTTCACCACATAACTGACCTAGGCTATCCTTCTTTTTCTTATGTTTTCTTTCCCTATCTGAATGTTTAATTATGTAATAACATAATGGAACTAAGTGACTCACCTAATTAATCCAGGATTTCCTGATGAGATTATAAGAAATGTTTATACCATATAAATAATTAATTAAGTGATCAATTGATTGGTACTATATCTCTCTTAATTGAAACTGTCGTAGAAATAAATGATTTTAACTAAGTAAGGACTTTGGATATTCCTTCTGAATTGTGTGTGTATATATATATATATATATATATATAAAAATATATATATATATATTATAGATATAGGCAAGGCTGTGTAATTGAGAAGTTTGCTTCCCAAACTCGTGGTTGATGATAGGAAGGGCATCCAGCCATAGAAATTTTGCCAAACAAAGGGTTGGTAAAACACCTCAGTTCTGTCAAATGCCTGGGAGATCAGTGGCTCTGCTTCAGTACTGACTTGGTCTATATGAATCCATCTAACCCTTGGTAGCAGGGAAAGCAGATGTTACAATGACAATGGTGATGATGAACAGTTTCTGTCTATCAAATTCACTCACAAAATAAATAAATCATCATCGTTTAACGTCTATCTTCCACGCTAGCATGGGTTTAATAAATAAATAAATAAATAAATAAATAAAACCAGCTAGAAGTTAATTTACCTTCAATTTCCATAAAATGTTTTGACCAACCAACACCACTGATTCCTGTAATATATTTAATGAAGATTTCCATAATGGAATCTCTGCCTATTGCTGACAGCTTTCGACTGGGCAACATTTTAGTCAATATACTGAAGATATCATCAACAAACGCTTCAGCAGCTTCATCTGAAAATAAATTGGATAAAAGTGTATTTTCTTCAGCATTCATAGGTACAGTGTAAGAGAACTTGTGTTCGCATGGTCAGTTAAAGCAGAAGTTTTGTTTTGTGGACTTCTTACAATATTTACTCAGTTATATTAGGAAGACAATGCCTTGTGTTTTCATAATGTAAAAAGAATTAAAGGAGAAAATATAATGGAGAGATTGAAGAAATATACAAATTTTATATATTTAATTTAATATATATAATTACCCATTGCAAATTTTGCTGGCTTTACTCGTTCTCCTCTTTTTTTCAAGTCTGACTGTTCCTTGACGAGTGCTTTAAATGCATCAACATCAGTAATAGCATTGATTATATTGGCGATAAGTTGAGAAGCTGTCACACATAGTTTCTCATTAGATGTGTTTAATGTTTCACATATTACTGGAAGACTCATTTCTTTTATAATACTTTCTGCCTGTGAAAACAAACAACACTATACAGTTACTTCACAGAATAACAATAGAAATATAGTTTTTTTAGATACATGCAGATATAAAGAAATGCTATTTGATTTAAATTGTCTATAGTCGTCAATCTCCCCATTATTACTCTACCTCTCTTTCTATCACACCTCTACCACCATACATCTCTTAACCATCATTCCACCACCCATCATATATGATTCTTCATTAACATCTACCATTCTTTCTATTACTTACCTCTACTGCTATCCTGCCAAACAAAGAGTTGGGAAGACCCTCAGTTGTTTCCATGGCATGACAACCTCTCCTGAGCACTCAATGGAACTTGAGACCATACATAAACACACAGGTGGGAGATCAGTGGCTCCACTTCAGTACTGACTTGGTCTATATAGACCTGTCCAATCATTGCTAGCAGGAAAAGCAGACATTAAAACAACAATGATGATGATGATGATACTCGCGCTCACTTATCATTGCCATCTTTGTTGCTATCACATCACACTGCTCATGCTGCTTTCTGTTGCTATCACATCACACTGTTCATGCTGCTTTTTGTTGCTATCACATCACACTACTCATGCAGTTTTCTGTTGCTATCACATCACACTGCTCATGCTGCTTTCTGTTGCTATCACATCACACTGCTCATGCAGTTTTCTGTTGCTATCAATACTCATGCAGTTTTGTCTTGCTATCACTACTCATGCAGTTTTCTGTTGCCATCACATCACACTGCTCAGGCTGTTTCTCTACTCATTCTCCTTACTAAAAATATATAAAAATGTCCAAATTTATATATCTGCCCAGACCACACTAACAAACTCCATCATACAACAGTTAAGTGTAATTAATATTTTAAACATATATCACAACATTTCTATTAATCATCAAATAATACAGCAGACTATTTATATGGTTACTATCTAGAAAAAAACATTTCAACTAATGGTAGAGTAAAAAGGATAAAAACAGAAAAGAATAAACATAAGTGACTTTTACTTACTCGTTTACGACTGTTGTCTGACAAGTTAGCCAATGCTCGGTAAGCAGCTTGCTGAAGTTCAAAGTCATCTTTTATTTGGGACATTTTGTGAAGGAAAAATATACCATTTTCTCTCACTATTTTCTCAGCACCTGATTCTTCATGAGCAAGAACTATAATGTTGTTAGTTGCCTGACAAAATATAATTAAATAAATATGATGAATCATAAATGAAATAATTGCCTTTATATTGTTAGGTGTGTTTAGCTAACGAACATTGTTTTGGTACTAATAATAATATATACAAGTCCATACATATATGTATGCATGCATACATATATGTATGTAAATATGAAAGTATATATGTATGCAAATCTAACAATGATGATGTATGTGTGCGTGTATGCATGTAAGCATATATGTATGTGTAATTGAGACAAGAGAAGTAAGACTGAAAACAAAGAAGATAGCCTCACCCTTCTTTCATATCTCTTTTAAAGAAACACAAACAATTTGGAAAAATAGATGTTAAATAATGATTTCATTTATTGGCCACAAGGGCCGATATAGATGTTAAATAATGATGATAATGTTGATACAACAAAACCTTAAATTTCTAGCATCAGTTAGCTTCAACCATTAACCAATTCCAACAACCAATCATGTGACATATTAAACTTACCGTTAATTTTGTGTCTCTTGTTACATCTGGATTATCCTGGAATGCCAAACTAAACATTTGAGCAACTTTACCATCCATACTTGTACGTTCTTTAACCTGAAAATTGCACAAATTGTGACATAAAGAGAATCAGTTTTTTAACATTTATACCAAGGTAAATTATGGGGGGGGGGGGGGGGGGTTATAACTGGCTGAGGTCAATTATTTTATGGGGAAGTATAGTTGGTTGAGGTAAATTATTTTATTAGTGGTGGAGAGTATAGCTGACTGAGGTAAATTATGGAAGGAGTATAGCTGACTAAACCTTTGTAGAAACTAATTGATCAATGTTGGCAATCCAATATGACAAGAGCTCTTATTACCTGATCTTATTGGAATTATTACTTCAAGACTACATGGAGTTCTAACAACGTTATTAGCCCTACCATAGACAGGTAGCTACCAGTATAAAGGATGACTATTAAAAACATTTTACTGACTCGATGTAAATTAAAATGAATCTCACTTTTTCTTGCATTGGAGTTACAAGTTTCTGCATAATCTTCTGGACGGCCTGGTTCTTGGGGTCTATTTTCAGTAATTGTGTAGCATCTTTGTAAGCATCTTCAATTTGTCCCATCTCCTGGTAACCTTGGCAACGTCGATACAAAGCTTTTGTGTCATGAGGATTTTCTTTCAGAACTACAAGATTAGGCAAAAGGAAAAATGGCACACATCATCATCATCAACATGTTATATCTGCTTTTCATGTTGGCATGAACTGGACAGGTAATAAAATAAAACAGACTTTTATGTAAAGAATGATTTTAGACCACATGATGTCTATCTGGGATATAAACACATTGCAGGGGACCTCAAATATAAGATTAAAGCAATTGCAACCATTTATATAAGTATTAGGAGATTGAAACCTGTCTGAAAATAAAACTGTATGATTGATAAACTGCAATCCCTCTAACCTGCCAAATATGATGAACAATAGAACTAGATAGTAACAGAGAGTCAAGGGAATCCATGCAAGCAGTGTGACCTATTGATATTGATTGATAATGTCTTGTAACATACATTTATGACTCTTCATAAAAAAAATGTTTTTCCAAGCTCCTGACAACAAATTCTTTTAACACATAGTAAACATGCAAATGGTTGTTGATATGTGCGTGAAGACCAGTCAAGAGAACCAATGAGATGTTTTTGACAGCAAATATCTACGGAAAATCTTTGGCATCAGGTGGGATGATTTTATCACTAACAAAGGAGTCCATCAATGAACCCGCCAACATGTGTCTAACATCATGCGCAAGTGTTGACTTGGCTGGTTGGGACACATCATACAACTCCCAAGCGAGAGACATGTTAATCAGGTCCTTCATGGAAAGAGGTGAAGACGATGTCCTAAGATGAACTGGCGGCAGACAATCGACAAAGATCTGAAACCTATCAACAAAAGTTGGAATGATGTGTCGATAGATGCAACTGACTGTGGTCATTGGAGCACTTTCGCTGCCTCATGTGTCACAAGGCATGGGAACTTCTAAGCTGCATATTTGAAATTCCTTCAGTAGAATATGGTCTTATACTTGATATCTGACTACAATTTTTGTCTTTCGTTAATGAAATTATAAGACTATAATTTTTAAGCTAAAGAATTTACATCTATTTGATGTACTTAGGTAAAGCTGACATATATATTGAGTGTGCAGGACATATAGATCACATCCAAGTTTTCAGTCAACTACTTTACTTTCATAGTGGGGTCCCTGGCTCCTTTCCAATCAACTCTTACCAATAATTTGACAATAACAACACTAACAATAATAAACACTACATATGGTGATTCATAATTCTTTTTAAAAAAACGTATTTACTAACCTTCAGTAGCATCTGATACAGCAAACAGATATTGTTTTGTTTTAAGATAACAAGCACTTCGGTTTTTAAGGCATGCTATTTTCTCATCAGTAGGAACATTTCCAATGTTCAAAGCTTCAGTATAAACATTGACAGCTTCCTCATACTGGCCATCTTTAAATAAACTATTACCTTTCTCTCTTAAAACATTAGTTTCACTAATTTCCTGAAAATAATAACAACACAATCAATTAAAGAAATGGAGATGTTTATCATGGGGGTCAGCATGGCTAAACCTGCTTTAACAAGAAAGGTGGCCTTAATAAGTGTGCAATTGAGGAAGAGAGTTTCTTGTATATTAAAGGCCCGTATTTATCAGGGGACGGAGGGGGGAAATGCCCTAGACACCCCTTATCAAACAGGGCCTCCTCTAGGAACAGAACTGAGCCTCCACAAAATCTTATCTTCCCTAGGCCTCCCAAACCTGACTGCCCCAGACCCTCAAGGCCTAAATATGGCCTGCACATGATCAGCCAAATTAAACATTTCTTTACCCCCAACCCTAAACCTAATCTTAAATATATTGAATATTAAAACGTCCCTTCCTCAATTGACTAAAAAAATCGAATAATTTCCGTCGGTTATGAAGGCCAAATTCGTTGAAAACATCAAAAGCAATAGGATTAACCTAACCCTAACCCCCAAGTTAACTAAAGAATAAGAAAAATTTCCGATGGTTTTGTAGGCCATATTTGTTGAAAACATCAAAAACAATAAGGATAACCGAACTCTAACTCCCAGTTAACTTTAAAAAATAATAATTTTCACCGGTTTTGAAGGCCAGATTGGTTCATAACACAACAGAAACCACAAGAATAACATAAATATCACTCAACTCATGCTTGCTTACCGTGACAGGTGTAGAATAAATACTACACAAACTAGAGAAATACGTGGGTGCTCTCACCCTACCTGGTTAAACTAAAAAATAAATAATTTACGCTTGTTTTTTTTTTGGGGGGGGGGGGGGAAATTCGTTCTAAACACACTAAAACCAAAATAAAAATATAAACATGAGATGGATGTAATTGTAAAAAATACTACCCAAACAATCAAACACCGTGCAGACTTATGATGAAAGAAATACGTTCTAGAACATACCCACCACATCTAGAACTACATTATACAGTGTGCTCTTTCTTCTTTTTTTATTATGGTAGGGTTGGTTGTTGACTTGTTAGCAAGTGCTGATGTTTTGTTTTTAATCAAGCGTGCTTTGGTTACGATAAGTACCATTCTTTCGTTTTAAGCAGACCATTGCTGTCTACTTAAAACGAAAGAACGTTCAGTATTTCAAAAACGAAAGTATTGTATCATGAACGTTTTCCGCATTAAAAAAAAATTCATTTTCGATTGAATAATATATTATATTAATCCCCAAAACAAAATATTCTACATCTTTCGATTGAATAATGTCTTATTTTACCCAAAAAATTCTAAAAGAATGTTCGATGTGTAAAGTTACGTCCCTCTACACCTAAAACGTAAAACTAGGAAATTTTCCTCCTCGCTTTAATTATATATTTTTGTATATTATATTAATAAGGTTCCATGAATTCTATTTTCATGTGAAACACCATAGTTGTAATATATATTTTGTGAAACACCATGGTTGTAATATATATTTTAAAATAACTAAACTAAGAAAATACATTGAAATAGACTGATACCGAAAGTGCTCGCACCCACCCAAATACTCTCAACCAAAACAAATGAGTCCAACGTAAAAAAAATGTTTCAAGTAGATATTGGAGGGAAACATGGTAAGGTGGGGAAATTAAATCGTACAATGATAATTATATATTGTACGTAGTTTAGGGTATTAGACTGGCAGAATCGGTGGAGCGTCGGATAACATGCTTTGTGGGGTCGATAAAATAAAATACCAGTGACGCAATTTTCCCTCAATATTGTTGGCATTGTGCCTAAATCAGAAACCTTTATATTGTACATAGTTAAAGACAAAATCCCTAAATTGTTTACAAATTCCCCAATATTTGACGGCAATTTATTAGGAGTGGCTGCAGTAAGGTGTGTGACTTAGTGTTTTTGGTTCATCACCATAACGTCGTTAGTCCGATTTCAGGTGGCACATTGTGTCTTTGAGCAAAACAGGTGTGACAAAAATTCCAACACCAAGAAATAAACTGCAGGAGGCCCAGGGGTAGACCCTGAGTAAGATATTTGGATAATATCTATAAGCTCTGCTTCTGACAAAACCTACTGGAAGGAGTGTTTCGAGACTGCCCCACAACCCTTCCATGAATAAGTGAAAGCAGTAGAAGAAATAAATGATAAATACAAAATAAAGTTAGCGATACGCTCCAGAGAATAATTTCGAAACACTTAACTTTCATTTTAACTTCCTAACTTTGATAATACAGGACATTATTAATGTTGGAATTTAATTAACTCTAGTAAACAAATTAACAGATTTTTTACCTGAATAAAAAAATAATAACCCTGAAATATTAGAGTAATTAAAAACAGTAAATTAATAAATACGATCATCTGATAAAGGGATGTGCAACCAGTTTCTTGAAATTTTAATAGGGTTTTTTTAACAGAAAAATTCCACGAGCGTGTTTACATTTGGTAATTACAATATAACTTATATTTCCTTTCAAAAACAAAAACGAAAAAAACCCCAAAAAATAATGATAAATAAGATGAATGATAAACAAAAATGACAACACTCACCTTAATTTGCGGCATGATCAAAGACACATGTATCTTGGCAAGTAATATCTAACAGGAAGTGGAAATTAAAACACGTAGTTCAGCACTAATTGTTTTATTATTAATACTAAGTACACAAATAAGATCGTTGTAAATAATTATACAATATATGATTGAAGTAAAAAAAAACAAAAAAAAAACAGTGCTCAATATATATATTCAATAGCTGTTTATTTGAAATATTTCTTTAATGGAATTAACTACGAACAGTTTTTGTATGATAGGATATCTACTGGTAATTTTTTCTCTTAGACCGTGTTCCTTAAATGGAGCTGGTTATAAGATATAAATAGATATAAGCAAGCTTATTATGGTTTCCTGTTACTGTTGAAAAACGATACTTAACTACTTGTGTTACAAATTACTAAAATTGTCATAAGGTATTCCATTATAATTATATAAACACAAAAGACAAATAAATCTTCGAAAGGTGCTTGGTTATATTACAGTAATCCTTTTAATATATATACTTCTTCATATCGTTCATGTTATGTTACTACGTTGTTGAAAACAATTCAACAGTTCGGTTACATTAGAAACGGAAGAGGTGTGTTATCGAAATTTTAAATCGTAAAATAAATTTGTTTACAAGAGAGATGTTAATGTGTTTGGGAAAAGTCATATTGTTCTAATATTATTTCTACTTTTGGCACAAGGCCGACAAATATCTCAGTACATTACTGGTACTTTATTTTATCGACCTCGTAAGGATGAAAGGCAAAGTTAACCTCGGCGGGATTTGAACTCAGACCATAAAGGGTCGTAACTCTTTGCTACAAAGCATGGCGTCCGACCCTCTACCGATACTACCAATTGTTCTAATATTGCCAGAAAAATATAGTAAAACAAGTGTTTGTTTTAATTATTGGGGTATCATTTCGTTTTACAATTATTTTTCTTAATCGCTTGAATTCACTGATACATGCGTGCGTGCATAGATCCGCCCGACCGTCCATCAATCAACATTCTGCGTCCGTTTTTCCACGTTTGCAAGGGATGGACGTGTCTTTTCCATCACAGCCTCTCCCCGCCAACTCCTTTCCTTCATCTCCTTTGCGAGGTTCAGTGTTTTAAGATCCGCTCTCATCACTTCTGCCCATGTCTTCCTCTACTGCAGCTTCCTTCCACTGGGAACTCATGGCATTTCTTTACCCAACGATCATCATCCATACATATTACATGAACATACCAGCGCAATCCTCTTGCACAGTACATTTGTTTCCTCTTACATCTAGCTTAGCTGTTTTTCCCATTAACATTACATATCAATCGAAACATGGTCGCTTCATTTACTGCTCATATTTCACTACCAAGAAACATTGCAATTCTCTTACCTGTCCAGACAATTGGGACCTCTATTTCTATTATCTACCAGATTTATTGATGCATGATGACAATATGTCTGGCATGGCCTTTATCTATCTCAATGATGAGATTAAATTCTTACTAATGGACTCTTGCAAACGAAATAAAGTGTGTGTTTTTCATGTATTCTGTGAGTTCGAATTTATATGAAAAACCATTTTTTTTAATATTCAATATTTGATAAGATTGTTATACCAATTAAAACCGGTTATATTTAATGCAACAATTATAAAATTATTCATCGTGTTGGATTAAAGAAAAAATAATCTTTAAATATACTTCTGGGCATTCTCACCTTCACTTTTTAACTATGTGTGTATGTCTATTTCATTAATTCTGATGAATCCAATTATTGGATTATATAATTAATCATATATCCTGTAAGATGGAAGAAACACGTTAATTAAAATATGATATTTGGTCTTATTTTCAATGTATTATTTATATATGAATGTAAATCATAATAGAACAGAAAATATCTAGAAAAAAAAGATTTTTTTAGGTAAAGGCATATCTCTGCTGGGCTAATAAAATCTAAAATTATTTTTTACAAATTAAATTAAATTTACCAGAAAATTGCTGCCTTATCATCAACTTGGATTGGTTAATTCGCTGTCCAATCAGATACAAACTCAGAACTGCGAAACAAGGTGACTAATTTGAAGCAGTGGATAGACATAAAACAGTTTATGTCTGATATTCTCCAAGGAAATTTCCAAACTAGGAAAATACACATGTACAGGAAATATTTTAGTAGATTCACAATTGTGAGATTGTGAGTTTGATTCCCAGACTGGGCAGTGTGTTGTGCCATTGAGCAAGACATTTTATTTCACATTGCTCCAGTTCACTCAGCTGTAGAAATGAGTTGTGACATCACTGGTGCCAAGCTGTATCAGCCTTTGCCTCTTTCTTGGACAAGATTGGAGAGACTGGTATGTATGAGTGACTGCTGGTCTTCCACAAAAACACCTTACTCCAGTTTGTGCCTTGAAAGGGAAATTTTCTAGGTACAAACCCCAGGGTCATTTGAGACCATGGGGTTCTAAGAGATGAAAATAACCACTTAGATAATATCATAAATACTGTTAATTTTGTTACAAGGAATATAGTTTTGATATGAAAAACTTATATTGGTGCATAAAATGTTCTTGTACCATTTTAAAGTTTTGTTTTATAGATATTACACCATTATGTAAGTTAGAAAGCTGAGTTAATTGTGCTCTACTTTTTTTAATCAAACATTTCATTGACAATGAATTTGTTTCAGAAATGTTTTCTTAATTATCTTCCCAGACCATGTCACTATTGAAGTGGGGCTACTAACGTCTCAGATAGGGCGGGACTCTGCATCTTGCTTACATACAGTCCTACATTTTACCAAGTGCATTATATTGTAACGCCAGCACAAAGAAAGTTATGTTCTTAGCACAATTGAAGGGTCCTCCCAACCCTTTGTTTGGAAAGCATTCTATGGCTGGATGCTCTTCCTATCACCAACCACTTTACAGTGTGTAGTGAGTACATTCATTGTGTAGGTCACAAACACTAGAGAGGTTGTCACACTGTTGACACAATTGAAGGGTCCTCTCAGCCCTTTTGAGCATGGTGCCTTTCCTATTGCCAATTCCCTTACAGGGTGTACCAAGTGCAGAGGTTGTTGGTCATTGTCCCAACTGAAGAACCCTCTGTTCTGTGTGAGTTGGTGAAAAGTGAAGGATAATAGGTATGGATGTTCAGCAAGTGTGGTGATTTGACAAGTGATGAGTGGGGAAGGGGTGACTTTTGATAGTACAAAGAGAGAGGGGATGTCATGGTGGTGAGGATATCTATATGAAGATAGTGGCTTGATGGTGTGGTCACACACACACACATATATATATATATATATATATATATATATATATATATATGGAGGCACATGGCTTAGTGGTTAGAGCATTGGCCTTGCAATCAAAAGGTTGTGAGTTCAATTCTCAGACCGGGTGATGTGTTGTTTCCTTGAGCAAGACACTTTATTTCACATTGCTCCAGTTTACTCAGCTGTAGAAATGAGATGATAGGGACTGGGGTGCCTATCATTCCACTGCAAAGTGGTCGTGAAAGTGCCACGGAAAAAAAGCACCCAGCACTCACTGTAAATGAGGTTGGTGTTAGGAAGGGCATCCAGCTATAGAAATCAAGCCAGAATCAGTTCCCGTCCCACCCTTGCAAGCAGGGAAAAGCGGACGTAAAATGAAATGATGATGATGATGATGATATATATATATATATACACACACGACTTTTCCATGCTGACATGGTTTGGACAGGATGTTTTGAGGCAATGTTTTACAGTCAGATGCCTTTCCTAACATCAACCCTTTTAGTTGCTTCTTATGACATGCAAGGATACAGTTTACTTTTTCTAAACTGGAATCATATCTGTCTGTATAAACATATATGTATATATATATATATATATGTGTGTGTGTGTGTGTGCATGTCTGTGTATATATATAATTTGTGTGTGTGTGTGTATATATATACATAGTATAGTTTTGCAGCCATTTCTGTCAGAGCAGTATGTATAAAACTTTTTGAAGTTAAGTTAAACTTGACTCTTCTTAAACATGTTTTTCAACTATTATCCATTTAGCTTTTGCAAAACATTTCAGCTACCAAGACACCAATAAAATGAATCTTATTTGATCATGGATGATATATATATCATTTTCATCATCTATAATAATGGTTTTTGATTTAGGTACAAAGCCAACAATTTTGGAAGGGAAGGGAGAAGTCAATTAAATCGACCCCAATCCCTTACTGGTACTTTATTTTATCGACTCCGTAAGAATAAAAGGCAAAGCTAATCTCGGTGAGATTTGAACTCAGAATGTAAAAGGACACAACTCTATGTTGCAAAGCATGGTGTCTGATGCTCTACCAATAATAATGGTTTCTGATTTAGACGGCAAGGCCAGCAATTGTGTGAAGAGGAGAAAGTCAATTAAAAGATAAAATACATCAATTTTTTGTTAAAAATAAATGGCAATGTTTTTCATATAATATACATATTTCATAAATGAGCATAAGCAAGTAAAATTGGAGAAAGTCAATTAAATTGACACCAGTACATGATTAGTACTCTATTTTATCAATCAAAGAAGGACGAAAGATAAACTTGACCATAGCAGGATTTGAACTTAAAACATAAATGACCGTAACTTCTTAATACCTCAAAGCATTTTACATAATGCTTTAACGGCTACCACTTATAATGGGTGCAGCAAATATTTAAAAGATCCTGACACGCTTTCTCAAGTAATTTGATAAAAGGAAGAAAAATTAACAATTTGGAATTTTAAAAACTTTATTTTGAAAAATAGAAAACATTTTCTACATTAAAATGAATATAAAATACATCAATTTTATGTTAAAAATAAATGGCAATGTTTTTCATATAATATACATATTTCATAAATGAGCATAAGCAAGTAAAATTGACAACTATTACTACTACTAACAATAATAATAATGGTTTCTGATTTAGGCACAAGGCCAACAAGTAAATAGACCCAGTGCATTACTGGTACTTTATTTTATCAATCCCATATAGCTGACAGGCAAAGCTAATCTTGGCAGGATTTCAACTCAGAATGTAAAATGATGTAACTATATAGTGCAGAGCATATTGTGCAGCGCTCTACCAACACTGCCAATCCACCACCCTCTTCTAACAACAACAATAATAATGGATCTTCTTTAGGCACAAGTCCAATAATTTTTGGGGAGGTGAAGTCAATTAAATCAACCTTATTGTGGTACCGGTACTTTATTTTATTGACCCCATAAGGATGAAAGAAAGGATCAGCAGTGTTTAAGGCATAATTTTAAGAAATTTGAAACCCGTTAAAAGCATTTTTCTCTCCTACAAACATTTATATACAATGCAGTCTAAATACCTCATTATTTCTAACAGGGTAACAAGACATCTAAAGACGATGCCATATTTTAAAATGATCCCTTCATTAGCTACTCTTTATTTTCACTTAGATATAAATATAATCAGAAACATAGAAACATAAAAAATATAAAATATCAGGATGATAATATCTGGAATATGAAGAACACAACTTTAAGTTTGTTATAAAAGTTAAATTGTTACTTCAAAAGATGTTTGTCTGAGTTGAAAAATATTATAAATATATATATTATATTTTGAAAATAAATGAATAACACATTCAGAATAAAAAACTTTTGTTGAAAGTTTGACAGTTGTTAAGGAAGTGTATATAGAATGTATTGTCTGATGAAATTTTAAAGAACTATACTCTGTTTAAATTAGTTCTTTGATTTTCTGATTCATAATAAATGCTGAAAAAAAAAAAAAAAAAATGGTTTAAAAACAAATTAAATTTGAAAAAAGAACATTCATGAAAAATAAACAAGACTCATTTTGATACATAATTTTCCAGGTTTGGGTTCTGACTATATATTTATTCATCAATTTTATATGAGACAATAACTGAGTGAGTGGCAGAAATATTCAGAGAGTGACAAAAACACCCAGTCCACCTTGTAAAGTGGCAGTTTTGGTGACACAATAAAAAGCACCCAGTCTGTCCTGTAAGGTGGTTGTATTGATGACAACAAAAAGTGCCCAGTTCACCCTGTAAGTTGGTCATGATGGTGTCATGGCAAAAAGCACCCAGTTCACACAGTAAATGTGGTTAGCATTACGAAGGGCATCCAGTCATAGAAACCAAGTCAGAAACAGTTCTGTATGAGCAAGACACAGTCATCTGATAAAAACAAACATCAAGTTTTAAATGACAACAATGCCATAACATTTCTCTAATTATATTAATTAATATTTAATTAGAATTCAAATAAACAATTACTCATGCAAAAGATATTTCCAATGTAAAATTTACCATGCAACATTGATTTACTAATTATAGAGGAGTACATACATATAGTATGCACCACCCTCATCTCCACTCCACCCCACTCTTCCATACATCCCTCATAAGGATAGGCTGAAGAATACATCATCAACCCACACTGTAAAATGGTTGTGTAGGTGTCATGACAAAAAGCACCCAGCCCACATTGTAAAGTGGTCATGATGGTGACACGACAAAAAGCACCCACCCTACACTGTAAAGTGGCTATGTAAGTGTCATACAAAAAGCACCCAGGACTCACTGTGTGGTTGGCATTAGAAAGGGCATCCAGCTGTAGAAACCTACCAAAATAGTTCTATAAGAGCAAGACATGGTCACCTGACCAGGCTTGTCTCACAATGGGACAACTCATCTAACCCATGCTAGCATGATGATATATATATATATATATATATATATATATATATATATATATATATATATATAAGGATAGCCTGAAAAGTTCATAGGCTGACTGACTATGAAGAAGTGATGCTACAGTTGTGAAAGCTTGCAAGCATTAATTTCAGTGAGGAAAACCTATTCCTGAGTCTATGGAACTCTCATTTCAAGTTTAAACATGATTGGTCCAAGTGCAATGGAGACAAACAAATAAGCTATTTATTTATATATATATATATATATATATATATATATTTAATGATAATAATGAAATTATTGTGTACAGTGCTCAGGTGCACTACAACTCATCATTGTATATTAACTTTAATATATTATTTGATTCAGAATAGGTGTAATAAAAAACGACACTATAAAACATTGCCTAAAAAAAATGTAATCCACCTCATGCTAGCAAGAAAAAGTTGCCATAAAAACGATGATGATGACAATGATGATGGTAACCACATACCCTGTAGGACAGGTTTTATATATATATATAATAATTTGAAAAGGAACAATTTGCATAAAATACCGTAAAAATTAAAAAAAACTTTTAAAGACAAATGAATTACATACCAGATATCCATAATTAGATGAAGCCAGATCTACTGTCTTTCGATGGTTGCTTCTCAGGATGAGTTTTAATGACATCAAGTAGCAAAAAGACAAACATACAGGAAAAAGCACTAAAGAAGCCAGAGAGGACATTTAGACCATAAGAAAATGACAAATAGTTCATCCAGGGTCTTGGCATCCAGTTAGGATCAATAGACTTCTCTGCGAAAATCAATGAATCCATGAAGACAAAAAAAGCTGCAAAAATAATAAATATACAAAATTTAATGTCTGTAATTTGAAGAAAAGGTCATGAAAATTTTATACAAAACACTGCCAGAATAATTTATAAATTGAACATTTTATACAAAATATTCTCAAAATCATTTATAAATTGAAAATCAATATATTTAATAACTTTTCTGCATTAAATAACTTAATTTATATAACAAAATCCTTTTATAGAAGTGATGACATAATGCATGATACAAAGATATTATTTAATTTGTATTTTTGTTGGTGTAGATTGTTTTCAATATCTTTTACACTAATGCAATAAAATTTTGTTTAAAACCATCCTTCAGGGCACAGTCAAGGAAGGGTCAAGGAGAGGCAAACAAGGAAAATCATGATCTGACAACATCAAAGACTGGACTTGCCACAACACCAAGACCCTTCTATACATAACAGAGACCAGTAGCAAAGGCTGACTACAAAAGCATCTAGAGTGGCACCAAAATGACTGGCTGCACCAGTGGCACATCTAGAGTGGCATACTAACTGGCTACACCAGCTGCACAGCTAGAGTGGCGCATCAATGACTGGCTGCATATGTGGCACATCTAGAGTGGCACCCCAACAACTGGCTACATCAGTTGCACATCTTGAGTGGCACCCCAACAACTGGCTACATCAGTTGCACATCTTCAGTGGCACCTCGACAACTGGTTACATTAGTTGCACATCTAGAGTGGCACCCCAACAACTGGCTACATCAGTTGCACATCTAGAGTGGTGCCCCAACAACTGGCTACATCAGTTGCACATCTAGAGTGGCACCCCAACAACTGGCTACATCAGTTGCACATCTAGAGTGGCACCCCAACAACTGGCTACATCAGTTGCACATCAAGAGTGGCACCCCAACAACTGGCTACATCAGTTGCACATCAAGAGTGGCACCCCAACAACTGGTTACATCAGTTACACATCTTGAGTGGCACCCCAACAACTGGCTACATCAGTTGCACATCAAGAGTGGCACCCCAACAACTGGTTACATCAGTTGCACATCAAGAGTGGCACCCCAATGACTGGCTACATCAGTTGCACATCAAGAGTGGCACCCCAACAACTGGTTACATCAGTTGCACATCAAGAGTGGCACCCCAACAACTGGTTACATCAGTTACACGTCTTGAGTGGCACCCCAACAACTGGCTACATCAGTTGCACATCAAGAGTGGCACCCCAACAACTGATTACATCAGTTGCACATCAAGAGTGGCACCTCAATGACTGGCTACATCAGTTGCACATCAAGAGTGGCACCCCAACAACTGATTACATCAGTTGCACATCAAGAGTGGCACCTCAATGACTGGCTACATCAGTTGCACATCAAGAGTGGCACCCCAACAACTGATTACATCAGTTGCACATCAAGAGTGGCACCCCAATGACTGGCTACATCAGTTGCACATCTTGAGTGGTGCCCCAATGACTGGTTGCACCAGTTGTTGGAACATGATAGATTGATTGAATAAAATGTTGTATAGATTGAAAACTAGCAAGCTGTGTACTATTGCCCTCTCACCTCTAATTCTCCTGCATCATCTCCCTTCAGCAACTCTATTGTGTAATATATACCGTCAAAACCTCCTTCAAACCCATATCTCCAAAACTACAGCCGTCATAAATTCTCTCCCAACTTTATATATCTTCCTAACATACATCAACTTACAGAAATCCAAGTTGAACATCAGAAGCCTGGGTCTGATCATTAAATTATAAAATGTAAATATAATCAATTTAAAAAGATGATCTATCTTTAGAAACATTGAGTGGATATGTATTTATTGAAAATTAATCTGGAGTTACAAGCTTCAACACATGATTTTTTTGTTTTTTGACTATGAAAAGTAATCTAACAAATTGAGCATAGAAGCTCCTGAATGGAAAAAATTCACCAATCTATATGAATTTGCAGTAAATTTCTATATTTAACAATAAACTGGTAAACTGATTTTGCTTGAATGACTTCAAGCAAATATTTTACAATATTTAAATGTTTTTAAATTGTATTTTGTATATCTGATATACAGCAGACTATACACTATATGTATATAATCACTACATATAATATAACAATATTAGTTTTCAACCAGATTAACCCTACATAAAACAAGATATTAGCATCTTTCTTAAGAATCTCATCTAAATCAAACAAATAGAATTGTATCAAAACACTAAAACAATTCAACAAATTATCATTAGTATTATTAATATTATCAATGTTGTGTCATTTAATACTGTGTTTCTGGATTAACTTGTAATGGTATGGTCCTGTAACTCCCGAGGGAGTCGTAGGGGCACCATATTGACATACAGTGTAACTTGGCCATTTTAAGCTAGGCAGAGCCCAATTCCTCTCCAGGTCTGAACACAGTAGATTTCTCCCAGAGAAGGATGGAAGTGAGAAAGAGATGTAGAGGAAGAATTGATCCCAAAACTTTATCCACCTCGAAAGGATGGAAGGCAAAGAGCCAGAATGAATACCACAAAGCACTCTAACCAACGTTCTAATGACTGCCAATTCTAACATCTATTAATTCACTCTAGATTTCCTTTTAAGTTTTAATTAATCCTAATTGGGTAAAAACAGCAATTTTTCTCAGAATATGAAGATATATAAATATTAAAGTTACCATATTAGAAATCAAAATGTTATTAATAAATGTATTTGTACCAACCTGCAAGACCATTAAGCACACACATGAGAGTAAAAAGCTTTCCTTTTCTGTTTTCAAATACTGATTGGTTAGTGTATGGGGACAAATAGAGCACCATAAGAATAAGGCAGCCTAGATCACACAGAAGTGTAAAGATAGCAAAAGCCTGTACTGCTCGGAACCAATCTAGAAATAGAATAGAAACAGATTAACATTTTTTACTTTCAAAAGTGTATAAGAATGATTGCATTATCAAACATTAAAACATCCTTATGCGCCATGCCATTTATGTTTTAAAGAACATCATCTTCATCCTACATGCAAAGCTGTAAGTATATATATTATATATATATATATATATAAATGAAAGTATAGAAATTATTCTGAGTGTTAAGCCAACAGTATTTCATAATATATAAGTGACTATAACGTCATATATATATATATATATATATATATAATCCTCATCGTTTTACATCTGCTTTCCACACTTTCATGGGCTGGACAAGTCTTTTTCAGTACAGCATCCCTCCACTTATTCTGTTCCAACATCATCACTTCTGTGACATCAGCTATCGCAATCTCTGTCCAGGTTCCCTTGGTCTTCCTCTACTGCAGCTTCCTTCCACTGGGATTATTTTGCACTTCTTCATCCAGTGATTATCATCTATATGCATCACATATCTATACCATCATACCCTCCTCTCTTGCACACATCTGATTCCTCTTATACCCACTTTTTCTCTCAGTTCTCAAACAACATTACACATCTATTTACATATGTGGTATATCTGTGGTATCCTCTGGCAAGCCTCCCGTCAGCCTTCATGTATCTTTACTTATCTTTGTTTTTCTTCAATGGATAAGATCTGCTGGTTAGAAATTTGATGGAGATTCCTGGCTTTTCTACTACTTTAATCTTGTTTTAGTTTATTTAAAACCCTTCTAAATCTATAAGCTAATTCACCCCAGTAACCTTTCAGCCAATACATTGTTTATTATTCACACAATATATATATATACAAAATATAAAACAATCAAATTTTAGTTTAATGCATTTAATTGCTGACAATTGTTTCTTCCAGACGAATGTCTGATATCATCAGAGCATATCGGAGCATACACAATGTTTAAACAGGTAATTATAAACCTAGTCTTCAGAACATTGATAACGATACATAACTTGCCTTAAATGGGACATCAGTCTAACTCATGCTAGTGGGGAAAATAGATATCAAACGATGATGATGATATAGTAATAATAATAATATTTATACTTACATATGAGTTATCAATAGTTATGTATCCTTATCAATGTTCTGAAGACTAGGTTTATAATTACTTGATACAATTTGATACATTGCTGTTTTTATGCAGGGATCATACAATCAGCCTTTCATTTTTAGAGAGAAACCTTTTGTGGCCAACAGCAGTATAAACTCTCTGAACTTTTTCCATCCCGTTCTGACTGGCTACTGTATTTTCAGAGCACCTTCTGCTGATTTTGTCACCCAGGTAATGGAAAGTGTCTACTATTTCTATAGAACCATCTGGGCAATAGAAGGAGCTAGTATTCTGTGGTCGCTTGCTACTTATTGCACCTGAGCATCAGCCACATATAAAATCTATGTTCTTAGATAGTTTACCTGTGATCCCACTACATCTTTTATGCACCCATACTTTGCATTTGGGACACAAAATGGAGTTTCTGCCTACTCCTTTCCTACACACTGAGCATGGCCATTTCCCTGAGGGCACCTTGCCCTATTTTCCTTTCTACAAACTAGAAGTTTAGTCTTAGACAAGTTAACTTTAAGGCCTTTTGATTCTAGGCCATTCTTCCATGTTTGGAATTTCTTCTCTAGTTCAGCCATAGATTCAGCTATGAGAGTTAGATCATCTGCGTATAGGAGTTCCCATGGGCAGCTGGTCTTAAACTCCTCTGTTATAGCCTGAAGGGCAATAATAAATAGGAGGGGGTTAAGGACAGAGCCTTGATGAACAACAACTTTTACACTAAATTCTTCACAATATTCATTGTTAATTCTAACCTTACTGACTGTTTCTTTATACATAGCTTGTATAGCTCTCACAAACCATTCATTTACACCTAGTTTTCTAAGAGCCCACCAGATAATGGAGCGGGGTCTCTGTCAAAGGCTTTCTCCAAGTCAACAAAAGCTAAGTATAGGGGTTTACATTTAGCTAGGTACTTCTCCTGTAGTTGTCGTACAAGGAAAAGAGCATCTGTAGTACTTTTACCTGACACAAACCCAAACTGCATTTCATCTAGATCAATTCGCTCTCTGATTAGTAGCGCTATAACTCTTTCTGTGACCTTCATAGGGTAAAGGGGATGCTCTAAGTTTCCCCTATCTAGAGCATCCCCTTTACCCTTGTAGCAGTTAATGATGATGATGCTACGCCAGTCTTTTGTTATGACCCCATTCTGTATTACTTGGTTAACTATACAGGTGACCATAGTATGTCCCACCATTCCAGATGCCTTCAACATCTCAGCAACTATCTCCAAAGGCCCAGCTGCCTTCATATCTTTCATTGCCTTACTTATTATACTACCTTTAACTTACACCGCTGGTCCTTCTATTGGATCGATTTGGGGCAGACTATCTTTTTCCCATTTATTCTCATTTAATAGTCTCTCGTAGTGACCCACATATTTATAATTATATATAACTCATATATAAGTATAAATATTATTATTATTACTTTATATATACATATATATATCATCATCATCATTTGACATCTATTTTCCAGATTAGCATGAGGGGGTGTCCCATTTAAGGCAAGTTGGGTCAGGTGATTGTGACTTGCTCATACAGAACTGTTTCTGGTTTGGTTTCTATGGTTGGATGCCCTTCCTAACTCCAACCACATTTACAATGTGTGCTGGGTGCTTTTTGCTGTGATGCCAACAACGACTTTACAGTGTGGGCTGGAGTAGGGATGATGATGATATATATATTGAATATTAAATTAACAGCTTCAAGTTGGTCATATAAACCTCGAGAGATAAAAGAAAAGTGGGCAGTGCCACTCGTGGGACTCAAACTCATACCAACTGTATATCGTGTAGTTATGCGACCATTACACCATAGTGAGGCTGACCACTCATTTCTGTGTTTTTTTAAGCTTTACTAATCGGCCAGAAATGTAAATAAACAATCTACTATTAGAACATAAATTTGTAAACTATGTAAAGACCCCACTCCACCCGCAATGTATTGACAATTGTTTCAAATGTAATGTTCTCTCAATATTTAGTTATCAGAATTGATTTTTGATTTGATTAGTAAATACATTAACACGGGCAACTTGTAATGTGGTCATGTTGGTGACACGACAAAAAGCACCCAGTCCATGCTGTAAAGAGGTCGTTTTGGTGCTCTGACAAAAAGTACCCAGTCCACGCTGTAAATGTGGTTGACGTTTGGAAGGGCATTCAGTCGTAGAAACCAAACCATACAGTTCTGTAAGAGCAAGACATAGTTACCTGATCTGATTTGTCCAGCAACGGGACAACTCATCTAACCCATACTAGGGTGGGAAAATGGACGTTAAATGATGGTGATGATACACATAGTGTACATGCTATTTCTGATAAACCTATTGCGATTGTACTTGATTACCAGTCTGACAAAAATGATAAGATAAAATAAAATACATCGAATCACAAAATAAGATATTTAATAAAATTTGCGATATTGGCCAGTGGTAGGAAGCTGTGGAGTCCCTTTAGTAGGAGTGAGAAGTCCCTGGATTGTTTAATGTAGTTCTTTTCCGTTTAATAAAATTAAGACAAAAACGTAAAACTGTCATAGATGGTTATGCGTGTTTTGGGGTCACTTAAAAAACACTTTGAGAGGAGAAATACAAGTATTTCTTGTTGATTTGTGAAATTCTGGGATTTTTTGCTTTCGCATTTTTATTCATAGTTTCTTTTGTTAACCATATGTAATTTATCAATAAAAAATAAAACTAAATTAAGTGGCAATTTAATAAGATTTGTCATTGAAGATACCGGAAGTAAATTTTGAACCATACGTGTTGATTGATTTATATATAAGATTGTGGAATTTCAATAAGTTTGTACAAATATTATTTATAAGTTAAATACCATGAAGATTAGATATGTTAATTATCTTCAGGGTGTAACTAAATATGTGAATCTCTCAAACTGCTAAAATGTCGAAATTAGAGTTAGTAGTTGATATATATGGGTCGCGGCCAAATTAATTAGACTCAAACTTCATAATACAATTAGATAAGTATAGAAATAAACTGAAATATTAAAATATTTTATTTTCTTACGTGGCATAATGTTGTAAGAAGCATCTTTAAATATTGTAGAATGTATCCACCAACAACCGACATAAGAATGTAAAGTCGGGTCTCGAGGTTTTATGTAGCCTGATAGACAAACGTGCCAAAGACCTAAATTCGCCAGGGGACTATGTACACGGGTCCATGATTTAATCCAGTAGGGTGAAGCAAAGGCCACAAACATACACCAGAAAGCACTCATTGTACAGGCGAAACTCATCCAAAACAAAGTACGACCCGCCATTATCGAAATTATTAACTATGACCTACTTTTCGCCTCAGGTAAATTAAAGCAACAGGTGAGTGGGTGAGTCCAGTTATTATTTGTAGGGATGGTAGGTAGGTCGTCAGAGTTACGTATTTTCTAAAATTTCTAATTTATACACCTGCAAGCAGAAATAGACTTCCTGGCGATTTTCTGTTAAAATATGTTTGTTTGTGTGATTTTATTAAAACAGGTGAGTATATGGAGTCCAGTTATAATAGTCGGTGATAGGCTGAGTTAAGATGTTTATACACCAAGAAGCAGAAATATATATATATATATAATCCCCCCCCTCTCTCTCTCTCTATATATATATATATATATATATATATATATATTACCAGGAGACGTGACAGAGTGTCTGTTGTAAACACTAAATCTCTCCCCCATGAAGAATGCACCTCTCAACATAGACTCATAATTAGCGACCTCATAGTCAGGACGAGACGTACTCGACAACAGAAGAGGACTATCCCCAGGAGAAAAATATGGAAGCTAAAGGAGCCCACAGTCAGTAATAAATTTAAAAGCATATTACTTGATGCTTTCGACAGTAAGGAAGAGCAATTAGAGTCGTACAATATAGAGGAACAGTGGGAATTCCTGAAAGCTAACCTGCTGAAGGCAGCAGATGAAGTCTGTGGCTGAGAGCAGGCCTATAGGAGAGTAAGGTGGAGGAGTCAATTAAGGCCAAAAAGCAGGCTTGGAAAGTATGGCGGGATGGGGGAAGTAGAGAAGACTATCAAGTGACCAGGAGGGAAGCTAGGAGACAAGTGTACTTCGCAAGAAGGGAAGCAGAGGAAAGAAAGTTCAAGCATGTTCTACAACGCGAGGACCAAAAACGTGAGGTGTTCAGGATTGCTAGGCAATGTGTCAAGGAAAACAGTGATATTGTCGGGGAGAAGTGTGTCCTTAATGGTGATGGTGTATTTGCCATTACTGACGCTGATAAGAAGGTAGCTTGGAAGTGTCACTACGAAAGGCTACTAAATGAGGAGAATAATTGGGAGAAAGACAGTCTCCCCCACATCGACCCAATAGAGGGACCAGCAGTGCAAGTTGAAGGTAGTATAATAAGTAAGGCGATCAAAGACATGAAGACGGGCAAGGCGGCCGGGCCTTCGGAAATAGTTGCTGAAATGCTGAAAGCATCTGGAATGGTGGGACACACTATGGTCACTTGGATAGTAAACCAAGTCATACAGAATGGGGTCGTTCCGAAGGACTGGCGCAGCAGCATTATCATTAACTGCTACAAGGGTGATGCCCTAGATAGGGGAAACTATAGAGGCATTAAATTAATTGACCAGGTCATGAAGGTCACAGAAAAAGTAATAGCGCAACTAATCAGAGAGCGAATTGATCTAGACGAAATGCAATTCGGGTTTGTGTCAGGTAAAAGTACAACAGGCGCTCTCTTCATTGTACGACAACTACAGGAGAAGTACCTAGCTAAACGTAAACCCCTATACTTAGCCTTTGTTGACTTGGAGAAAGCCTTTGACAGAGTACAGCGCTCGATTATCTGGTGGGCCCTTAGAAAACTAGGTGTTGATGAATGGCTTGTGAGAGCTATACAAGCCATGTATAAAGAAACAGTCAGCAAGGTTAGAATTAACAACGAATATAGTGAAGAGTTTAGCGTAAAAGTTGGTGTTCATCAGGGCTCCGTCCTTAACCCCCTACTATTTATTATTGCCCTTCAGGCTATAACAGAGGAGTTCAAGACCGGCTGCCCATGGGAACTCCTATATGCAGATGATCTAACGCTCATAGCTGAATCAATGGCGGAACTAGAGAAGAAATTCCAAACATGGAAGCATGGCCTAGAATCAAAAGGCCTTAAAGTTAACTTGTCTAAGACTAAAGTTCTAGTTTGTAGGAAGGAAAATAGGGCACCGGTCCCATCTGGGAAATGGCCATGCTCAGTGTGTAGGAAAGGAGTAGGTAGAAACTCCATTTTATGTCCCAAATGCAAAGTATGGATGCATAAAAGATGTAGTGGGATCACAGGTAAGCTAACTAAGAATATAGATTTTATATGTGGCCAGTGCTCTGGTACAATAAGTAGCAGCAAGTGCCCACAGAATACTAGCTCATTCCATTGCACAGATGGTTCTATAGAAATAGTGGACAGCTTCCGTTACCTGGGTGAGAAAATCAACAGTGGGGAAGGGTGCTCTGAAAGTACAGTAGCTAGAGTCAGAACGGGATGGAAAAAGTTCAGAGAGCTTATACCACTATTGGCCGCTAAAGGATTCTCTCTAAAAATGAAAGGCAGGCTGTATGATGCCTGCATACGAACAGCAATGTTACATGGCAGTGAGACCTGGGCATTGTGGGCAGAGGATATACGCAGACTGGAGAGAAACGAAGCTTGCATGCTCCACTGGATGTGTAATAGTAATATACGTGAACGGCAAAGCATAAACGAACTAAGGGAGAAATTAGGAATAAGAGAGATCAGATGTTGTTTACTCGAGAGAAGACTACGTTGGTACGGTCACGTGATGCGCATGAAAGACGACAGCTGTATTAAAAAGTGCAGGGCGATAAAAATAGACGGTAGCCACGGAGTAGGCAGACCAGAAAAACCTGGGACGACTTGATAAATTCCGACCTCACACACTTACACCTCTCCAAGACAATGTCACTGGACCGAGATCTTTGACGCTACACAGTTATACAGAAGACCCGCCTTGCCTAAGTACAAAGCAAAACCTACAGTCAGTAGGCACCTCTAACAAAATACACCCCCGTCCCACTACCCCCACCCCATCCACACCACCCCCTAAAATGTGAAATTATGTCAGTACCACAACATCCAGTCCGAAACAAATGAGGTTGTGTAGGTGTCACAACAAAAAAACACACAGTCCACGTTGTAATGTGGCCGTGTAGGTAACACGGTAAAAACCTCCCAGTACACACTGTAAACGTGGTTGGTGTTAGGAAGGGCACCCAGCCGTAGAAAACTCACCAGACGTGTAGGTGTCACGACAATAAAACACACAGTCCACGCTGTAATGCGGCCGTGTAGGTAACACGGTAAAAACCTCCCAGTCCACACTGTAAACGTGGTTGGTGTTAGGAAGGGCATCCAGCCGTAGAAAACCCGCCAGACAGTCCTGAGCAAGACAACCAATCTTGCCTCAAGTGGACAATTCCCGTCCAGACCCATGTTAGCGTGGAAAATGCACGTTAAACGATGATGATGATGATGATATATATATATATATATATATATATAGAGAGAGAGAGAGATGGACAATCAAGAATAGTTGATTAGATGCTGAAGGCATCTAGGACGGGGATTGTCATCTTAATCCGTGTATATAGTAAATACAAGAAGGTGTCATACACAATGAGTGGTGTAGCAGCATCATTGTCAACTGCTACAAGGACAAGGGTGACGCACTAAGACAGAAGAAACTATAGAACCATCAAATTGATGAACCAAGTCACTGAAGAGTTATAGCATGAATGATTAAAGAGTACACCGAGACAAAAGGCAATTGGGTTTTATGTCAGGTAAAGGTACTGTAGAGCATTGTCTGCAAGCTTGTAATAGACGAACTGTTGACATCGTTACTTTACTGTGCATATGGTATTGAACTGGTCAGGAGAAAATGGACTTCCGGTGAGGCGGGTAACAGGATCTGAACTTCAGAGATAGATCGCACTTTCTTGCATTTGTCGATGTTTGTCATCCAATACATGACAATCCACTCCCTTTTGAGACAACTGCAGGAGAAGTACTTAGCTAAGAGTAAGCCCCTGTATCTAGCATATGTTGATCTGGACAAAACTTTGTTACATAATCTGGTGGGCTCTTAGGAAATTAGGGATGGGTGGTTGACTGGTGAGTTATACAAGATATGTACAAAGGTGTAGTCAGCAAGGTTAGAGTTACAAATAAATATGGTGATAAGTTCATTGGTACAAGTGGCGTCCACCAGGGCTCTGTTTTCAGCCTGCTTTGGTTTGTTATTGTTCTCTAGGCCATAACACAGTTTAAGATGGTTTCCTGTGAGAACCTCTATATGTTGATGACCTAGTTCTCATAGCTGAATCTTATGAGAAACTACAGAAGGAATTCCAGACTTGGTAGCAATATTTAGAATCAAAATGGCCTCAAGGTCAATTTAGCAAAGACTAAAGTTCTAATAATCAGGAAAGATGGCATTTCCCTGATTCCATCAAAGAAATGTCCACATTCAATATGCAAAACATGAAAAAAAGAGTGGGTAGAAACACCATATTGTCTACATAATGTAAACTATGGATAAACAAGAGATGAAGTCTCAGGAAGATTAACTAAAGATGTAAGCTTTGTATGCACAGGGGTGGTAAGCATCAAGAGTTTACATGAAACAGACTATCAAATGCTGAGATGGCTCTGTAGAAATAATTGACAGTGTGCTGGAGAAAATCATAATATGTTGGGGGAAAATGTATCTGAAATGATAGGGGAATTCTTTCTCTGGCAGATGCTGAAAAGAATGAGGCATGGAAGCCTTACTATGAGAAAGTGTTAAACAAAGAATAAATGAGGCAGAAAAGGGCAACTGAGTGACCTGTCATAAAAGTTGATATGAAGGGATTGCTGAAGTGTTAGAAATATCTAGCATGTAGGTTATGAACTCACCAGATGCTTAATTAATCAACTAGAACAGAATGATGTCATACCTGATGAAAACTGCTACAAGAAGCATCAAGTTGATAATCATAGTACAACTAATTAGGGACAGATTCAAGTTAGATGACATGCAGTTTGAATTTATATCAGGTAGGCAAGGCTGGATGTTCATCTGCTGAGGTCCTAAACTATATGAAATTTGAGGCCTTTCTCTAAAAAAATTCAGGTAAATTTTTTTTTAATAATTATGGAATAATCCACTGTTATGTGTGTCAAGCTGGATGAATTATTCACACTTTTAATGCTTATATTAATACACTATTCTCTGGTTACACAAATAACTTTTTCAATATCTCTCACATGTTTTGTTCACTTTTCAAAAGCTTGCTATATTTTTGCTGAATCTTTCAAGTAACTCAATATTCCTATCTATTTTTCCTGATGAAATGGGGATTTATGCTTGAGTGCCATCTATGTTATTGATTATTAATTATTGGACTCATTAATTGATTGATTCTGTATACCAGCACTACATTTATCTCCATAGAAACAATTGTAGATGGAATTTGAATAACAATCTTTCGCTAATATATATATATATATATACACACATATATATATATATATATATATATATATATATATATATATACACACACACACACATATATATATATATTCATCTAACCCATGCCAGTGTGGAAAAATGGACATTAAACAGTGATAATGATAATGATGATATATGTATGTATATATATATATATATATATATATATATATATATATATATAGAAAAAAAGATGAAATCGAAAATGCAACTGGAGTCTTATTTTTTTTTAAAATAAAACTCCAGTTGCATTTTCGATTTCATCTTTTTTTCTTTATACTTTCACTTGTGTAAGACACCTCGGTTATTTTTCATTTTGTAAAAAAAACCTCACTTTCTAATATATATATATATATATATATATATATATATATATATATATATATATATATATATATATATTGGAATAGAATGAAACGAAATTTCATTTCTCACTCTTAGTATGGCACTTACTTAAATGTAAGTATATATGTATGTATACGTACATACATATATGTATACAGACGTACAGTAGTATATATATACATACATGCACACATATATATATGCACGTATCGGTTTACCGAACATTTATTATAATGCTCGGTTTGTTTGTTTGTAAACAAACAAACAGCCTGAATTACGCCGTACAGTGTTTAGGCAACCACGCTACCTTTTTGTTCAACACTGACACAGGAACGATGTACTAGTTTCAAGCTTATTAGCTATCGTCAGCATCGTATACCTTCCTGCCAGATGGTTGAACGTCTGAAAGTATATACTTTCCTTATGCATATTAACGCATATATTAATGCATATATATTGCTCCAGTTTAATCAGCTGTAGAAATGAATTGTGACATCACTGGTGCCAATGTATAAGAACCATCACCTTTTCCTTGGACCACATCAGTGGCATGAAGAGGGAAGACTTGTATGTATGAGTGACTGCTGGTCTTCAAAAACAATCTTGCTTGGACTTGTGCCTCGGAGGAGAACTTTTTAGATACAAATCCCATGGTCATCCATGACTGAAAGGGCTCTTTACCCTTTATATATATATACACACACATATATATATATATATATGAACGATGTATATATATATATATATACACACACACACATATATATATATATATATGAAGGATGGCAGCTGCATAAAAAGGTGCAGAGCACTAGAAGTTGATGGAAGCCGCGGAGTGGGGAGACCCAAGAAGACCTGGGATGAGGTGATAAAAGCCGACCTTACCCAATTACACCTCTCAAAGGCAATGACACATGACCGTGACCTCTGGCATCACGCAATAATACAGAAGACCAGACCCCCCCCCCCCCCACGGGTACAAGCCAAAGCTGAAGCATATAGACAATATGCCCCCCCGGTCCCTCCCACTGCAAGGTGGTCGTGGAGGTGCCACGGCAAAAAAGCACCCAGCCCACACTGTAAAGTGGACGTGTCGGTGCCATGAAAAAAGCACCCAGCACTCACTGTAAATGAGGTTGGTGTTAGGAAGGGCATCCAGCTGTAGAAAGCAAGCCAGAATCAGTTCCCATATGAGCAAGACAAGGTCAGCCGACCGGACACTGCCCACAACAGCGTGGAAGAACGGACGTAAAATGGTGATGATGATGATATATATATACTTATATATATATATGTGTATATATATAATTTTTTATTATTTAGCGTTAGAGAATAAAATGCACATTTTTCCTATGGGACATCCAGCACACTCATGGCTGCTGACAACAAAGTCACTTTTGCCAAAGTTGTCCAGCAGTGTGACCCACTCAGCCTGCTCCTCTTTGTGCTGGCTGTAAATGAAATTACCCACTCAGAGCTCTCACCCTTCAATATCTTGTACCAGGATGATGTAACTCTGGGTGTCTTCGTTGAGTTTGTTGTAGAGGACCTTCGACAAGTCATCCCAGCCTAAAGCTCATAGGACTGAGATTAACCTGTCCTGTCCAAGTCTGAGGTCATAAATGTGTACTACAGCAAAGCTGAATTCGAAGACAATGTACTCAGAATTTAGCCCATCCTGACTGAGGCCTGGCTAGTACCAAAATATACTGCCTACATTTTCAGCATAGCAATTCTAAAAGCCATACGTGAGTGCCTGGAGACCAAGCATGCAGCCCTGACAAGGATGATGGAGAGATTGTGTCACATTGATGCACACCCAGTGCTCTTCCTCCTGAGGAACTGCCTCACTCTCTCCAAATCCCTTTTCATGCTACATGGTGTGTTGTCCCCCTTTCACAGAACTTATCTGCAATGTAAGCTCCAATGGTGCTGGCAAAATTCCTTGTGAAATTCAGTGGCTTCAGCCTCCAATCCAGTTCAGACCTGGTGCTGCCGGCCTATCTCTCCTCCAGCCACACCCACATCAATGAGATCCTCTGCAAGATGGCAAAGCCTGATGTGGCCTGGGAACTGGAGTCAACTGTGATCAACGAAGGTCTTACCATTCCCCAGATGTCCAACATAACTGGAACGATGTCATATGTAGGTCTATCTTCAGAGGTATTAACTCTTCCTTGAACCAACACCACCCCACATGCTTCTGCTCCACCTCGCACCTAAGCAGTGGTGTGTGGCTTAATTTTATGCCCTCCTCATCAATCAGTACCCTTCTTGACGCTGGATGCACTTGCATTGGAATAACAAAGTTCCTAAATCTTCGTGTGTGAGCCACACAAATGCCGTTGTTGACGAGTACCACATGCACCACTATCTTGCCAACTTAGCATAGGTTGGTCCATCTGATATGTCACTCTGAACAATATCATTAAGAGGAGCCTCAAGGCAGCTGGCTTCTTGTCAAAAATAGCTGGCCTCAATGATGATGGTATGTGCCCCAATGGAATAACCCTCTTCCCATTTGCTAGAGGTAAATCCCTAATCTGGGATGTGATGTGTTGTAACTCATTCCTCCAACCATGTGACTTCAGCTGCAAACCTGGGCACTACCGTTTGCAATGCAGAGGTAAGGAAGATAAACAAATACCAAGGCTTGACTGACCACTTCCTTTTTGTATTGGTCACCACCAAGAACTCTGGTGTACTTCTTTTCAGAAAAAACAGCAGTCCACCTGAGGTAGGGTGCGTGTTGTTGCAGGTGTCACTGGCCATTCTCTGTGGCAATGCCTTTGCCATTCTGTCTAAGGGATATAGCTGAATCACTGCTCTGACTGGTGTGGAGAGTCTGTACCTCTACCCTGTCTCTTTTCTTTGCGTTGCTTAATTATCTTTTTTCTTTTCCCTTCTGTTGTTTTTTTTTATTTAAATATTATCCTTTTTTTAAACTGTAAATAATATTAAATATACTTGTTGCTTCTCACTAGGTGAATGGAGGAAGCCAGGCTAAACAACGTGGGCCATCAATGTTTTAATGGAGCTGAGAACAAAAAAAACTTCCAAGTGTAAGGGAGGTAACTTAAGGTGTACTATCATCCTGAATCTATCCATTAGATAAAAACAATGTAATAATTGTTTCTACTTTTGGCACAAGGCCAGCAAATACCCAGTGTATTACTGGTACTTTATTTTATCGACCCCGTAAGGATGAAAGGCAAAGTTAACCTCGGCGGGATTTGAACTCAGAATGGCAAGGGCCGTAACTCTATGCGTCAAAACAATGTAATAATGATTAAATGTTAGTTTCATCATTAAATATTGCACCAAATACTAAATAAATGGCACCATTAATTTTTTGAGTGAGAACCTGGTTATTTATTGGGAAATTATTTCAAAATTTGTATGGTCAACTATTTCATTTTCTATAGGTAATAAAGTACAATCATTCACCAACACGACCACCTTACAGTGTGGACTGGGTGCTTTTTGTCGTGTCACTAACACAACCACTTTAGAGGAATGACTGGGCGCTTTTTGTTGTGTCACCAGCACAACCACTTTACAGTGTGGACTGGATGCTTTTTGTTGTATTACCAACACAACTTTACAGGGTGGACCAGGATGTTGTCATTCCTAATTACTAGTACAGCAGTATTATTGTAAATTGATGATGATGATGATAGTGATGGTGTGTGTGAATGATTGTACAGTATTATTGTAAAAAGAGTGATGGTTTGGCAGTATCAGTAGATGGTCGGATGCCATGCTTTGCAGCAAAGAGTTACGGCCCTTTATGATCTGAGTTCAAATCCCGCCAAGGTTAACTTTCCCTTTCATCCTTCCGGGGTCGATAAAATAAAGTACCAGTAATACACTGGGGTAATTGCTGGCCTTGTGCCAAAAGTAGAAACAATTATTGTAAATTGCTACAAGGGAAAGGTTGAAGTAACCACTGAGGCATGAAGTTGATGGACCAGGTCATAAAGATTACTGAAAGAGTTATAGCACAACTATCGTATATAAGCACCCCCCCCCCTCACTACCATCACCATTTTGGTTACATACTGGCTTATATCCAAGTATATTTGGAAATTAAGGACAGAATCACGTTAGATGAGATGCAGTTTGGAATGTGCACATCCTAAAGTTGACTTTAATAATAGTTGATCACTATAAATAATATTTAAGAAAACTGTTTTGTTAACACTTCTAGCTACAAGCTTAAAATCTGCTAAAATAAGGGAATTGGCAGGCAGTGGCTCTAGTTCAGTGGTTAAAGCACTTGCCTGACATCTGAGAGATACGATGTTCAATTCCTCCCGGGTGTCTCTCTCCACTTTTTTCTGTCTCCTGGGGTACTTTTCCTGAATTTCTCAACTATTATTTATAATGGTCAACTATTATTATGGTCATTTACATTGGAACATACACATTTCAGATTTTGAAAATAATTTTAAGGTAGATAGTTAGGTTGTTGCAGATATAGTTAAAATCTTTTGATTCTAAAGTTCAAATCCTACTGAGGTTACTTTGATTTATTTTCCTAGAAGCTCATTAATAAAATAAGGATCAATATATCCTTGGTTGAATTGAATAACTACAGAAGAGCTACATGTTATATGTGGAGTTCTAAAACAGGTATGTGATACAAGGGGTTGGGGCATAGCCCACCTACCTTGTGGGACGTCTCACTGGTGGATCTCCAGAATGCAGTATATCCATAGTCCGTAAGTGCCCAGCCCAACTCTGCTCTATGACCAGAAAATATCCCCGTGTGTCCCCTATGCATGGAGCAAAGAAAACCACAACTTCCCTCTCCAGTGTTTGTTAACCAAGAGAGCGGAGAAAGCTTGTGATGCTGTTGCTTCCTGCCTTCTCGACTGTGACATCACTGGCCCTCATAATTCTAGCAAGATCCTCTAACCCCATGACGTCATAGTGCCCTGCTTCTGGCAAGGCCCCAGCCCCATCTGACCTTATACTTTCAGCAAGTCCCCCTTCCCCAGACTCATCACTGACCCTTATACTTCCGGCAAGCCCACCCCTCCAGCCCTAGGAAGTAACTGACCCTTATACTTCTGACAAGGCTCCCCCCTCCAGCTCCATGACATCACTCACCCTTCTATTTCTGGCAAGGTCTTCCAGCTCCATGATGTCACTGTGCCTTTTTACTTCTGGCAAAGCCCTCCAACTTCATGATGCCACTGGCCTTCTACTTACAGCAAGGCCCTCCAGACACATAAGATATTTGTTGTATGAGTGATTCATCACTAGAAAACCCAGTCCTGTTAGAGCTGTTTCAAACTAAGTTTGACTCAAAATAATCCTTTTTGTTTTAAAGTTAAAGTTTAAAATGTTAATCAACAAGCAAGAGATTCAATATTAGAGATAACATAAACAAGAGCTCTTTAAAAGGGTGGGTTATCTCCTCAGAATCAACAACCATCCAACCCCCAACTATTGATTAAATAGCCTCACCAAATGTGGTGAGTATGGCTACACCCTTGATAAGTCTCGTGAAAGGTGAAAGTGCAAGATTCAAACTATGGTTTCTGATTTAGGCACAAGGCCAACAATTTTGGGAGAGGAGAAAGTTGATTAAATTGTCCTCAATGCATTACTGGTATTTTATTTTATTTTATTGACCCCGGAAGGATAAAAGACAATCTTGGTGGGATTTGAACTCAGAATATAAAGGGACGTAACTATATGCTGCAAAGCATGTTGTCCGACGCTCTAGCAATTTTGTCAATCCACTGCCCTTGCTAAATTCAACTTATAAATATCATTTTATTATATATATTTTTATCCAAGTGATAAACAGTGTTTTACTACTTCAGACAGTTCTACTTTATTAATACACATACACGCATACATACTACATGAATTTGAAGTATCATTCTAAAATTAGTGCAATATAGATAATTGAAACCATAACTTCAGAAACTGAGAACCTGCTAGAATTGTGAAACCTTTTTCTTAGATTAACTGGGAAACAGTTTGTCACAGGAAACTGTAGTAATAGTGATAGAAATATATATAAAAAAAAAACATTCTAGGAACATGCCAACAGGACATGAAAATCCCCCATTAAGTAGGCAACTTGGAGAAACTTGAAACCACTGATACCAAAAAGTTTTAAGGAAGTGGTGGATGTTCTAAGCAGTAATATATAGCAGTTTTCTTTACTCCTAGAGAATAATCTTCTTATATGTTAACTTTGATATGTTGTTTGCTTTAGCATAAGATGAATGATGTCTGATAGATATTGATTTCTCAGTTAATTTTCATTAAAGTCTTGACCTAGTCTTAACATACTTCCTGCTGGGTATTCATTGAATAACATCTAATATATATATAAATTATTTTTCTTTTTGTCATCTATTATATCTATTTTCTGTGGTAGCAAAGAATGAATGCTTCTGTAAATTAGAATATAGCTGCATCTGCAACATTAATTTGTGAGAAAAACTGGCCATGAATATCTCACAATGCTGCATATTAAATATATTACTTATGGTCATGAATAATTTTAAAAATAATCCTGACATCAGGAGCATAGTGTGCACTATTTCCTGATTGCTTGAGTATCATCATCATCGTTTTAATGTCTGCTTTCCCTGCTAGCAAGGGTTGGACAGGTCTAGATAGACCAAGTCAGTATTGAAGCAGGACTACTGACCTTCCACACTGACCAGGGATCTGTATCTCACTTACGTACGGTTTCACATTCTACCAAGTACATAGGAGAGGTTGCCATGTCTTTGAATTAAGTGCAAGAACTGCATTTAGTCATCAAAAGAAAGGAGGGAGGTGTAAAAGCCAGACTTGCTATCTTCAATTTGGTATTCATGCTAACTTTTACATATAGTCATGAATCTTGGATAATGACTAAAAGAATATGATTGTGAATACAAGCAGCCGAAATGGGGATCCTCTGAAAGGTCTTTGGAGTAATGTTACTCAATAGGGTACATAGCTTGGAGATGAGAGAGTTGCTCCAGATAGAGATGCTATTTCTCCAAATTGAGAGATAACAGCACCAGTACTACAGTTGTGGTCATAATGTCTCAGGAAAGGGACGCTGGACTGATTTTATGGGAAAAAGCTAACTGGCAGGAGACCAGGGGTAGACTCTGAGCAAGATGGTAGGATAACATCCATGAGCTCTAGTTTGGTCTTGATTGGGGATTCAGCTGGATCAATTGGAAACAGTTGCTTCTGATATGACCCACTGGAAGGAGTATTTGAGGACTCTGCTTCAATGACTCTCCCAAGAATAAATAGGCAAGGAAGAAAGTTAAGCAGTTAAAACATAAATAACAAAATTAAGCTGATGATTTGCATGTGGTAAATATCAATGGCTTACTCAGTCAAAATAGGTGGAGTTAACTGTGTTCATTGCCAAGAGCAATAAACTACTAAGATACTGTTGATTTAATGGTAAATTACATTTTTCAGCCTGTGGTATTTGTTGTTTGTGGGAACTGGGGACTCTAATGGCAACGATTTTGTCATTTATGGCTTGCCTGCGTTATCTGGTGATGATGCCCCTGGTGAAACTGATTTGCCTTTCTTTTCTCTACTTTATAATATAATTTAATACTCACAATTTACTTGTTTAAAAAAAAATCACTAGAAAATCATTAGAAAATGTAACAATGACATTTTTGTGTTTAAATATCCATGCTTGTGTGTGTGTGTGTGGGGGGGGGGGGGGGCTGTAGAGCTGTGTGCGATGGAGCGGAGGAGCTGCGCGGGTGGTAGGGAGGAGCTTTGTGGGGGTAGGGGGAACTGAGTGAATAAGTATGAGCAAACACTTATTAAATAGTAAGAGTAAGAACGTTACTATTAAAAAAGTAAATATAGCATAATAATTGTAAAGCTCTTGATATAACGAGTGTTTTTTTAACAAGAGTCCTGTAGAATAAAAGGTGAAGTAACCAAATTCATGGCCATGTCTTTTTGTTAGTTGTTTACTCACTTGAGCTACGTTGATAATGGTTTCTAATTTAGGAACAAGGTCAACAGTTTTATGGGGAGGAGAAAGTCGATTAAATCGACCTCAGTGTCTTACTGGTACTTTATCTTATCGACCCTCGTAAGAATGAAAAGCAAAGCTAACCTCGGTGGGATTTAAACTAATAACAATAATCGTTTCTGATTTAGGCACAAGTCCAGCAATTGTTAGCGGAAGGGAAAGTCGATTAAATTGACTCCAGGGCATTACTGGTACTTTATTTTATCGACCCCGTAAGGATGAAAAGCAAGGCTTAATGTCGACAGGATCTGAACTTAGCGACGTCGATAATATAGTCAGAAAATGCATGATTGCCACGACTCCTTGTAATTTTTTTCACAGTGTCAATATATTTGAGTAATCATTCTTTACAGAAAATTTATAAAAAAAAAAAAGAAAAGAAAAAGCATCAAATAAGTGACCCTTCGTCTTAGGTAGACAGTGTAATAAATGACTTAAGCAGTTTTCTGCACCGGAAGTTGCGCGTTTTCGTTTTCTTAGTCATTAAACAGGTCATGTACTCGTTCGCGTCTTTGTTTTTTCACTTTTACTATTGCTTTCCTGATTTTTCTGACTACGACCATCCCCGACCCGCTTCTTTTTTTTTATCGCTATCTTTTCTTATCGTTCCTCATTATTAAACGTTATCATTACATATCATCTCTCCAACTACTTGAACAGTAATAAAAATTAATGAATAGCGGGGTTGGGGGAATGAATGAATGTAATAGGGCAAGGAAATGAAAATAGACGGTAACTGATAGATCCGAATGGTTTTAAAATATTAGAAAAAAGTTCCGATGCCACTTCTTGTGGGTTTTTTTTCCATTTCTGATTGTATATTTGTGTGTGTTATGTTTATAAGGTTACATGATTTCTATTTTTATGTGAAATATCATGAATATATATTTTCTTTCGTTTTGAATTTATATTTTAATGTTTATTAGTAAAAGGAAAGGAAATGTCACACACGCAAAAAATCACCCTCCCTTAAAAAAAAAAAAATCCCGAACACACCAACACAATCATTTACATGACCAGCAAACAAAAACTAAAACAAACGATGGACATGCGACTTCCGGTACAGATATTGTTGAAATCATTGTTTACACCGCGTCTACCTAAGACGAAGGATCGCCGTCAAATATATTTAATTTCTATATTTGTAAAATATGACTAACAATTTATGCGCTTCTCTAATTTACTTGACACACTGAGGTGTATTGAATCAATGTCATACCTGGAAGCGAAGCGTTCTTTTGTTTTTTATTATCCCCCCCCCCCCTCCAACATTTTAGAAAAAAATATAACTAGCTTTTATAAATTAATTGGCTGTGGCCCTTTAAATATATTGCCCTTTATAGATTTTTGAAGACTTTTAATCTATTTTTCAGAAATAAAAAATTCTTAAATTCTATAGAGAAGCAGGCTTATTACATACAAAAGATTTACAATTTGGTTTACAAACTTAAAAAAATAGCATTAAAGAAATAAAAAAGAAACAAAATTTATATTTTAAAAAAAAATCAATATAATTCTGTTGCTTTTGATGATCCATATAAAATTTCTAACGCTTTTCATAATCCATATATAATTTATTACGCTTATGGTTCCCCATACATTAAGACAGCTAACGTTGCATTGTCTTCTCCCCTGCAGTCAGTAGTACTTGGTTATTAGGAGCGCACTTCTAGCCTGCTTTTGTCGCAGCCTTTCACGTCTCCAGTGCTTTTTCGCGGATTGCTATCCCAGGGGTGAAAAAACACATACACCAAAACAATAACATCACACACATTAAATAGAAAGAATATATTTTATTAATTGAAATACTACTTCAGTAATTTTTTTTTTCTTAAAGAAGAAAATTATTTTTTCCGTTCACAGCTTTTTGGCCTGTACATTTTAAAAATAAGGTAGGAGCAATTTTTCATTTATTAATGTTATTTCAATACATT
>OZ024746.1:18452063-18589563 GCA_964016885.1 Eledone cirrhosa | reverse complement strand
TCTCAAAATCCCTGTTCAATCGACCAGCTTCTTCAGAAACGTATATATATATACTTTCGGGTCCCAAATTATAGGGGTGAGGTGGAATAAATGGGGAGATTGGGAAATTGGTAATTGTATAGTGTACTTTCGTAAATATGGGATTTCGTGTAATGTTCTTTTTTTTTTGTCATATATAATGGTTTTTATTTTAATGTAAAATAAAATTATTATTAGATTCTCCAGCTGCTGTATCAATATGAATCACAATAAAATTTCGGCTGAGTTAGATTAGCCAAATTTAATAAGCGGGGTTTGGGGTAGGGTGGAATAAAAGCAGAGGCTGGTTGGAAAAAATCTGAAAAATGAATAAGCAGAGGAGGGAGTGGGGGAAACAATTATTCAAGACCTGATAGTATATATGTATACAAATACATATCTATAAACATATATATATATATAAACAGTTCTATACAAGCGAGACATGGTCACCCGACCAATCTTGCCTCATGTGGGACAAACCGTCTAACCCATGCTAGCGTGGAAGATAGACGTTAGTTTTGCTCTCAGCTGTGCTCACTCCACAGTGTGAAACTAACTGCAGAACTTGAAGCAATCCAATAAAGCTTCACCAAGAGGATTACCTCAATGAAAGAGATGAGCTACTGGGAGAGGCTGAAAAAATTAAAGCTTTATTCCCTAGACTGAAGACTAGAGAAATATGCAGTGATATATGTATGGAAGATCTTGGAAGGGTTAGCACTAAACTTCGGCATTGAAGGCAGGACCAGCCCACAAATAGGATACCACTGTGCCGAAGGTCTCATCCATCGCATCAAGAATAAAGACCACATTCTGCAATGTCCTGGGGTTCAAGGGACACTGCCAAAGAGTCTGAGAGATCTGCATGGTGTGCATGTGGATGTTTTTAAAAAATCTGTCTTATTAAGGAAGAGGAGGTTAATCTCTTTCACTTTTGCTTGGCCTCCAAAACTGGGGTGGTGGGCGAGGATAGAAGCCATGATTATTGTTTGCTACAGTAGATCGCTGTGTATGAAGATATTGAGTTATCCTTAGATCAGATACCGTCATTGAGTACTTGCAGCATTTAGCAGAGTGTCAATGTATGTTTTTTTCTTTTTCCCATAATGAGGGAGTCACGGTGGTGCTGCATTGACATACAGCATTTCTAGGGTATCTTTAAACCTGGAGGAGCCCATCTCCTCTCCAGGTCTGAATACAGCAGATTTCTTCCAGAGAAAGATAGAGAGTGAGAGAATGGAAATGAGAAAGAGATATAGAGGAAGAATCTAGTACTTTTTTTTATCAACCTGGAATGGATGAAAGGCAATGTAAATGCAAATGGACAATGAATGAGGTTTGTTGTTAGTGGAATGTTTGTAAAGGAAGGCTGATAAAAAATATGGAAAGAAGTTGCAAGGTTAGGTATGAGACTATTGTGCTTCAACAAAGAGGAGTGGCAAAATAATTTATGTCTGACATATATATTAGATTGCATGGCCTAGTGGTAAGGGTGTTAGACTTACAATCATAATGTCAAGGGTTTGATTCCTGGACTGGGTTGTGTGTTGTGTTCTTGAGCAAAACACTTCATTTCACATTGCTCCAGTATACTCAGTTGAAAATGAGTACCAGCAATAGTTGGGGGTTTAACCCTGTGATGGACTGGCATCCTGTCCGGGATGTGGGCTTATACTCTAAGTTGCTTCACGCCACAGAAACCAGGATAACCACTGGCCTCATGAGCCTATGGGCTTGAGATAGACTTTAGACTTTTAGGCAGATACAGAGTGTCCAAAAAGTCTCTAAATTATAATATATTTAAAATTATCTGGTGACTTTATATATCAGTCATACATTATATGAAAACAATATTTTGTTTGCATGATACAACCCAGATCCTCAGCATTGCAGTGTCCTCTGATCTGAAATAATTGTATGTGTTAAAATAAAATTGAATTGTCTTGCTTCAGAGCAGCTTGTTCGTGTTTACATATGGTGGCAGTGTCTCCTGTTGTGAAGGTAGAATATTTTTTTTTCCTAGGGTTGATTACATACTAACGTTGTTTAATTTGTCATTCGTTCATAGTACTGCTTGGTGAGTGGTTTATGTCACCTAGCAATTTGTTTTTTCTGATCTGTTTAGAAGTATCTCATACCAGATAATTAAGAAAGTTAACGTTCTAAGTTAGATTCTGACTGGATCACGGTCTTCTCTATATGCCATTGTTTTGTCGGTTTGTGAAAAAGTCATAACTATAAATAGTTTGTATAGGAGGTTTTAGCAATTTTTTAAAAAATGTATCTCAATTATAATAATAGTAATAATTGTTTCTACTTTTGGCATAAGGCCAGCAATTACTCAGTGCATTACTGGTACTTTATTTTATCGATCCCGTAAGGATGAAAGGCAAAGTTAACCTCGGCGGGATTTGAACTCAGAATGGCAAGGGCCGTAACTCTATGCATCAAAGAATGGCGTCCGACCCTCTACCGATACTGCCAATCTAATAATACTATTAATAATAATAGTAATGGTTTCTTTATTGGCCACAAAAGAATTATGGAAAATACAGGATGGCATATAATAATAATAGTAATAATACTAATAATTGTTTCTATTTTTGGCACAAGGCTAGCATTTACCCAGTGCATTACTGGTATACTAATAATAATACTTTCTTTACAATAATAATAATGCTAGTGATAATAGTATAGTATTAATAATAGTAATACTAATAATTGTATGTAATGGCACAAGGCCAGCAATTACCCAATGCATTACTGGTACTTTATTCTATCGACCCCGGAAGGATGAAAGGCAAAGTTAGCTAATAATAATAGTGGTGATAGTAATAGCTGGTATGTATAAAAGAAATACATTCACTCTGGTCTGAATATTTGTTATCTAACATGCCTATATTAATATTAATTCATCATTTATTACAGCAAGTGTTTTCCACTGAGCAAACGTATTTTACCATGAATCAGTGATTTTAGTTATAAATCACACCTTTCACTTATTTTCAATGACTTATTTTACTGTCATACAACTTAGTCTGTTAACATTTTGTAATAAAGTTATTAATTTATTATTCTGGTGAAGGCACGTGGCTTCGTGGTTAGAGTGTCGATTCACAATTGTGAGGTAAGTTTGATTCCCGGACCAAGTGATTTGTTAGTGTTCTTCAGTAAGACAGTTTATTTCACGGCGCATCAGTTCAAGCAGCTGTAGAAATAAGTTTCGGCATCACTGGTGCCAAGCTGTATTGGCTTTTGTCTTTCCTTTGGACAACATGTATGGTGTATATAAAACATTTATATAGTGTGTATATAGTGTATATATGAATTAAGTCACTGCTACTAAGCAGTATCAGCCTTTGTTTTGGAGAGGAAACTTTCTAGATGCAAATCCCATGGTCATTTGTGACTGAAGGAGGTTTTTATTCTTGACCTACTAAATAACATCGTTTTAACGTCCACTTTCCTTGCTAGCAAGAGTTGGATGAGTCTACATAGACCAAGTCAATATTGAAGCAAGGCTACTGACCTCCCAGACAGGCTAGGGATCTGCATCTCGCTTCTGTCTCACATCCTGCATCTCTCACATTCTATTGAGTACAGAGTAGTTGTCATGCCTTTGATACAATTGAAGGGTGCTCCCAACCCTTTGTTTGGCAAGCTTTATAACACCATCCACTTTACAGCATGTACTGAGTGTGTTTATCATGTAGATCACCAACACTAAAGAGGTTGCCATACTGCGACATGACTATACGGTCCTCTTGAATCCCTTTTTTAATACTTTTGTTAGCTTGTAATATAAAGTTGAAATAATCTTATGAGTGTGGCTAGGAAAGAAATAGGTTCTAGGAGTTTGATTTAAAGTGCAATACTTGAAGTATCCTCAAGTAGGGCCCATGCATGATTCAATGGGTTTATAATATTTGTTGAAACATTCTACAGTAATTTCTTGCTAATTTGCATTTTCAAGTGTTATGTACCTAGAAAATCAATCACCTAATCAATATCTATGTCTTTGTTGATTTATCTGTCTGTTTGACTATATATTTGCCTTTCTTTCAATATGTCTAATATGTCTGTGTGCCTATCTGTCTATTTGTCTATATATCTGTCAGCCAGTTTGTCTGTTAGTCTATCAGCCTATCTCTCTCTCACACTGCCTGTCTACATCTCTCTGTCTGTAGTGGGATTGCAGGCAGGTTAACGGAAAAGATAGACTTTGTATGTGGCAGATGCACAGGAGAAGTAAACACTAAGGGCACATGTGAAATAGATATTCTCAGTTGCCAGGGAGACTACTTAGATGTTTACAGCTTTCGTTACCTAGGTCACCTAATCAGCAGTTAGGGAGGATGCTCTGAAAGTTTGATAGCCAGGATAAGAATAGCCTGGAAGAAGTTTAGGGAGCTACTACCACTGCAACAAAGAGCTTCTCTCACAGAGTGAAGGGCCAACTGTATGATGCCTGCATGTGAAATGCAATGCTTCATAGCAGTGAAATATGAGCCTTGACTGCAGAAGACCTGTAAAGGCTGGAAAGAAATGCAGCGACTATGCTCTAATGCATATGTAATATTAGTGTGCATGAATGATATAGCATAAGTGGGCTGAGAGAAAAATTCAGCAGAATAGGAATTAGCTGTAATGTGCAAGAGAGAAGATTATGTTAGTAAGAACCTGTGATGCATAAGCAAGATGGCAGCTGCATAAAGAAATGCAGAGAAATCCCAGGGGTTGGGACCCATAGAAGAGGCAGACTGAAGATGAAGGTAGTGAAGAGCGACCTTAAGAAGCTAAACCTCACAAAAGAGATGACAAAGGGCTGGTGCTGTGCTGTGATGTAGAAACCTTTCCAGAAGGGTTAAGAGGACATTTCAGATGATAATCTTCCTAGTGTTGGGATTTACATGATAAACACACCCACTACATGCTGTAAAGGGATTGGTGATAGGAAATGCATCCAGCCATAGAAAGCTTGTTAAACAAAGGGTTAGGCGGACCCTTCAGTTGTGTAAATGACATGACAATGCTTGTGTATAGATACAAGGCACTTGGTAGAGCGTGAGACCATATGTAAGCGAGATACGGACCCTCAGCCTGTCTGTGAAGTTAGTAGCCTCTGTTGGGTATTCACTTGATCTGTGAATACCCGTCCAACCCTTGCTAGCAGGGAAAAGGAATGCTAAATGATGATGGTACATATGTATATAAATATATATATATATATATATATATATAATGCACCTGTATATGTATGTGTATATATGTATGTTTACTTGGAAAACTTGACATGCAGTGTCTCTAACCATCCCTATAAAAATGCTACAGGCCTGAAATTACACATGCATGCTCACCAAATGGAACGTTGGCAGATTTTCTTTGCTGAAATCCACCAACTGTTTCTTGCCTGGGAACTGCTTTTGCTTTATCTTCTGTTGAACAGTCACACATTGTTTTCACCAGAAGACTCCATCATATATATGTATATATATTTGTGTGTATGTATATATACATAAACTCCAGTTTATACACCCTTGTTACATGAAAACTAAGTAATCAGTGATATCTGAACAAATGGTTAATTATTATCAGTATTTCTGTATAGTTATTTTCTGTATTTCAGTTTGTAATGCTCTTTTAAATTGTACATTACTTTCACTGAAATATGTGTCCCCTTGCCTTGCTGTTATTTTAGTGGCCATCTGCTGATGTAATTTTTCAGATTTAGTTAAAATTTTTGTTGTTGTAAATATCACTTTAGTGAAATATTGCATTTTCAAGAGGTTTTATATCCTTGATGGTTGTTTCAAGTGCTCTTACTTCCTCTACTTGAAACATTTGTCTCTTCCAGAGTAGCTCTTCTTTGTTGGAAAGTAGTAAAATAGAAATCTTAACGTATTCTATGAATGAAAAATTTAGTTTTAAAAATATTATTTGTTGTTAAAAATTATAAAAAAGTAAAAGCGTCGCCTTGCTTTTTCTTACATTGTGTAGATTTATTTTGTAGTTAAGTTTGTTTGAGGTAGATGACACTTCTCATTTATCATATCATTCATAAGTATGGGAAGTCCTGAGGGAAATAAAACAGTGATACAAATGAAACCAAAAAATAGCCAACACTACTATTTTACTATTAATAATAATTTGAAGAAAAAAGAAACCAAAGCTGTAAACGATATTCTTGAGATAATGTTTTCTGATTTAGGCACAAGGCCAACAGTTTTTTGGGGGAAGAGAAAGTCAATTAAATTGGTCCCGGTGTGTCACTGGTACTTTATTTTATTGACCCTGTAAGGATGAAAGGCAAAACTAACCTAGTCAGGATTTGAACTCAGAACGTAAAGGGATGTAACTTTATGCTGCAAAGCATGTTGTGTGATGCTCCACCAATTCTACTGCCAATCCACAACCCTTGACATAATGCCAACTCAGAACATATCTGAAACAAGAAATTTAACTGAACAATTGAGTGAATCGTGATGATTGTTTTAAATATCTAGGAATCCTAGAGATTGTTGAGATATTCCATGGACCAATGAAACAATGCAAAAAAACCCAACAACATATCTACGCAGTTTAAAACTTCTACTTAAGTCTAAACTGTATGCAAAGAACTTGAATCTTGCTACAAACACTTGGGCTGATCTTTATTAGCAGATAAGTGGAGAGCCATAAACACTGTTATGCAACTCATCCATCGTTGGCATTGAATCCCATGGCTGGTGCTGGAATGGAGTTCAATATTAATTTGATTAAAACAACAGGAGGCCTGTCTGGGGATATCCTTTTAAAGTTTTATTGTTGCAAAAAACACTTCATATTTAAATGACCTGGTTATGTAAGACCCTGCTGACATCATCAGGTGTGGATTGCATAATTAGTTAATCAATGAAAGGAATTACGGCAAACAAAAACAGAGTAGAGAAAATATTTGATTCGGAGATGGTCCGTGAAATTGTGTTATTGTTGCGGCAGACCATATAAATATATATATATATATGCTAGCGTGGAAGATGGACATTAAATGATAATGATGATGATATATCTGTATGAGCAAGACAGTCACCTGACCTGGCATTGCTCACAGCAGGATAACTCATCTAACCCATGCCAACATGTGGAAACATGGATGTTTAACAGTGATGATTATATATATGTATGTGTGTGTATGTTTGTATATGGGTGTATGTATGTATGTGTATGTATTTGTATAAGTATATATATATATATATCTATATATATATGTGTATGTATTTGTATAAGTATATATATGTATTTATGTATGTATATGTATTTATGTATGTATATGTATTTATATAGAAATTAAAAGTTAGAGAAAACAATAGCAAATTCTTGAACAAATATATTTAATGGCTGACACTTGTTTCGGGAACCATATCAGTATTCTTCACATACAGATGATAATTATTGATTATAAAATTGGTAATAGTAAGTGACAATAAAAAGAAAAATTTGATATGGTCTCCTTATCGGAGCCGAAAAGAAAAGAAAACATAAAAATTCAAAATTACATGTCACTGAAAATAGGGAATACAATAAATGTAAAACTTGAAGAATACCTGTCCACATATTAGAGATGTAAGATAAATAATACATTATAAATCCTAAGAATTTAACCGTTTAAAAGAATTTTTATGTTTATCTTTTCTTTTCGGCTCCGATAAGATCATATCAAACTTTTCTTTTTATTGTCACTTATTATAACCAATTTTATAATCAATAATTATCATCTGTATGTGCAGAATACTGATATGGTTCCCGAAACAATTGTCAGCCATTAAATATATTTGTTCAAGAATTTGGTATTGTTTTCTCTAACATTTAATTTCTGTATTAAAGCTTTGCTTATACAATTTTTTGCTTGACATTATTTCTCTGGTTTACTCACATTGTTCGCTTGTCTTGCATCTAATATGCATTGAGCACACTGTCTCCCTCACTACTGGCATATAATTCTCATAGCTAATCACTTATCTTTCCTCTTTGATTAGTTTGTATGCATAATTTTGATATGTATTTATATGTATGTATATGTAAATAGTGAGTCTTGTTACTCTCGTGATTCACCTGCTTCTCACAGGAGAAACTCCCAAATAACACTCACTATTTAGCTTTAATAAAATGAATATTTAAACTCTACTTCAATATTGACTACTCTTTTCTCTCAAATATCAACTATATATATATATATATATATATATATATGTCCCATCCTTGCAAGCAGGGAAGAGCGGACGTAAAATGATGATGATATATATCATCATCACCTATTTCCCATGCTTACCATCCTTTTGGAATTAATACAGTAGGAGTCCACTGTTCTGGAGTTGATCCTTGAGACCCAACAGATCTCAATAAACTTTGTACACTCACATGTTTCACTTGTGTTATTAAACAATTAGATCATTATTATTAGATGCAGCAATAGTTATGACTGCAATTTCATGTATGTTTTTGTTCATTATCTGTTGGAAAGTGCAAATTTTATTTGAAACTTTTGTTTGAAATTTAGATTCATTGGCATTTGACCTATTGAAAAAAAAAAGTTTCAAATATTTTTAATATTGCTGATGTATTTATTAGGTTTTGATTATTGAGTTTTTTTTTAATATTATTATTTATATTTTTACCTTTTAGTTACCAGCTCAGCCAAAACAGGCTCTGGTTCTATAAAATAAAACCACCCATTTTAAAGGTTTACAGTTTAAATTAAAAATTATCAACATAATTTTATAGAAGAACCATACATTAAGTTACTATCCTAGTAATGAAATCATCATCATCATCATTTCATTTTACGTCCGCTTTTCCCTGCTTGCAAGGGTGGGACGGGAACTGATTCTGGCTTGATTTCTACAGCTGGATGCCCTTCCTAACACCAACCTCATTTACAGTGAGTGCTGGGTGTTTTTTTGCCGTGGCACCTACACGACCACTTTGCAGTGGAATGATAGGGACCCCAGTCCCTATCATCTCATTTCTACAGCTGAGTAAACTGGAGCAATGTGAAATAAAGTGCCTTGCTCAAGGAAACAACACATCACCCGGTCTGAGAATTGAACTCACAACCTTTCGATTGCAAGGCCAATGCTCTAACCACTAAGCCATGTGCCTCCATTATTAATAATTAATAATTTTAGTAAATCCCTCAAAATTAGAAATATGGTCATGAAAGGGTTAAGAGAACTTAGCTCCAGTTTATTTTGTTTGACCTCATCATCATCACCATTTATTGTCCATTTTTCCATGTTAGCATGGGTTAGATGAGTTGTCCTGTCATTGTAAGACAAGTCAGATCAGATGGCCATGTATTGCTCATACAGAACTGATTTTCACCTGGCTTCTATGGCTGGATGCCAATCCTAACACCAACCACATTTACAGTGTGGACTGGATGCTTTTTATGGGACATAATAAAATCACCCAGTCCACACTGTAAATGTGGTTAGTGTTAGGAAGGGCATCCAGCTGTAGAAACCAGGCCCAAATCAGTTCTGTATGAACAATACACAGTCACCTGATCTGACTTGTCTCACAACGGGACTTGTCAAACCTATGCTAACATGAAAATGGACATTAAACGATGATGACAGGATTATGAGTATCCCTCTATATGTGGGCAGCACCAAACTTAGAATACAAGAGAGAATGGGTGAGCAACAAAAGGTAGCTACCCTTGTTTTCAGAGAATCTGAAAGATAGAGGGAGTAAATTGGATGAGAAGAAGGTGAGATATAACAGCTAAGATAGTGAGAGTGTAAGAGGGTGTGTGTAGCAGACCAGTTGGTTAAGAGATGGGGATTTAACAGGAATATATGCTGCTTGCTGTAGTGGATGGGTCTTTACCAGCACTATGAGCTGCCAATCATTGTGGTGCTTTATCATTTCTGTCATGAGGTTCAGTTTCTTGGGATCAGTTTTCACCACTTCATCCCATATCTTCCTAGCTCTACCTTTTCCATGTGTTCTATCAACTTAAAGGGCTTGGCAGTTTATACAACTGACACCCTCCATATGCAAACCATATGACACCCTCCATGTCCCAACCAGCATAGCCTTCCTTGTATACTACAGCTGATTCCTCTTATGCCCATTCTCCCTTTCAACTCATCCGTGCTCCTTCTTTGTTCATGCATTACACATTACACATTCCGTGGAGCATACTTGCCTCATTTCTTTCTTGTAATGGCAGATCTGCATTCAAACAAGACCCAACTCTCACTACTGTGCAGCATCGCAATTCATATACAACCATAATGTAATCTGTCTTTCATTTTGAGAGAAAAATCTTTTGTTGCCAGCCAATGTAAAATCTTCCTGAAATGTTTCCATTCTATTTTTATCTTGGGTTACTGTGCTGTCAGCTATTAGGATTTACTATTGTAAATAATTATATTTCTTTATGAATAAATGTTTTCTTTTTTATATTTGATGTGATTTAATATTCAGCAAAATTTATTAAAAAAGAAAAACAAACCAACAAGACTACACAATAAATGTTAGTCCTTGAAGCAAAGTTAGATATCCCGCAGAGGTTAACTTTGCCTTTCATCCTTATGGCTTCGATAAAATAAAGTACCAGTAATGCACTGGATAATTGCTGGCCTTGTGCCAAAAGTAGAAACAATTATTATGGCAGTATCACATCAGACACGTTTTGTGGCATGTAGTTATATCTCTTTACGTTCTGATTTCAAAATCCACCGAGGTTAGCTTTGCCTTTCATCCTTACGAGGTCGATAAAATAAAGCACCAGTAATGCACTGGGGTCGATTTAATCGACTTCCCCCTCTTCTAAAATTGCTGTCCTTGTGCCTAAATTAGAAATCATTATTATTATTGCTATTATTATTATTATCATCATTTGTCACGTAAAGCTGTCAAGTTGATAAAATAAAGAATAGTGGAATTGTGTTAAATGATAAGCAAACCAGAAAAAATAGGACCAAGAAACGGTTGTTTTTACTGAATTTCTAGCCTGTTTCTATTTAAGAATAAAAAGTCAATGAATAAAAACAAAGGAATGTGTCCCACCCTCAATAAATAAATAAACATGTACACACACATACACACACACACACATGTATATATATATATATATATATATATATATTACCTTTCTTAGTTTTTATTTGCCCAACTGCTCTTCAATGTTGATAGCTTAGTTTTTATCTTTTCTAGTCAAATTTTTTGTTCTGATTGTGAGATATGCTGTTAAACTTCCATTCTTAGAATACTGATGTTTTTTCTCTGCAGTTGGGATAGTTTATTATTTCTCCAACTGTCTTTTTTCATTCACTTATCTCAAATCTTATTTGCTGATATCTACCAAGATATCCTATAATTTATTCCTTCCTTGCACTGTTAGTTATGTAATCTTTAAGTCAGCTAGATTATATTACATAATCTTTAAAAAAAAAGATTTCTCGATTTTTGAAATGTTATTTTTCATTCTGGTACTTTTAAAAACATTTTTAAGCAGTCATTTTTATTTAATAATTAAAGAAAAAATTGTTTACTGCAATTTCAATTTGTATATAATTTATTTGATATATGTACTTTTCTGAAATGTGTATGAGATATATAGATAAATATGGTGAGTTGTTTTACAGCTGGATATCTTTCCATCTAAAGGCCATTGCGTAAGATAGGATGTGTTAACCATGTTAATGATTTAGTGGTGTCTACAGTGCTAAACTTACCTATAAACTAGAGCTTAAGGCCACACACCCTTGGGGCTTAATTTTTATTTTATCATTACATTTTATTCTTCAACACTAAATCATCAAAAACTCTGTATATATATATATATATATATATATATATATAATTTATTCTCTATCATTAACATAAATATAAAAAATAATATTCATGTATAATTATTATGAATTTTTTTACCTGAATTTTTTAGAGAAAGGCTTCAAATTTCATATAGCTTAGGACTTCAGCAGATGAAAGTCCAACTCTGAGCACCTCCCCTTCTAGAATGTTTTTCTATGACTTTATCAGGTGTAGTTAATTTGATTTCAAACTAATTTATTTAACATATAGTAAAATATTGAATACAGGTTATGTAGAATTCATTAATTCTTTAAATGTGATTTCAAAATAGGAGGTTGGAATGAAAATATTAATTTTGGGTAAAACCACACATAAAATTGATGATGTAGGTGTGGCTTAGTGGTTAGAGAATCGATTCACAATCACGAGGTTGCAAGTTCAATTATCAGATTCAAAATTGTGAGGTTGTAATTTCAATTCCAAGACCAGGCAATGAATTATGTCCATCAGCAAGGTGCTTTATTTCTTTCTGCCAGTAGTTGCGACCAGTAGATAGTATTAGCAATGGAAAGACCAATGGAAACCCCATCTGGTAAGTGAATGAGGTCTGGGATCTTGTCAATTGTTAAAAAAAAAACATGTATTCCCACATTTTTATATTTATATTGAAACTACATTATATAGGATGATGACGAGAAGAATAACTCAATATGTAATACTTGGACACCCAAGTGGGTGACAACTGATTTTATTAAATTTGAAGTTGTTTAGGGTAACAACTATTTTGATCTAAATTGGATCTTTTTTTAAAAACTTTAAAACAAACTAATTTATTTAAACCAATGGAAACTTGTAGCTTTAAAGATATAAAACAAAAAACACTGAAAACACTATTTCATTTATCAACCCACTCATGCTTATGGAAGTAAATCTATTCCACATGTCACCACCATAAATGAAACTTAAGGGTCAGTCTGCCTTGTGATCCTGGCTTATTGTTTCAAAGATTTCCAATATTAATTTTGCTTTCCAAATCTGGGCACCATCTAGGAGAAATACACATTTTATCTTTTAGATAAATTTACCCTTGTTTAAACTGATTTTTTTTTTTTTTTTTTTTTTTTTTGTAAAGGTAGAAAATTCATATTTTGGTAAAGAACATTCTTATGATTTGTTGAAAGGCGGCAAATTGGCAGAGTTGTTAGAATGTCTAGAATGCTTTGCAGTATTCATTCCAGCTCTCTGCTATCTAGTCCCGCTGAGGTCAATTTTGTCTTTCATCCATTTGAGGTTGATAAAAAAAGTACCAGTCTAGTACTGGGGTTGAATCTTCATATCTCTTCTTCACTTCTATTTTTCTGTGTGTCCAGACCTGGAGAGGGATGGGTTCCACCAGGTTTTAAAAAATGCACAAGAAACACTGTATGCCACTATGGTGCCCTAACGACTTCCTCATACCATGAAGTGAAAACTGAGAAGAAAGTTGATATTGCTAAAAAGCAGGAAGTCAGTAAATATGATCATTTATATCTGTTTATTAAACTGATAGAAATATATTTTTATATTAGGAGGCGCAATTGACCATATTGTAATATTTGCAATATAATTTGATGTTATAACTATGTTCTTCAGCAATATACTTAATTATAGTTGCAATAGTTGTGTATTTATGGTGTTTAGTGTGTTTGTGCCAAACATTCAAATTTGCTAGCTATGGCTGGATGGGTGGGGTGGATGGTGGGGAGAGGAAAAAAAAGGTTTTATAATATTTGTATTTTCTCTTATACATTATATGAAATTGAAAATAATTTCATATAACTTTCTGGTTTGGGTGGAAGTTCTAGGAAAAAAGAAGTGAGACATAATTTTCAAAGTACATATATATAGCCAGAAGGAATAGCTTAAAGCTGTTAAGATCAAAGATTAGGGTTCACAATCAAAACATTCTCCAGATGATTTAAAAGATTTGTTTTTCTTCAAACTCTAAATGTTATCCAATTTCCTTTTTGCCTGTGTGTAAGCTTTTCACTGATAACTAAAAATAGAAAATCTTTTTTCCCTCTCTTATTCAATGTTAGTATGCTGTCACTAACTAGAACTCTTGTTGAAGTTCCTATTTTTGGTTTCTGAAACTTGAGAGATTATGAAAGAAATTAAGGTTTCCATACATTAGCAACCATATTTATATATTTTTCTGCTAATTGCTAAACGGGTAAATGACTTAAGTGTTAAAGGAGAATAGTTGAGAGTAAAAGTATAGTAACAAGGCTAACTATTTAATGTATATGTTTCTTGCTATATATCTATGTGTGTGTGTGTGTGTGTGTGTGTGACTGTTTTCTTTGAGATTTATGTAAATTCTTCTCTTCAGTATTTCAAGCCAGTCACTAACGAAGTGACAAAGCTTTTTTGTTTTAAGTTGTGACTATAGCAGGGATTTGTAAATAAGTGAGTGAGCTAGTGTGTACATATATGTAATGGTATGTACTTGCACTCATGTTACAAGTGAATATGTCTCTCTAGTATATGGGGTTTGTGTGTGTGTACATGGTTATTTTCTGTATGTGTATGATTATTTTGTGTGTGTGTGTGTGTGTGTGTGTGTCATATGCATACATTGTAGTTATGCACATATGTTCCTTCCAGAAAACTCAAATGGAGAAACTTTGGAATGTCTTACAAATCTTCACAGTGCCGCTAATTAATTGAATTAGGAGGATGTGAGTTAGTTTGGTTTGTTCTTTCTTAGTAAACCCTACCATTTCCAGACTTTTATTGAAATCTGTAGTTCCATAGTCCTATGAACCAATGATAATTGGTATAAATATGAATATATAGTCAAGATAGGATACATTAGTTCGCCATATTTTTTCTTCAATCTTAGACAATATATTTACATTGACCCAGCAGTTGGCCTCCTCAACAGAGCATCACTTTTATTCCCTGTCTTACAGAACTGTATTGGGTCTCTGGTGTTTACACCCCTGGTTTGCTGTTTTTATTGGAATATTCCACCAGTAGTCTTGATTTTTAGAGATGTTGATATATTTAGTTATGAAGTGTTTCTGTCATGACCATCAAGGCAATCCTACCTGAAAATTACATCATAAATAATTTTCATAGTTATGTCATATCCCATGGGAAGCTAGATTATTGCTGACATTTTTGGACAGCTGCAGATGATGTGAATAATATCTTCCATATTGACATTTTCTATCTGGAGTTGTCCTTATCTCTCTTATTCATCAGATATTTAGAAGTTATCTCCTGTTCCTGAATAATAAAGGTGCATTTTTCCAGAAGAAGGCTAAATCTTGTGTGTTGTGGGACTGATAGCTTCAGTGGGGTCGGGTGGGATATCCATGTATGTGATGGGGGATGGGAGGTTTACATGTGTACAGAGGTGTATATGAGTGTTGAGTGGTATAAAATGTTGTTGTGTGTGTGCTGTTAATTATAATAACTGATCAGTTGGCTTTGGTCTCCCTGTCTGTGTATTGGCATATTCCAAAGTACGGTTGTTTTGTCATTCTTTGATACCTTTTCTGGTATATATCTTATTGTTTTTAGAGGTGGATGGATGTGTCCACATACAGCTTTGTGAAAAATTCATATTCACATTTGTCTGTCTATGGGCCCTGGATTACTTATGTGGTTTTAAATGTACCATCATTGCATGTTTTGGCATTTAAACCTGGCAAGAACCCCCCCCCCCCTCTCTAGCCCTGAGCACTATCAGTTACTTCCAGAGGCAAGAGAGGAAGGCTAGATCCCATTATTGGGCGAGTACTATTATTGACAACAAAAGGTTTCTCTCTACATAAAAAAGGATGGTTGTGTGCTGCATGGTTGCACAACATGGGCAGTGACTGCTGAGGACATGTGTAGGCTGGACAAAAATGAAGTTGGAGATGCAATGTGAATGGCAGAGAAAAGCAGAGCTTGGATGAAGTGAGGGAAAAACTGGGTTTAAGAGGAATTTGAAGTGGTGTACAAGAGAGATGACTGTGTTGGTACGGACATATGATGTGCATGGATGATGATTGCTGAGTGAAAAAGTGCTTGGAAATCTCAGTGGTAGGAAGCCTCATTAGAGGTAGACCAAGAAAGACTGGGGTAGAGGTGGTGAGAGTTGACCTCAAAATGTTGAGACTCACAGCAGAAAAGATGAAGGAACACAATGAATGGAGATATGCTGTGCTGAAAAAGACCCATCCAACCCATGCAAGCATGGAAAAACAGACGTAAATATGATGATTATGATGATGAAAGGTAAAGTTGACTTTGGCATGATTTGAACTCGGAGAATAGAAAGCTGAAATGAATATCTCAAAACATTCTGACATCAATTCACCGCCTCTACCAGATTTCTACAGTTGACTGTTTTGTGTTTTTATGTACATTTCATTTAGTTACATGTGTGTGTGTGTGTGTGTGAGAGCATATGTATATGAGTATGTGTGTGAGTGTGTATGAGTGTATGTATGTGTGAGTGGTTATAAAGTTTACTTCGCAGTTATGAGATCCTGGATTTGGTCGCACTGCTTGGCATTTTTCTTTTTTACCATAGTCTTGGGTCTACACCAGTTTTGTGCATGAAATTTGGCAGATGGAAACTATATGAAAGCCCATTGTAACTTGTCACTGTATCATGCTGATTCCACTTAAGAATTACATTAAGTGTACACGTGTCCATGAAAAAATATTCCACTACTTTACATGCTAATGCAGTGAGTAGGTTGTTCAAACAACTGGGTGCTTGTACATCATTAAAAAACAAGAATTAATATATCTTCATATATTATGTCTTTTGCCTCACCTTTCAGTTTTATATCACTTTATACAGATGGTGAATTGGCAGAGTCGTTAAAATGTCAGATAGAATGCTTTGCAGTATTCATTTTGGCTGTCTGAGTTCAAATCCCAACAATGTTAACTTTGCCTTTCATCCATTCAAAATCAATAAAAATAAAGTATCAGTCAAGTACTGCAGCTGATTCTTCCTCTATATCTATTTCTCACTTCCTTTCTCACTCTCTATCTTTCACTGGAAGAAATCTACCTGGAGAGGAAATGGGCTCTGTCAGGTTAAAAAAATTACCCTAGAAACACCATATGTCAATATGTTGCCATTATGACTCCCTCAAGAGTTACAGGACCATGGATGTATGCATACAAGGCATACATGCCTTTATGTTATTGTAACCTATTGTTATATGAATGAATGGGACCTTGTGCCAAAATAAAAGAAAGAATTATTGTTGAATTATTGTTCCATCTCACATCCTTTATTTTGCTGCATTAATTGAAACAGTAAATGTTAACGTGTGAGGAGAAAATGTCATGTCAGTTGACAAAGTACTTTTCTGAGTTCTTAGCTTATTAGATGACTGGCAGGCAAATACATTGTACAAAAACAGGTGGTATGCACATTGTGTAGTTCAAGAATATCCCATTGAAACTTGAGGAAAAGAGGACTTGACATGTTTTAAATGATAATTAAATTGGCACATTTTTAGAGACAGACAAAGTATTTTTGTTTTGAAATTAATGTGTTGGTTGTTAAATTGAATTCTCTTCACTTTACATATACACTTGATTTCTGTCTCTCCTATACACCCTACTACATATATGACGTATATACTTAAATATAAGCCGAGGAATATGTGACATCCCTCCCAAAAAGTCAATGGTAAACTGGGGGAGGGGGGGAGTTATATTCAAAGTCAATATTTTGACGTTTTCACCAACTTCAAATATACTTGATTTCTGTCTCTCCTTTACACCCTAGCACATATGTAACTTCACTCTTTAACAATATATTCTGTCTCTCACATTTTAGTCAGTTTATTATTGTTATCTCTTTACTTAGCATTTCATTGTCCTTCTGCCAAGAGTTGTGACTGGTAGATAGTATCAGCAATGGAAACATTGTTTCCTTGGTCTGATTTGATGAGGTCCACTCTCACTCGATATACGAATGATGTCTGGGATCTTGTTGATCAATTCGATTGATCGAAGTTATCAAGCTGTCTCCTGCAGTCTGAGATAGTAACACCTCTTGTATGGTTCTTGCTGTTCTAAGCAAACAAGCTTACTGTAGAAACAGTTAAATAGAAGCAATCTTGAAAATAGTTTTCTCAAGTAAATGTCATGTTCAGATATGTCTAATATATGTATAAATATAGCGGAAAGGTTTGTGACATGTGGAGAGATGCTGTACTGAGAAGGACCTGTTCAACTCGTACAAGCATGGAACAATGGACATAAAATGATGATGATAAATATATGAAGTGTTTCGAAGGAACCATCCAACCCATGCAAATATGGAATAATGGACATAAAATGATGATGATTAATGAAAATATGAAGTGTTTAGAATGACTTGTCCAACCCATGCAAGCATGGAACGATGGATGTAAAATAATGATGATGATGATAAAAATATGAAGTGTTTAGAAATAGAGTAGAAAGTTATTAGTAGCACATCCTTGTATTCCGTATCTTTTATTGTGTGTATGTGTGTCTGTGTTAAAATTGTTTCCGTTGTAAAAATGTTGAGCCAGCCTGTTTATTGATTATATTCACAGGGTCGTACATTTCAATATGTCAGTCAGTAATAATTTCATATATTGCCATTTTATTGTTTATATATCCATACTAGCATAGTTGAATTGTTTGACTTTTACGTATATATATAGACAATGGACTGTTTAGCACAGCTATATTGACTTAGAGGGAGAATGAAAATATATTTAGATGTTTGACATTTTCAAGTGTATGAATAGCATAAGAGAAGTGAAGTAAAATAATTATAACCATCAAGTGAAACAAGTCAGGAGGTACAGCTTGCTGGGAACTTACCTTTTCAAAAATCACCCAGGTTGTTATTTATTGCCCATAAAAAATATAATAGATATTATATTTGTGGATTCTACTTTGTTTTTTTTTTTGTTGTTGTTGCTCAGGTAAACATGGCAGAGGTAGCCAATCAACTGAAACATTCAATCAATGTCCGAGCTGGTGTTGTATTTGATGACATATTATATAGTCCTTATTTTGGGAGACATATTTTGTTGATCAAGTGTTACCTGAGCAAGTCAAACAATTGTGTACATGTTTACTTGTTGGCCTACATTATATTTTCTTCTTTTGCTTAAGTCATATTATAAAAAATTATCTGACATTGGGTTTTTTCTATGCACTAAGTCCTTTTCTTTCTATTTCAGGTTATGAAATCTTTTAAAATGAAATAGTTTTTCTTTCTAAGGTATGTGTATCTTTATATTTATTGAGAGCAAAAATTCAGACATTAAATGCATTAGTAAATTTTGATAATAAAGTAGTTATTTCAATGAGACACAATCAACTTGCTTTACTGCATTATTTAAAAAAAATATTGCATAAGATATGTTTATATATATATGAATAAAATTAGTCCTTCATCAGTGATCTTCCAACCTTCATTGGTATTTCTTCGCTTTAAAGATCATATACCTCTGGTTGGTGCGAGCAATAACTAAAGAAAGTTATTGGGACACGTAAAATAGGGTGAAGCGAGCGAGACATGTAAACAAACATAGATGGTAATGACACGGAAAGAGAGGAAGAGAAGAAACAAGTCCATGATATCTATGAACTTAAGTTCTGTGAAATCATAGATGAGAGATAAAGACCATCCGACCTGGGTGAGATGTGAGCGAGAAAAGGATTTCACAGAGGTCAAACAGGAGGAAGTGAGAGAGGGGGAGTAGCAGAGAGTGAGTGAATGAAAGCGTGAGGAAGAGGCCAGCTGAGAGAGAGTGACTGGCTATACCTCTGGTTGGTGCGAGCAATAACTAAAAAAAAGTTATTGGGACACGTAAATTAGGGTGAAGTGAACGAGACATGTCTCAATAACTTTCTTTAGTTATTGCTCGCACCAACCAGAGGTATATGATCTTTAAAGCGAAGAAATACCAATGAAGGTTGGAAGATCACTGATGAAGGATTAATTTTATTCATATGTAACCCATTTCCAACCACGCAGCACGCCATTTTTCATATATATATCATCATCATCATCATCATCACCGTTTTACGTCCGTTCTTCCACGTTAGCATGGGTTAGACGGGTTGTCCTGTTGTGGGCAGTGTCTGGTCGGCTGACCATGCCTTGCTCATACAGGAACTGATTTGGCTTGGTTTCTACAGCTGGATGCCCTTCCTAACACCAACCTCATTTACAGTGAGTGCTGGGTACTTTTTCCGTGGCGCCTACACGTCCACTGTACAGTGTGGGCTGGGTGCTTTTTTTCCGTGGCACCTCCACGACCACCTTGCGGTGGGGGCATATTGTCTATTGCGGTGGGGGGCATGGGGGCATATTATATATATATATATATATATATATATATATATATATATAGTCATAATTGTTTCTACTTTTGGCACAAGGCCAGCAATTATCTCAGTGTATTACTGGTACTTTATTTTATCGACCTCGTAAGGATGAAAGGCAAAGTCAACCTCGGCGGGATTTGAACTCAGACCATAAAGGGCCGTAACTTTTTGCTGCAAAGCATGGCGTCCGGCCCTCTACCGATAGTGCCAATCCACCGCCCTATATAGTAATAATTGTTTCTACTTTAGGCACAAGGCCAGCAATTACCCAGTGCCTTACTGGTACTTTATTTTATCGACCCCCGTAAGGATGAAAGGCAAAGTCAACCTCGGCGGGATTTGAACTCAGATCGTAAAGGGACGTAACTATGCTGGAAAGCATGGCGTCCGACCCTCCACTGATACTGCCAATCCACTGCCCTATATAGTAATAATAATAATAAATTTGAAGCCTAAAATCCAAAGAGGGCTCGATAAGGATATATATATATATATCAAATATATAAGATTGTATGATGCCTGTGTGAGGAGCGCGATGCTGCATGGTAGTGAGACATGGGCAGCAACCGCAGAGGATATGCGACGGCTGGAGAGAAATGAGGCAAGCATGCTCCGTTGGATGTGCAGTGTAAATGTGCGTGAACGACCCAGCATAAATGTGTTGAGAGAGAAACTGTGTCTGAGAGGGATAGAATGTAGTGTACGGGAGAGGAGACTGAGGTGGTATGGACATGTGATGCGCATGGAGGATGACCGATGGGTGAAGAAGTGCCAGGAAATGCCAGTTGAGGGAAGACGTGGTAGAGGTAGACCACGAAAAACATGGGCGGAGGTGGTGAGAACAGACCTCAGATCATTGAAGCTCACGGTGGAGATGACGAGGGACCGTGACGAGTGGAGAGATGCTGTGCTGAATAAGACCCGTCCCACCCTTGCAAGCAGGGAAAAGCGGACGTAAAATGATGATGATGATGATGATAAGAACCGTAGAGCAAATATTTATTAAAATAACAGATTAAAGTTTAGATCCCGTTAAGGGTGAAAGCAGCGATTCTTTGCTTAAACTTTAATCTGTTATTTTAATAATATATATATATATACATATGGAGGCACATGGCTTAGTGGTTAGAGCATTGGCCTTGCAATCGAAAGGTTGTGAGTTCAATTCTCAAACCGGGTGATGTGTTGTTTCCTTGAGCAAGACACTTTATTTCACATTGCTCCACTTTACTCAGCTGTAGAAATGAGATGATAGGGACTGGGGTCCCTATCATTCCACTGCAAAGTGGTCGTGGAGGTGCCACTGCAAAAAAGCACCCAGCCCACACTGTAAAGTCAACGTGTAGGCGCCACGGAAAAAAGCACCCAGCACTCACTGTAAATGAGGTTGGTGTTAGGAAGGGCATCCAGCTGTAGAAATCAAGCCAGAATCAGTTCCCGTCCCACCCTTGCAAGCAGGGAAAAAGCGGACGTAAAATGAAATGATGATGATGATATATATATCATTGTCATTTCAATATCTGCTTTCCCTGTTAGCAACGGTTGAATGGGTTTATATAGACCAAGTTTGTACTGAAGCAGAGCCAGTGATCTCTCAAGCAAGCCAGGGACCTTTGTGTTATGTATGGCTTAGTGGTTAGAGCATTGGCCCATGGCTTAGTGGTTAGAGCATTGGCCTTGCAATCGAAAGGTTGTGAGTTCAATTCTCAGACCGGGTGATGTGTTGTTTCCTTGAGCAAGACACTTTATTTCACATTGCTCCAGTTTACTCAGCTGTAGAAATGAGATGATAGGGACTGGGTTCCATATCATTCCACTGCAAAGTGGTCGTGGAGGTGCCACGGCAAAAAAGCACCCAGCACTCACTGTAAATGAGGTTGGTGTTAGGAAGGGCATCCAGCTGTAGAAATAAAGCCAGAATCAGTTCCCGTCCCACCCTTGCAAGCAGGGAAAAGTGGACGTAAAATGAAAAATGAAATGATGGTCTGACGTCCCATCAAGTGCTCAGGAGAGGTTGTCATGCTTTTGACACAACCGAAGGTCCTCTCAACCCTTTGTTTGGCAAGTTTTCTATGGCTGGATGCCCTTACTATCATCAACCACTTTACAGCATGTCCTGGGTTCATTTATCGTGTAAATCACCAACACTAGAGAGGTTGTCATGTTCATGACACAACTGAAGAGTCCTCCCAACCTTTTGTTTGCTTACTTGGAAAGCTCTTCATGTCTGGGAGCTCTTCCTATTGCCAACCACTTCATGGGGGGAAGAGCTGCCAGGAATTTGTGTGTGTGTGGTGGGGATGAGGTAGTGAAGTTGAGAATAACTGTTAGGGAGTGCTAGTGGAAAATGGGAGGGTAGGTCAGGTCACATGAATTAAATTCGCCAACTGAAGTTCCACTGTGTGTGTGTGTGTGTGTATATATAAAGATGCAATTTGAATAACAACCATTGTTTTCCTTTTGTATTAATTATTTATGCTCTGTAGCTTTCAATGTCTTTATCTGTGGGTATTGTAACTCTTTTGAGTACACCTTTGACTGGGATACCTGCATGATGTCGACTTGACACACCTTACCAAAAATAATAGTGGATTATTCCACTCTAATTCTCTCTCTATCTATCTCACTCTCTCTTTATATATATATATATAGTATTTGGACATAATCTGGAAATAGCTAAATTGATCATGAATTGGTAATATGTGAAGATACAATCTTGATATTTTAATTTGACACAAATTCTTTTCAAGCATTGTTTTACTCATCATAAGTTGATTAGAGAATATAGTAATGGTTGTAGTCCCAGTAAATTCTATTTAGACTTTTAACAAGGAAATGACCATATATTTACTGTGCAATTGGGTTTATTTATCTATCTAGTTTATTAACTTTAAAAATTTATACAAAGCAATAAGGAAATGAAGAATAGAAGTAAAATAAAAGAAATGAAATGAAAGAAGAAATTAGACAATGAAAAGGGAGAGGGAATGACAGACTTTACACCCCAGTCTGAGCAATATCTCTCAGCAAAAGATGAACCTTTTGTCTGATGTTACTTCAATTCTCTGAGAATTATTAGCGGCTCCGCACAATGTTTGAATCTATAGAATTAATTTATTATTGTGATTTCTATACATGTGCTTGTGATTGATTATTTGAGCTGACAATAAACTTCAATTTTAGAATGTTGTAGAACTGTTCCTATCTAGGCGTTTGCTGGAGTGGTTGTACATATATATGAGGGTCGACTGAAAAGTTCATAGACTGAACAATACACTCTCATAGAATGACCAAATGAGGTTTATTTTCAACATTGTCCCTGGAAAGAAACAATGCAGTTATTAATAAGAGTTGAAATTAATGCATGCAAGATTTCACAGTTCTAACATCATTCCTTCATTGTTAGCCTATGAACTTTTCAGTCTACCCTCATAGGTTGATGTGGTTGTATGGGTTAATAAAATGTATATCTTTGGATTAGAATACTTAAATTATCTAGGTCAATCATGGTTTATGTCATGGTTTATAATTTACCCAACATTTTTGTTAAAAACTAGAAACTATCACATATTACAATACAAAAACAATCAATCTTTTTTTTTTCTCATAGCTTTCTATATTACACTAAACCATACTTCTTTGTTACTAGCAATCTCACACTTTCATTTTTCTGAGTTGAGCGGCTTCTATTATAGGCTCCATGTAATGCTCTTCATGCCCTCTCTTATTTGTATTCTTTTACTGGTATTTGTCATTGGATTGTGACCATGCTGGTGTAAAACAGTCAAGAGTGTTAGGCAGGCAAATATATTAAACCCCATATTTTGTCTTGTACTTATTGTATTGTCCCTGGAAAGACAGTCATCTTATGAATGTAATGTAAGGAATGTAATCTAATGAATGTAATGCAAGGAATGTAATCAAATAACACAAAGTATTTAGGTTCAATGCCTCACTGATTATACCCTCTTGCTTTTTAGAATATGTACATCATATCTGTGTGTCACAAGAGGTGACTAAAAAGAAGGCCCTCTATCGGTAAAACCCTGCTTCAAAAATCCTATCCAATGTGTGCCAGCATGGAAAATTGGATGTAAAAATGATGGGGATTCATCATTTTACATCCACTTTCCTTACTGGCATGAGCAGACACACAGAAATTTGCATATATTATTAAAGTTACACCATACTGGTATTTAGAGTGGGTTGGTGATTGGGTTACGGAGTATGAGTCGGAATTATGGATGATGTCTTGGTTCTAAGTTTGTAATTGGCTTTGTTTTAATGAGTGTAATAGTTATGAGTTGGTCATTGAATGGTCTTATCTCCTGGGTATTTTGTTCACTGTTAGCTTTGTTTTCAGAGTGTATTATTTATGTATTGGGATATTCAGTAATTACTTTGCATTTGTTTTAGGATCTAGGTGTATCTATGTTCAGATTTAAGTATTTGATGGTCCTATTTGCTTATTTACATATGTTAATGGTAAGGAATTTAAATCTAAGAAAGTATTACTTCAAAATATAGTTCTTTAACTCTTAATGTCCTGTACCACAAAAGTACAAAATATATAAAACAATACTTATAGAGATATTCTGCTAAATCATTACAGGATATAAAGTTTAGTGGATCACTTTCTTTTGACTGGGAATACAGTATAATGTTTTCATAGCAGAAGAGCTGGTTGTCACCACTAACAATTGAAATTCATTTGTAACTATGAAAAAACATAATTGTAACACAATTCATGAAAGACATGGTGGTCAACCCAGTCATTCCAGTTAATGTATTGCTTTCAATCTGTGGAAAAATAAAAAAACCTATTATGTTCTGTTGTATTTTCATATTCATTGTATTTATCAGCATATCACTTTAAAATCATATTCATCAACAATAGAATGTCCTATTTAAAGCCAGTCAACTCTTAATGGGATTAAAGAATAAACACAAACATTATATGCATATAAATAAAATCTATTAACACAATATTTTAGTGAGAAACATTACAAGGTAACACAGACAACAAAATTTCAAACAAAAAGTTAAAAGCGCAGCAAATCAAGAAAGGTAGATATGATTTTAGATTTTTCTGTTGAGAAACAGCTAGTTAACCCATAAACATATAAATACACGATAGATCTGTTTCAAGGGAGATATTTCAGATTTCAACATAAAGTGAGGATGAACATGATAATTGTAAATCAGACAAGATGTCTGACACTGACATTGCGAACACTTGTGTCAATCAATTTAATCAAGTTCCCCATAACTAGTGCAGCCAGTTGTTGGGGTGCCACTCTAGCAGCCAGTAGTTGGGCTGCTACTGTTACAGCCAGTTGTTGGGGTACCACTCTTGCAGCCAATCGTTGGGGTGCATTTTGTTCTTGAGCAAAACACTTTATTTCACGTTGCTCCAATACACTTAGCTGAGAGTGAGTACTGCAACAGCTGGAGAGTTAAACTTGCAATAGACTAGCGTTCTGTTCAAGGAGAGCCTTGTATGCTCAGTTGCTTAGCGCTAACGAAACCAGGGATAAGCTTTTGGCTTAGAACAGGCTTTAACTTAGCAACAAGGAAACCGGGGATAAAGACCGGTCTGATGAGCCTTTGACTTAGAACATACTTTGAACAGACTTTTAATGTTAAGTAGCAAAAATATTAAATATTATTCACATTTCTAAATTTGTTATGATCAGGAAAATAACTAACAATATTTTTTTCCCTTTCAATAATTTAGTGAGTCATTAGTTAAAATGTTTTTAGTTATTAAAGAAAAAATATATTATTTTCACTGCCACTAATAAACTGCACCTGTTCATAGTATATTTTACTAGAGTTTTATATTTAGTATGGATACTTACTGTATAGTATTGTAATAAGCTTTTCAGCAAAAAGAGTAGCACTCTAATAACTTGGTCTTCAAAACAATGAATATTAAATGTCTTTAAAAGAAATTTGTTTATTCTGTGTATTAGAATTATTTTTATGTGAATCTTTAATATATACTCATTTAGTTTTTGGTTTGCCTAGCTTTATCACACACATGTAACAGAATCACTTCTTCATATGATTCCAGTTTTTCCAGCCAAAATTTTATGTTATTCTTCTGTGTATGGCATTTCTACTGTAGGATGTTATTTTAATGGGTTGATACATAACTAAAAAATTCTTCTATGGGGTACATTAGTCCAGGTGAACTCTTATAAATAAGCATTAAATATGTTAACACTAACTTCTCTATTGTTTTCATATATATATGTGACAGCACTGAGTTATTATTCCCATCTGTTAAACATTAGTTTGGGAAGCTGAACAAATTTTATGCTTTGTTGCATTTTCTATCACTAATCACCGAACCTCAAACCATTTTTATTTAATCAAACTATCTTATTGAATATGATTTACGTGTACTAAGATATATTGATATTTAAAAACAAAAACTGTTTTCATTAATCTGTTCTCCATTTTCCGTATACACTCTTTTGAGTATATGGTAAATATACACTCTTTTCTTTTTGTATCCTATCTTTATGTTTACCCCTCTTTCCAGCACACTTCCTATCTCTATTGCTCCCATATCCTTCTGTCTATATACATAATTATATGTTTGTTCAGATGCTACTTGACTCTTACACTTTCCAGACAAATAGTCCTTCTCTTCCTCTGACTTCTAATTAGCTGAAAGAAAGTCATAATTGATTTTAGATATTTTAAGGTTGGTTTATAATACTTCTCTTTATATTTACTATGTGTGAATTCTGTGCCACTATATTTTAGATTAAGAGATAACATTTATTTATTTAACTAGCCTACATCATATTGGGACGTGATACCAAGTTTTTTTCTATCTTAAATTCATTCCTTACATTAGGAGAATTTATGTAATTATGAAGGAAGATTGTTTGGGATATTGAAAGAGTGGTAGTGTGTCTGAGATATTGACTAAACTCCATTTAGGCTAGTCTTTTCATCACAGGATCTTGTGTTTACTGGTGACATGCACTATGTTAGTGGAGGTGCATAATGTTTATCCCAGTGTAACACTATTTTAGGGAACAAAGTTATTTATACAAAAACAAAACACACTGCTTTAGGGAACAAAATAAAAGAAAAGAAAAAGAATTAAGCAACGAAAGAAAGGAAGAGGAGGAGTGACATACATTACACCCTAGTGTGAGTGGTGTTTCAGCTGCACACCGCAGACAAAATGGCAAAGACATTATCACAGAGAATGGCCAGAAGCACTCATTGCAACAGCCACCCCACTTCACGGGGCTCCTTCCTTTAGTAGGCTACTTTCTTTTCAATTTTAGAGAAGAAATCAGCAGTGTGAGGACCAAGGATACCTAGGGTCTCGATGTAGATCGATACAAAGAGGAAGTGGTCAGCCAGGCCCTAGTATTTAGCTATCTTCTCCTCTTCATTGTGGGCAGTGAAGCCTTGGTTTGTGGCCGAAGTGACAAGGTTGGAGGCAGAGAACAAATCACATCTCAGTGTTATACATTTGAGAAGCAATTTTCAACTAATGAAAAACTCATATATATGCTGTAGGGAATTGTATTCCCCCATATTATATATTTGTTTGTATATATATCTTGCATAATTGGCATCTCTCAAAAACAGTCACAAGATTGAAATCTTTAGCGTTATGCAGTAACTCAGAAGACCCGCCTTCCCATGGGCACGGACAGAAGCATACATCTAGTATGTACCTCTTAATCACTATCCTCCCTCCACCTTTCATACTTCTCCCAGATCCCAACACCCCACCTACATCTGATCACACCTCCCTTGCACAATAAATATGGTTGGCATTAGGAAGGGCATCCAGGCGTAGAAACCAAGCCAGAAACAGTTCTGTATGAGCAAGACACGGTCACCTGACCTGACTTGCTTCAAATGGGACAACCCATCTAATCCATGCTAGGATAGAAAATACTGTAAATGATGATGGTGTGTGTGTGTATGTATATATATATATATATATATATATATATATATATATATATATATACACACACAAACACACACACACACGCACACGGTAAAGTTTATATGAAAAGCAAGGCACAGGATCCATTGTCGACATTTTCCTCTCTATTCGTTCTTTCATCATAAATGTACTGCAACAGGTTAAGTGATTTCTTAATTTATTAAACATTTAAAAATTCCACCAATGATAGACATTCCTTACCTTAATTAACATTGTTTCTTATCTGATTGTGACTTACTATTGAAAATCCTAAACCGGAGCTAATGTATTCATTCAATTGGTGATATCCGATACCTGTTTTCTGCTAATCTCATTATTGACATAGATTAGCTGCATAAAGATAGCTTACAATTATAATCCTACAACTGTTCAGGTACATTGTAGTTAGTCTCTATCACACACTCTTTCTCTCACACACACTCTATCTCTCTCTATCTCTATCTCTCTCTCTCTCTCTCTCTCTCTCTCTCCTCTCTCTCCTCTCTCTCCTCTCTCTCCTCTCTCTCCTCTCTCTCCTCTCTCTCCTCTCTCTCCTCTCTCCCCGTCTCCGTGTGTGGAGGTAGAAGAGCTGCAGTCTGTTGTCTTCTGAATAAGTGTTTATATTTTTTGCCTGGAATACTAATTAAAATATTTTAATAGCCATTTCTAATTTAATCCACTTTATTTACTTCTGTGTGAGTATATGTATGTGTTTATCTGTAATGTGTATGTGTGAAATTTTCTTTTTATTTACATCAATAATACTCCTTCCTCATAATATTTTCAAAGCAGTTACTGCTATTCCCTAAACTGTATAATTTCATAGAGAAACAAAATATTTACTGAAGCATTTCCTAGCCAATCCCATTTTGCAACCTGAAGACACACTAGAGAAACTCGGTTATAATTCATTTTCCAGCCCAACTACTTTGCATGGGTAGAATGTAATATACTGTAGCAGCTACTTTGTATTTTTACAACAGTCTAGTATTTCTATTCACCCTGCTGTAGCAGGTGTTGTATAGTAGATAAAGGCATTCGAGTGTTATGTTAGAAATAAGGGTTTTGATATTAAAATCACCTACACCTTGTCATTTCGACCACAAACCCAGACTCCGCTGCTCGCAATGCAGAGGAGAGGAAGATAGTTAAATACTGGGGCCTGACTGATTGCTTCCTCTTTGCACCAGTCTCTGTCGAGGCTTCTGGTGTCCTTGCTCCTTGCACTATTGATTTCCGCCATAAAATCGGAAAGACAGCGGCTCACTTGAGAAAGGAGCCCTTGAGGTGGGGAGGCTGTTGCAGTGGGTGTCTCTGGCCATTTTCCGTGGTAATGCCTTTGCCATTTTGTTCGCGTGGCACAGACTGAGGTGTAGTGTCTGCCCTCTCCCACTCTTTTTTTTCTTGCCTCATCCTTTTTTTTTTTCAACTTCTTATTTCCTTTTTTCTTTGTTTTTTATTCCTGTTATATATTCTTATAAATAAAAGTGCTCTATATGCTTTAAAAAAAAAATATTTGTAGAATTAAAATTGAAGACACTTGAAACTTTATGTAGAAATCCTTTTAAAAAAAATCCATTTAAGATGAGTTTAATAATCTTGGAAATCCCAAACCCTTTAATAATAACTAATCTCAAAGGTAGAGATTTTTTTATAAATAGCACAAATAGCTGAAATATATAAAAAGAATTAATTGCAATTTTTTTAATTTGCTGTCTGAGTCATATGACTCCTTTGGACTGAGTCATGGAATTCCTAGTGATTATATTGGTGTCACATTTATAAAGAAATAGAAGCAAATAATTTTGATTGCTTGTATTTGATGGAAAATTATTTTTACTTTCAATACACACACATGTTGGGTTTTTTTAAATCCTGTAACACCCTAGAGAGTTGTAGGGGTGTCATATTGACACACAGCATTTCTTGGTTTATTTTAAAACCTGACAGAGCCCGTCTCTCTGAACACAGCACTCGGTTATCTTCAATTTAGCATTTGTCTTCAATTTAGTATTTGTGCTTACTCTTAGTTATGGTTATGAATCTTTGGTAATGACCAAAAGAATACAATCGCAAATACAAACAGCTGAAATGGAATCCTATTGAAGGGTCTCTGGGGAAACGTTACTCGATAGCGATGAGTTGCTCCAAGTAAAACCACTACTTATCCATATTGAGAGCTTATAGCTCCTGTACTCTGGGCATTTGGTTAGAATGTCGAAACAATGAATCACAGGAGAGATTTACAAGCAAAGCCAACTGGCAGGAGACCCAGAGGTAGACCAAAGCTTGGTTGGGTTTCACTTGGGGATCCAGTTGGATCATTTGGAAACTCTGAGGATACTGACCCCATGACCCTCTCAGGAATAAATGTGCAAAGAAGAAGCAGAAGATCTCTTCCTAAGTATACAAATTGTATTAGAAAAATTTTAAATAATCTCAAATTTACAGTCTACTTACTTCGGGATGCAACTGAAATGTGATTTAAAAAAAAAAAAAATATTTCTATGTATCTAATATTGCAGTGATTTTTTAATTATTTTTTTTTTATTATTATTTTTTTTTATTTTCAGGTTTGTGTATTCACTTTCAGTGAATACCTAATTACATACATATACACTGTTACAGTATATATATAAATATATATACATATATATGTGTACATAGGTAGATATATTTGGAGTGTAATTGGGTAGCATACAAGAGGCTTTATTTCTCATTTCCTGTAACTGTACCCCCTCATTTATAATGGCAACAAGTAAGGTCACTTTCCTCTCTGCATGACCACTGATATTTGCAAACAGCATTTTTGTCATATTTGTGTCTTCAATGTGTCCATTTAATAAAACCTCCTTTGTTGTGAATAGCTGTTGAAATGGCTTCTGATATATAACTGTCTGTCTCTGTGTGTATATATATATATATATATATATGTAAATATAGTAGAGAGAGTCAGGGCCTTATGGCTGAGCTCTTGCTGTTTCGACAGCAAATTCCTGTCCTCGAGCCCCCCCCCCCTCTCTCTACTATATTTACACTCAACTGTCCCAACTATTGAGTACTCTGTCTTACTAGTTTAAAACTGGTAAAATCCTGATCTCTCTCTCTCTCTCTCTCTTTATCAGATATATTTATATATATAAAATATATCATCGTTTTTACATTTGGTTTTTTTCTACACTTGCATGGGTTGGATGGGTCCTTCTCAGCACAGCATCTCTCCACTCATCACGATCCTTTACTGAGTGTGATTTGAGGTCAGCTCTCACAACCTCTGCTTCACTGTGTACATGTATAGGTGGGTTCCTGATAGGTATCGGTGGTGACCAAAATTGAAAAACATACCTAATAAGAATTTTTTTTTAGAGAGAAAGTTGGGTGTGGAGGCATAAGCATGCAATTGCCAAAAGACTAACAAATGTCCACTATGAAACAATTGCTTGACTGAATACATTGTGTACCAGTGCGACATAGTGACACATAACAATTACACTTGTATCGGTGCCACCGCCACAACTTTTAAGGCCTAGTTATATAACCACACTAGCAGCTCTTTTAATGACAGGAGCAAACACTCAAACATGAGATTAGATGATATAGTCTGGAACCTTAAGGACAGCGACATGTTTAAAATTGAATAGAACATTCTCAAGCGTACTACACCCTATTTGGGGGTAAATCACACTGTGGCCTCAGCCTAGTTGAATGCACGGAAATCTTGAAATTAGAAACAACCCGAACAACCTGAAATTGGAGATCATAATGAGTTGTAAACATTAAAAAAAAACCTTTCTCCATTGACTTTTCCTCCAAGCCAGCAAATGCAATCCAGCTCAATGCAGCATTTAAATATCTAATTACACTGCACCAATCATTGGTTGCGTTGCATCATCTAAACACACAATCATTCATACATATGAACATATCCACTCATTACAATTTTTTTTTTTTTAAATATACATAGTGAGTGCCTGTTGCTCTCTTTCTGGCTACCACAGCTGTTGTGTGGTTAATTACTGTAACTGGAGACGTGCTGGACAATGTTGTTCTTGCTATTGTTGTTGTTGTTCAGGTGGTCATCATCTCTATTGGTGTCAGCTTGTTCTTTGTGGTTTTGCTGTTGTTGTTAATGTGGTCACCATTTCTATTAGTGTCAGCTTGTTGTTGTTGATGTTGTGGCTGTCATCCTTGGCAAGGCAAGCACTGACCTAGTTTCAGTTGTTACAGTTGTTGTGGTTACAGTTGTTGTGGTTGCTGTTGTTGTGGTGGCTGTTGTTTTGTTGTTCTGCCAGTGTGTTTTTGTTGTTGTTCTGCCAGTGTGTGTTTTTGTTGTTGTTCTGCCAGTGTGTTGTTGTTGTTATTCTGGTGGTGTTTGTTTTTGTTGTTATTCTGGTGGTGTTTGTTTTTGTTGTTGTTGTGGTTGCTGTTGTTTTGTTGTTCTGCCAGTGGGTGTTTTTGTTGTTATTCTGGTGGTTGTTTTTGTTGTTCTGGTGAAGGTGGTTGTTGTTGTTGTGGTGGTGGTTGTTGTTGTTGTTGTTCTGGTGGTGGATGCTGTTGGACAGACAAACTACACCCCAGGAGGTCTACACAGGCAAGCTCAAAACTCTCACTGCCAAAATATTTTCCAATAAGCTAATTGGCAGCTTAGGCTTACACATATCTCTTTGATTGATACCCATGAACCTTGTCTTCCTTCTTTCTTTATTCTTTTAATTTCATCCTCTAATTATTTCCCTTTTAAGTTTCCTATTTCTTCCATTTTATTTTATTTTATCTTATTTTCACATCTTCCCTGTTTTCTTTTTCATCTTCAGTTCCATCGGGTTTATGGTGCCTTAATTCTTTCCTCATATAATGCTCCTTCATTTACTCTTGGGTCCCAAATAATAGAGGAGGTTGGAATAAGCAGCAGAGGTGGGGGTGGGCATTTGCTTAAATTCTTATAAGCGGTGGGGTTAGAATAAACAGGGGTGGGTGGGGAATCAGTAATTGTATAGTGTACATTTGTAAATATGGGATTTCTTGTAATGTTCTCTTATTAGATTCTCCAGCTGCTGTATCATGAATCACAATACAATTTCACCAGAGATAGATTAGTAAAAGTTAATAAGTGGGGGAGTTGAAATAAAAGCAGCGGGGTAGAATAAAAGGGGCTGGTGAAAAAAATCTGAAAAATTAATAAGCAGAAAGGGGGCGGGATTATTCAAGACCTGCAAGTACTTTATAACCACCCACCTTTTTTGTCCACCCATTATTTATTTATTTATTTTTCTACTAATCTCTACCTATTATGTTAATACAGTGGTTGTTATTGTTGTTGATCTTGTGACTGTCATTAATATCTAACACCACCCCACCTATCCTCAACTTATGATCTTTAAACAATAGTAAAACTGACCATGAAAGGACAGGGCTTTGTGTGTATATATAATGGGTTAATGGGTTAGTGTGTATATATAATGGGTTAGCGTGTATATATAATGGGTTGGCATGTATATATAATGGGTTGGCATGTATATATAATGGGTTGGCATCTATATATAATGGGTTGGCGTGTATATATAATGGGTTGGCGTGTATATATAATGTGTTAGCATGTATATATAATGGGTTAGTGTGTATATATAATGGGTTGGCATGTATATATAATGGGGTGGCATGTATATATAATGGGTTAGCATGTATATATAATGGGTTAGTGTGTATATATAATGGGTTGGCATGTATATATAATGGGTTGGCATGTATATATAATGGGGTGGCATGTATATATAATGGGGTGGCATGTATATATAATGGGTTAGCTTGTATATATAATGGGGTGGTGTGTATATATAATAGGGTGGTGTGTGTATATAATGGGGTGGCATGTGTATATAATGGGTTAGTGTGTATATATAATAGGTTGGTGTGTATATATAATGGGTTAGCTTGTATATATAATGGGTTGGCATGTGTATATAATGGATTGGTGTGTATATAATGGGGTGGCATGTGTATATAATGGGTTAGTGTGTATATATAATGGGTTGGTGTGTATATATAATGGGTTAGCTTGTATATATAATGGGTTGGCATGTGTATATAATGGGTTGGTGTGTGTATATAATGGGTTGGTGTGTATATATAATGGGTTAGTGTGTATATATAATGGGTTAGTGTGTATATATAATTAATGGGTTAGCATGTATATATAATGGGTTGGTGTGTATATATAATGGGTTGGTACAAATAATTCCAGTGATTGATGGTCTCTCTTACATCTGAGGAGCTATTGATTCCAAAGTCAGGCCCAATCATGGCTGATTGTACTTTAAGCTGATTGATTGAGAAACATGGCCACCCTACAGGGTGGACTGGGTGTTTTTTGTCATGTCACCAGCACAACCACCTTACAGAGTTGACTGGATGCTTTTGTTGTTGTTGAGGTAACAGATCAGCATACAGGGTAGACTGCTTTTCGTTGTAGCAATGGCATTGTGGGAGTTATGTAGAGCATGTCCAGCTTTCATATTTGTATATGTGGGTTGGGCAGGAGAGGTGTATCAGGGGGTGAGGGTTTGAAGGTGGGGGCAGGTAAGCAAGTTTGACATCTACGAGGTGCTGCTGTGCGTGGGATATTTAGCAGGTGAGGGTGTGGTATCAAGACGGAGGGGAGTGAATGGAGAGGGGTGAGAAGATTGATGCAGATTAGTGTGTCCTATATACCCCTAGTTGGGGTCTTCATTATAATGTATATATATCATCTAAACAACCACAAGGAAACATTTGATGAGCTTGTATAACCATTCACTTATAGTTATCTGCAATGGACATACTAATTTACAGATAATTAGCACTCGCGTTGATAGCTAATTAAGAAGTGAACCAAGCAACCAAAGTGTACAATAAGGTTATATATGTATATATTTATATATGCTGAGTCTCCAATAGAACAAAATTGGCGGTATATTTAGAATCATTGCTCCAAATATTCTCAAAAATACGTCTGTTTTAGGTAGCGAAATGTATGTTGTTCAGTGTAATTGTCATAATTGGATAATATATGCTTGGGAATGGTTAAAATTTATTTAAAATATTGTCACTCAGTATTTTTTATCTCATTATTCCTGTTTGTTTATGCATATACTCATTTTATATGTTCTTTGGAGAAAGCTATCTCATTAAAAAAAGATGTTTTAATATTGTTTTTAAAATGGTTTTCATTTTTTTTTGTGTGTTTCTGATATTAATTTTACATTATGAATAATTTTGTATTTGTAATAATAATGACAACAATGGTTTCTAATTTAGGCACAAAGCCAAAAATTTGTAGCAATGGGGAAAGTTGATTAAATTGACCCCAGAGCGTTATTGGTACTTCATCTTAGACCCTGTAAGGATGAATGGCAAAGCTAATCTTGGCAGGATTTGAATTCAGAACGTAAAGGGTCATAACTCGATGTTATCTGACGCTCTTCCAATCCACCAGCCTTTTTGCAATAATAGTAATTGTTTCTACTTTAGGCACAAGGCCAGCAATTACCCAGTACATTACTGGTACTTTATTTTATCGACCCCGTAAGGTAAAGTACCAGTAATGTACTGGGTAATTGCTGGCCTTGCATAATAGTAATGGTTTTTAATTTGAGCACAAAGCCAACAATTTTGGGTGAGGGAAAGTCGATTAAATTGAAACCAGTTTGTTACTGGTACTTCATGTTATACACTCTGTAACCTAACCTTTGTGGGATTTTAATTCAGAACGTAATGGGCCTTAACTCTATGCCACAAAGCATGGTGTCTGACGCTCTACTGACTACTGCCAGTCCACTGTTCTTTTTGCAATAATAATAATAGTTGTTTCTACTTTTGACACAAGACCAGCAATTACCCAGTGCATTGGAAGCACATGGCTTAGTGGTTAGAGCATTGGCCTTGCAATCGAAAGGTTGTGAGTTCAATTCTCAGACCGGGTGATGTGTTGTTTCCTTGAGCAAGACACTTTATTTCACATTGCTCCAGTTTACTCAGCTGTAGAAATGAGATGATAGGGACTGGGGTCCCTATCATTCCACTGCAAAGTGGTTGTGCCATGGCAAAAAAGCACCCAGCACTCACTGTAAATGAGGTTGGTGTTAGGAAGGGCATCCAGCTGTAGAAATCAAGCCAGAATCAGTTCCCGTCCCACCCTTGCAAGCAGGGAAAAGCGGACGTAAAATGAAATGAAAATGATTACTGGTACTTTATTTTATCGACCGCGTAAGGATGAAAGGCAAAGTTAACCTCGATGGTATTTGAACTCGGAATGGCAAGGACTGTAACTCTGTGCATCAAAGCATGGCGTCCGACCCTCTACAGACACTGCCAATCCACTGCCTTCTTTTTGCAATAATAATAATGACAATGGCATTAGTATTTTTGGCACAATGCCAAAAATACTGATTGTAGAGATGGTTATGAAAGTTACTATGGTGGGATATTAAAAAACATCAAGGGATGGATTAAATACTGCAAGGCAGTAAATATTATTTTGCTATAATAATAATTGTTTCTACTTTTGGCATAAGGCCAGCAGTTGTTTCAGTGTATTACTGGTACTTTATTTTATTGATCCCGTAAGGATGAAAGGTAAAGTGGACTTCAGTGGGATTTGAACTCAGACCATAAAGGGCCGTAACTCTTTGTTGCAAAGCAAGGCATCAGACCCTCTACTGATACTGCCAATCCACCATAATGGTGTTTCTGTTGTTTGCCATGAACACAACAACAATAATAAAATGATTTCTACTATAGGCACAAGGCTAGCAATTTTGGGGGAGAGGAAAATCGATTAAATCGACCCCAGTGTATTACTGGTGCTTATTCTATCAACCTCGTAAGGATGAGAAGCAAAGTTTACCTCGGCAGGATTTGAACTCAGAACGTAAAGGGCCGCAACTCTATGCCGATAAGCATGGTGTCAGATGCTCTACCGATACTGCCAATCCACTGCCCTATAATAATTATAATGATAAAATTAAACAGATCAACCCACCCCCACCTCTTATCATAAAATAAAGCTTCTATTGAAGAAATGAATGAATTATTTACTTTCATAAGTGTTAATGTATATTTGTCATTTCTTTTCAGAACTTTTAAATACTGAAGTGAATATGACGGGGAAACAAGGTTTCTGTTGGTGTTTTGGGGGTAGTCGACCTCCGGAGATTACTGTTGAACTTGGTCATGCACCGAAACCAATGACCCTGGATATACCAATGCCATCAGATGAGAATGAATTTAATGATAAATTTGAAAAACTAGTGGTAAGTGTAAAAATTTCAATAAATCAAACTCTTTATTATGTGGCCTAGTGGTAAGGGTGTTGGACTCATGATCATAATGTCATGGGTTTGATTCCTGGACTGGGTTGTGTGTTGTATTCTTGAGCAAAACCCTTCATTTCACATTGCTCCAGTATATTCAGTTGAAAATGAATACCAGCAGCAATAGCTGTGGGTTTAACCCTTGATGGACTGGTGTCCTGTCCAAGGGCAAGTCTTGTACTCTGTCACTTCACGCCACAAACCGAGATAAGCACCAGCCTAACAAGCCTTTTGGCTTGAGACAGACTTTATACTTATTTTGTTATGTAATTGTTATGATTTACATTTGTTTTATGTATTTGTTTTTCAAGATTCTTGATGTGAAATGATGTGTTGAAACTAATATTGTTATATTTGGGGATGGCTGATTTACCAGTGTTGCTAATGAAAACACTCACTCTAGGATTTTCCCTTTATCTTTATTATTAGTGATTTTAGTTCATCAAAGTTCTTTTGTCACATATTCTTTGACCTCCTCAATGACTATTTATTCTTTTTTGTGCCTCTTCTTTCTGGTCATGATCTGTTAAAAAAACAAACAAAAAAAAAGATGGAGTAACAGATTAAGACCAGAAAGTTATATATATATACAATGTATATATAAAGAAATATGTATGCAATTAATACTTATCAGGTCCATTTAAAGCTTGTAATAGGCCAAAACCAGATGTAAAATGTAGCCCCCCCCCCCCCCCCCCCAAAAAAAAACAACTAGTAATAGAGCCAGTTCAAATGCAAAATATAGGCCCAGTTTCAAACTTTTATGTATTTTATCATGCAATGCTAAATACATATAATTTATGTGTGTCATGGGGATATAGATGTACTTACAAGTAACAAAACAGAATTAAAAAACTAGAACTTAAGATATAATAATAATGAAATTATTGTGTAAAGTGCTCAGGTGCACTACAACTCGTCAAGAAAGTACATAGAATAATACACATATGTAGGCTCCTCTACCTCCAAATCGTAGGCCCATGCCAACTGTTCCCAGCTGCCTCCCTATCTCATTGACCTGATTATTATGGAATGTCTAGCTTTAAGCTGAAAAATCATACCTTTGGCCTTATGGATAATGGTGCAAATAAAATGTAACAATATATCTGATATCACCTATTTCATAGAATATTTAATTAGAGCTAAATATGGCCTGGTGTTAGAATGCAATAAAAATAAGGCATTTATGATAAAATCATTTACAGTTTAAAGATAATTTAACTCTTTTGATAGATACCAAACCAGCTGAAACTGCCCCAAGTTTTATGATATAACACTATCTTAAAATATATTTATCTAAGAGCCTTCTGTCATTTTATCTGAGATCCATTGGAGTTATGTCCCAAACACCAGCTTCATAATGAAAAATTTCAGAAAAATTTGTTACAAAATTCATCCAAATTTTTTTATTTTTCAAAATTATTTGAAAATCATAAGCAATGCCTTTCATTAAAAATAAAATAATGAAATGGTTATTGCAAAAATTAGAAGAATAAAAATAGCTGAAAAATACAGGGTGTCCTCCCAAAATGTATCTATACTTTCAATGCTGATAAAACAATGTTTATATAGACTATTAAAGTTATTATTATTCAAGACAAAGTAGACAGTCTTAGAATTTTTTGAGTTAGTGCAGGTGTTCAAAATAATGACCATTCTGGTTGAGGCACTGCTAATAAAAGATGGATGGAATTGATAACTTTGTGCATCATTTCATTTGATATTTGGGTGCCATCCCTTTCAATCGCATTTCAACAGGTACCACTCACAAAATTCAACTCATTGTTCCCTATCATCTTTTTGAGGGTATGGACTAGTGCTGGAATAAATATATAAAGTGTTTTTATCATCATTCAAACTATGTATATATTTTTTGTGGGGTCACCCTATATAATTGTAAAGTATATCAGTTTAGCAAATATGAGAAAATAGGGAAAGATATTTTCTAATGAAGAAGAAAAAATGTGATGTAGTTAGCTTATAAAAGTGATATATTAAGGAAAATAACCTCCTACTAAGGAAGATTTGCTGATGATGATAATGATGGATCTGGTTTATTACAAATTTTTCTCAGCTTTAAAATCAATCAGTTACCTCTGATATATTTCTACAGTCTACCTTTCATAAGAATACAATCAATAGTTCCATATGCATCAACCAATTTTTTAACATTCTACAAATCATATTCAACTCGTTATTCTCTCTGTATTCCCCTTCTATTTTACTTGTATACATTTCTCTCTCTCTTTCTCCCTCTCTACCCCCCCCCCTCTCCCCCAAATCTTCTGTGCCAACTTGTGCTTTATACTCTTTTCATTGGGTTCCTAAAAAGTTCGCCATTTTGGTGAAATCAGAAGAACAATAAAATTTCTTTTTTTTTTTTTTTACATTCACATTCAGTCAGCTTGAGAGAATGTGGAAACAAGTACTTTTATGAAACCCTATTTAGAATATTACATCTATCTGCTTGGGAGTGTAGTGCAAGGGGAAAGTTTGTACCTGGTGAACTAAATAAATTCTTATTTAGCCAGGTGTTTTTGAGGAGGGTTTTTTTATGATCTAAAGAACATGATCATAGAATTGAGTAGATGGAACAGGAGATCATGCCATTGACATTCCTGGAAAGGTTATGTATGAAGGAATGGGAGACTAATTTTATTTTTCCTTTAGGGTGTAATGAAACTAGATTTCTATCATGAAAAAAAAACCCTGGAACTTAAATGTTTTAGTTAGCTATATTTTGGGACAGAGATATTTATAGAATTTGGAAATTAGAAAAATAAATTGTTCGTAATAAAGTCTTCAGTTTTGCTCAACATTTTTTAATATATATATTTATGGATGTTATTTTTATTTTTTGCTTTTAGATTAAAACCATTTCTAAATATTTTATCACATCATTTAAAATGTCTAATAAATGGCATCTTTCCACTATTTTCATAATTTACATTCAGATTTTAACTTATATATTGCTGCACTTAATATCATTTTTAAAGCTATATTTTTAATTGTTACTAGCACTTCACAGATCCAGCTGATTCAACTTGGGAGTGATATTAAGAGTATGTCTCTTGAATCTGGTCACAAATTCACATCTACTGAGCACTTATCTGCACCATCCTTCTATATGGCTGTAGAACATAGCTAGTAAGAATGACAAACTTATGAGTTAGATTAAATGTTCAAGGACAGACCAAGATACTCTCAGGGTGTGACCAAATGAGGTTTATTTTTCAACATAGTCCCTGGAAAGAAACCATGTAGTTATTAATAAAGAGTTGAAATTACTGCAAGCAAGATTTCACAGTTCTAGCATCAGTCATTCATAGACAACGTATGGAATTTTCAGCTCACCCTTATATCTTTTAATGTGATCTTTAGTTGATTTTCCAGAAAACTGAAGGAGTAAATATTGCAGATATAAAATATTGGAAATAAAATATCTCAGAAATTTCATCTGCTAGATTTTCTCTTTGTATTTTTTTTTTACTTTTATATAATTGCAATGAAAGGATTAAGATTTAGATATCAAGAATTGACATTCAATCTTGGAGTAAAATATGTTTTATGATTTTGAAAGCTCTGAGTTTGATTTTTTTTTGGAATCTTAAATAAGGTGGCAAATTGGCAGAGTCATCGGAAAGTCAGATAGAATGCTTTGCAGTATTTGTTCCAGCTCCCTGCTCTCTCAGTTCAAGGTCAACTTTGCATTTCATCCTTTCAAGGTTGATAAAAAAAAGTACAGGTCTAGTACTGAGAGCGATTCTTTTTCTATATCACTTTCTCACTTCCACTCTCACTTTCTGTCCTTCTCTGGACAAAATCTGCTACATTTAGCCCTGGAGTGGAGATGGGCTCTGTTAGGTTTAAAAAATGATCTAGAAATGCCATATGCCAATACTGTGCCCTTATGACTCCACCAGGAGTTACAGGACTATCCATCCATCAACCATCTTTCAATGTGAACAAATTAAGCAAAATGATTGTTTCCTTATTTCTTTTGGTAATGAATAATTTTTAATACTTTCATTTCAAGTGTTTTTATTGGGCTGGATTGTTATTCCACTATTAGAAGTAGGAATGGACCATTTTTTTTTTTTTTGAATAAGACCCCCTATATTTATATTCTATAGTGATACATATAGTGAAGGTGTGTGGCTTAGTGGTTAGGGAATTGGATTCACAATCGTGAGGTTGTGAGTTTGACTCCCAGATCAGGTGATGCATTATGCCCTTGAGCAAGACACCTTATTTCATGTTGTGACCAGCAGATGATATCAGCAATGGAACGACGAATGGAAACATTGTTTCTTTGGTCTGATTTGATAAACTCCACCTCACTCACTCAGTAAGTAAGTGAGGTTTGAGATCTTGTCATATTACTTTTCAGCAATGGAAAGACCACCTCACTCAGTGAGTGAGGTCTTGGATCTTGTTGATCAATTCAATTAATCAATAATGATACATTAAATCTTTCTTAGCATGTGTTATAGAAACCATAATTAACTTCTGAATGATTTTCTGTCTGTATTTTTAGTTCAAATTTTATTCACTTCATTCTAATAAGATTTTACTCAGCGAAAGAAAGAGAGAGAAACAAGATGTAAAATTTTACCTTGACTCTGTACTAGAGGATTACACTCCATTTCATTAATTTGGGTCAAACAGTTTCTTTTTCTCTCTCCTAGTACACACAACATAAAACAATACTCAATACATTGATCTGTAAATTAAGAATTTCTTACATAGTCCCAAGATCTCATTTATTGAGGAAAGGAAATGAGACAGGCATGTGTGTGTTGTAGGGTGGGTTGGGGTAATGGAATTAAGTTAATACTCTTTGATAATGCTACAGCTAAGATAATAATCATATTTTTTATTTGTTTTTATTTATTTGTATATTTTGTTAGCAAATAAGAGTAGATTAGCTACTGGGATGGTATATTATTATCATTATTTCAATTCTGAGATCTATAGAATAAACAGAACTAATATATTAGATAAAAAAAACCAAGCCAAATGTTTCATGGAGAAAAGTTCTATCCAATTTTTAGCTTTAACTCTTAACATCCTGTAATGATTCAGCAGAAAATGTATAAAAATATGTTTGTTAATTCAAATGTTTATAGTATTTTTATTAGTTGGGAATATTTATAGTATTAGAGTCTATCTCTTGAAGTGTCTCAGATGTAGTCTCCACATCTGATGACAGGGAAAATGCCAGACACTGAGGTTTTGAAATGCACAAAGATGGGCAGAAACTTCACCATTCTTAGTGAGAGGTGTCTTCATTGGCTCAGCCACATCCAGAGAATGACCTCAAGTCACATTCCCAAAGACTTGTACCACAAACTGACTAAGGGTTCATATCCTGTGGAGTGACCATGCCTGCACTACAAAGATATCTGCAAGTAAAACATGAAACTGTGCAACATCATCACCACCTGATAATGATGTGCAGGTGGCTGTGCAGCTTGACGCCATGCGGTCAGAAAGGGCGTACAGACAGCAGAACAGAGAAGGAACAAAGACTTTGCTGACAAATGGTTGAGAAGGAAGGAGTGACAGTGGCAGCCTCAAAAGGTACCATCGTTTATCTGCAGCAATACTGATATTTGTGTATTGGACTATTCTGTGACTCACGAAAGTACAAATGAATATATCTCTGCTTGCGACATCGTCTCTCGTAGACAGATGGTTGTCAGTTAGTAGTATTAGAGTAAAGACTTCAATTTTTTTAGTGATGCAGTCATAGTGCTGTTTCCCCCCCCCCTCCCCCTATAATGACATGCATTGTAGGGGTAGGGGGTTCATGCAGTATGGAATATTAAGAGTTAATATTGAAACTACATATGGAAAGTTTAAATGTAATGACCCATAATTCAGAAGGTCATTACGATATCACAGAAGAACTAATTTTTTATATAGTAACGGAAAGCAGTTGTTTTCAATTATCTCCTCCATACCCATAAATATATCATTTGAGGTCAGCTTTGCATTCTAATGAAACATTACCCATTGTTTACATAGTGCTTCTACTGCTTACAACAATTCCCTGTACCCTTTCTAAGATATCAATTTTACAGTTTGTTGAACTAGGCCATGTAGGAGTGGTTGTTTTGCCAAATATGTAACACAATGTTGCTGGTGAAATAGAAACCTCTTTGGTTGGTTGGCTAACAACTACTTAATTCATTCAATATTTACAAGAGATAATATAGAAAACATGAATTTCTATCTTGCAGTTAGCAGTGGTGGATATTATATATATATATATATATATATATATGTGTGTGTGTACAAATAAAGATTCAGCGAGAATCGCATTTCGGCAGGCAGGAAAGGCGAAGCGAAACGCAAAAATGTATATATATCATCATCATCGTTTAATGTCCATATTCCACGCTTGCATGGGTTTGGACGGGAGTTTTCCCACTTGAGGCAAGAGTGGTTGTCTTGCTCGCATAGGACTGTCTGACGGGTTTTCTACGGCTGGATGCCCTTCCTAACACCAACCACATTTACAGTGTGGAACTGTATATATATATATATAGGTGGATTCCTGATGTATATCAGGAGGTAACCCCAGTTTAAAAAGATACTCAATACTTTATTAGTGTATAGGCATGTTTTTTTTTTTGTTTTGTTTTTTTTTTAATTTATAGAAATGACTTCTACAGCACTAGAACTGTTTCATTCACAAGAAATCACCATTGATGCTTAAATTTATAAAAAGGCACAGTTGTATCGAAGACATGACAAACTTCCTGTGGACCCAGTAGAATGTGAAACCATACGTAAGCAAGATGCAGATCTCTGGCCTGTTTGGTAGGTCTGCAGCTCTGCTTCAGTACTGACTTGGTCTATGTAGACCTGTCCCACTCTTGCTAGCAGGGAAAGCGGACGTTAAAACAATGATGATAATGATGAAGCACGGCTGTGTGGTGGTTAAGAAATTTGCTTCACAACCACATGGTTTTAGGTTCAGTCCCATTGAGTGGTAGTTTGGCCACATCTCTTAGTATAGCCTTTGATTGTCCAATACTTGTAAGCATTATTTGGTAGATGAAAACTATGTAGAAGCTTGATGTATCTGTGTGTGTATTTATCCTGTGATTTAGTGGTTTATTAAGAGATTGATTAAATAAGCACCAAATGTGGAAGAAAAAAATGTAATTGGGTGAACATAATCAACTAAATCCCTCCAAGGCTGTGCTCCAGCATGGCTGCTGCCAGTAAAAGAATAAGAGAATATCTTTATAACATGGTTCATTATGATCAAAATTTCGATTGTCTTTAATTTTGTTCAAAAGTTAAGGTTGTTTAAAGCATAACACTCAAGCAGAATATTATAGTTCCACTGAATGTCTTTCTATATTTACATTTGTCCTTCTATGCTCCCCTGGGAATAATAAAGTTAACTACAATGCATGTACTGGATTTAATTCCTTACAAATTCTTCTCCTTGTGCTAATGTAAGAAACTACCAATCATTTCTCCTGCAGTACTAAAAATATCTGCTATTGTAGAATCCCAGACTGAACCCTATTCTATATATAGTTCAGTACCTCATTGTTATATCTTCAAACTTCTCTACTACCAACCCTGGCCTTCACAATTGAAGGATTAATGGTTCATTTTGACACCAGTACTGCTCTTTTCCATGCTATAAATGTTCATAGCAGTATCAATGTTCATTAGCTCAGTTATCTTAGGTAGAAAAATATCAGAAAAATATAATTATCATAACTGTACACAATAAAACCACTGTACAATCGCTGAATGTTTTGATAGGTAGTGGTGTTAATAGCAAACCATCCCATGAACTATTGGAGTGTAAATAAATAATTATACATTCTAGATTAATAATTCATCATCACCATCGTCATATACAGAATTCTTACTAATCTTCTCAACATTACCATCCCTACCAACACCACCATCATCATTATTATCATCATCATTGTCATCACAGTTTTTAATTACTTTATACTGGTATGTGTTGGGCTTGCTTTACAAAATTACTCTTCTCCACTAGCTCATAACCTTTAGTTATTCCATATGTTCTACTTTTATATCAATCTCACTTTAATCTGTATCTGATTACCATCTATAACTATTATTGCTATTGCTACACACCAACAAGACATCTGGCCTGCCAGAAACAGCACCTTAATCTCCCTCAAATCACATATGTCAATTTTACTTTAATTTGTATCTGATTCCCATCTATAACCTATAACTATTATTGCCATTGCTACACATGCCAGCAAGACATCTACATAGTTTTCTGGCTTGTTAGGACCCCCCCCCCCCCCCCATCTCCCTCAAATCACATTCTATTGATTTCATAAAAAAAAAAAGGAATTCTTAGATACACTACAAAAAGATTTGACTAAACAACAATTATGACTACTTATTCAATTACAAATGATTAATCCTTGGAAATTGTTTTAACTTGCATTGAAGTTATCTTTCACTCTTAGTTCAATCAGATCTCCCCCATAACATATCCTACCATCTTATAAAAGAGACACATGATTGGATAATGTCAGCACTGGACTTACCTATAAGCTATAGCTTAGGGCCTCACATCCTCGGGGGCATCAGTTTTTAAAATATATTTTTATTTTATCATTAGTTTTTATTCTTTAACACTAAATCATTAAAAAAATTATAAATAAATAAATATATATATATATATATATATATAAACAGAAAGTTATTTGTCTCTAACATAGTCAGACAACTCAGTGAAAAGATAGACATCAACTCAAAAAAGCATTTAAACATATTTAAGACCCTTTGGAGGAACCCCATTTCGGCCGTTTATATTTTCAATCATATTCTTTTGGTCATTACCCAAGATTCATGACCATAAGTAAGGACTGGCAGGATTACTGAATTAAAGATAACGAATTTGGCTTTTACACCTACCTCCCTTCTTCTGATGACCGAATGCTGAAGCTGGCACTACTGCAACAGCTCCTGCAATTGAAGATTAGAAGACATTTAAATTTAATATAGGAGCAGGAATGGCAGAACAAGAATAATGAAGGGAGGTGATAGAATCAGAAGGAAAGTTCAACAAATTCCAAACTGATTAGTAATGAAGGAAATGTGCAGATTTCATTGCCATAACTGAAATATTTAAAGAATCGCCTGCTTATTTGTTATAATTATTAGTTTTGTTGATGTTTCTTTGTGTATATTTTAATAATTATTATTACATTTTATTTCACTTTATTAACAATGTGAGAAGATCAGATTAGTCAGCATATTCGAAATATATGCTGAATGTCTTAATACATTTTGGGACTCTTGTTTCATTTTGTTTTTATTTTTGTATAGCAATATATTGACTTCATTAAATTTTAATTGAATTATATTTGAGTAATTGAGGTTACTTTTTTCTCTGGCAGGATTTTTCAAATTATAATGATAAAGTTAGCTTTGCCTTTCATCTTTCAGGGTCAATCCAATTTACTTTCCTTTCCTCCCAAATTGTTGGTCTTGTGTCTAAATCAGAAACCATTATTTTTAAATGACAATAGAGTTGTGGATTGGCAGTAGAGCATCCGACATGTTTTGCAGTACATAGTTACCTCCCTTAATGTTCCGAGTTCAAATCCTACCAAGGTTAGCTTTGCCTTTCATCCTTACATAGTCGATAAAATAAAGCACCAGTAATGCCCTGGGGTCAATTTAATAGAAAGATAGAGAGTGAGAAATAGATAAAAAAGAAGAAATGAACCCAGTACTAAACTGATACCTTTTTTTTTTTTACTTCAAATGGATGAAAGGCAAAGTTAACTTTGGTGAGATTTGAACTGAGAGTGCAGAGAGCTGCAACAAATATTGCAAAGCATTCTATCAGACATTCTAACAACTCTGCTATTTCGCTGCCTATCAGTTATCTCCACCTAAAATAGGATACTGAATTTCAATGTCTTCTCTGATGTTGAACCTTCTATGATTTGAGAGAGCTCTGGTAAACAGCTCTACTAGAACCATGACTTTTGAATGCAAACATCTGTTTGGCAGACTTAGCCACATTATCTTAAATATATTCCCATTGGAAACAAGCAATTCACACATTAAGATATTTCTAATGCCATTTTTTAAGCCTCCTTCCATCCATCTCCTCTTATCTACAAGGTCACATAATAGCCCTCCATCATCATCGTTCAAATTTACTACTATCCTCACTGAAAGTACAAAAGTTTCTTGTAGAATGCTTTTCAGTTTCATCTCAGTGTATAAAGTTGTTTGTGGCTGCTAAACATTCTATGTTCCCCTTTCATGACTGTTTTCCATTCTCTTTGAGTGATAACATTTCAGGAATCAGCAGTATTTCCAATCAATTTCTATATTTTGTGACTGTATATTAAAATCATTTACATTTTTTTCTGTTTTTGTTTTTCAGGAAGAATTAGATTTAGACAAACCACATAGGGAAGCCTTGTTTAATCTGCCCCCAGAGAAAAAGTGGCAGATTTATTGTAGTAAAAAATGGGTAAGTTTCTATATTTTGATAATTTTTATATATTTTATTGTTCATATCTCAGATTGCTTAATCTAATTTTGTGTCCAATATAAATATTTAAACAACATATTTTGAAAGACATTATCTTCAGAGAAATTACACTTTGATCTTAGCCAACGGGCTGAGAAGCAATTACTTTCCTTTCATATAAAATACATCCTTATAGTCAATAACAAGATAATTTTCCTTCGTTATCTTACTTAATTTAGTCCTTGGACAGTAGCCATGCTTGAGCATTGTTTTCAACCTCATAAGGTGGAACTGCAAAGTCAGACAGCATAAAGAGACATAACCAAATACAAGATATTTTTGTTTCATGCATGCCTATATATGTATGTATGTATGTATGTATGTATTCTGCCATGCCTATATATGTATATTTATATATATATATATATATATATATATATAGTGTAGGCCTCCTTTGGTCACGAATGACCATGATTTTGCACCTAGAAAGTTCCTCTCCAAGGCACAAGCCTGGGCAAGGTGTGTTTGTGGAAGACCAGCAAGCGCCCAAGAGAAAGGCAAAGGCCGATATAGCTTGCCACCAGTGATGTTGCAACTCATTTCTACAGCTGAATGAACTGGAGCAATGTGAAATAAAGTGTTTTGCTCAAGAATGCGACACAACGCTCGGTCTGGGATCCAAACTCACAACCTTATGATTGGGAGCTCAACGCCTTAATCACTGAGCCACATGCCTTCATATATCATCATCATTATTGTTTACTGAGGTTAACCACCAAGGTTAAATTTGCCTTTCATCCTTACTGGGTCGATAAAATAAAGTACCAGTAATGAATGCGCTGGGTAATTGCTGGCCTAATTGCTGCCAAAAGTAGAAACAATTATTGTTTACTGTCCATTTTCAATGCTAGCATGGGTTAGATGGAGCATTGGGTGTGTGTGTGTGTATATATATATATGTACACACACATATTGTGTGTGTGTGTTGAACAATAAAACAAAAGGCTAAGTTTAGAGCTTAATTAGTTCATTGTTTTACGATTGTTTCTGATGGCGATGAGATGGATCTATTGTATCAAGACAAATAATAATATGGAGTTACATAACTATTATCGATTTAGTCACTATATAAATTTATCATGGTCAACCTTCTGAAGTAATTGTAAAACAATGAACTAATTAATTGTATTGTTTGAATGTTTAACGAAATTTAATATTATGAAATCCTACTACAAAAACTTTTATCACCTAATCTCATTGGATTTTTACATGGAGATCTGTTACATGGAATTTTAACAGTATTATTGGTGGCCCTACCATAGACAGGCAGATATCAGTGTGTGTGTGTGTATATATATGTGTATATTATATTTATATATAAAAGAATAAAATATATTATAATATATATATATAATTGAGAGAGAGAGATGCATGCACACACATACACAACTTTTTAAAGATACAGGAATCATTTCAGGTGGTACAGGACATTGAATTAAATATTCATAGTAGGAAGTTACATCACCCTCATTTTACATCCATTTTTCTATGGGTTGGACGAGTTATCTCCAACTCAGCATCCCATTACTTCTTTCTTTTTTTTCATCTCTTTTGTGAGTTTGTGCATCTTGAGATCTGCTTTCCCTACTTTTACCTATGTCTTCTTCATCTTACTTGTATCATATTTTCTTTCCCCTTGGAATTTCAAACACTTCTTCATCCAACAGTCATCTTCCTTTCACATTACATGTCTGTACTAGTGCAGTCTTCTGTCTTGCACATTACATCTAATTCTTCTTATACCTAGTTTTTCCTTCAACTCATCTGTGCTTTGTTATTTATAACCATTAACATTACACATCCAACGGAGTATGCTCAATTCATTTCTGTCATTTATACACACTAACATTACACATCCAATGAAGCATGCTCAATTACTTTCTTTCATGAAATTATGAGAAAATAAAGGTGCCATATTTCATTAACAAACTTCAATCCCATTTAAAATAGTTTTGATTAAAGGGCTTGCCTTGCTTTTCTTGACCTGAATGAGTCATTAAGATAAAGATAGTTTCTCCTCACTACTCAATTAATTAAAATTCTTTTAGCTTAATACATTTTTAACACAAATTTTGCCATTTGGTTTTCATGCAGAACACATATCTGGATATTTTCTCCTTTATATTTCATGTTATCACACCACTCACTGTTACTGAAACTTAGTGTTTCCAAAAATCTAAATATCTTTCAAGTCATCTTTGTCTAGCAGTAGAGGCAAAGGCTATGCTTGTCTGTCTTGTTTAAACACACCCACAACTCTGAGCCAGTCAATGCAACAGTCAAGAACAACTCATATATTCAACACTGTAGATATAATATGCTGGCTTGAACCAACATTCTAGCTATGGTCACTTGATCTGGTATATTGGGTTGAATCAACATTCTAGCTATAGTCATTTGATCTGGTATGCTGGCTTGAACCAACATGATCATTTGATCTGGTATGCTCAGTTGAACCAACATTCTAGCTATGGTCACTTGATCTGGTATACTGGGTTGAATCAACATTCTAGCTATAGTCATTTGATCTGGTATGCTGGCTTGAACCAACATGATCATTTGATCTGGTATGCTCAGTTGCACCAACATTCTAGCTATGGTCACTGGGTTGAACCAACACTTTAATGTCACTAGATCTGGTATGCTGGCTTTAACCAACTTTCAAGCTATGGTCAGTTGATCATGATTATTGAAATTTAGGAGTTAAAAAACGTGATTAATTTAAAGAGGATATACTTCCTTATAATTAATAGAATGTGTTGTTAAAACAACATGCTTAGTTTAAAGAGCATACTTCCTTATAGTTTATGGAATGTGTTTTTGCTTTTTTTTAGTTAGGAGTTATTTTTAAAAAATGTTTTTATTCATATTCAAAATTATTTCTTTTTCATGGAAAGTAAAAATACTTTTTTTTTAAATATTAGAATATTTTGAGAATGAATGTCTGATTATTCTGTTTTCTTTTGTTTTCTCTTTTGTGTAGGATGAAGACAATCCAAGCACAGCAACTTGGTCAGACTTTTACATAGAAAGTTTAAAGAAGTTATCTACGGTGAGTGTGTAAACCAACCAAACATATTGAAATAATGACAAGCACAAAAAAAAAAAAAGAAAATTATATATATTGCCAAACAAAGGGTTGGGAGGACCCTTCAGTTGTGTCAAAGACATGACAGCCTCCCTAGTGCTGGGGATCTACACAATAAAAGCACCCAGTACATGCTGTAAAGAGGCTGGTTTTAGAAAGGGCATTCAGCTTGCTAAACAGGTGTTTAGGAGGACCCTTCAGTCAGTTTTTATCAAAAGACACAACTTCTCTTCTGCATTCGATATGACCAGGATACAGACCTCTCAGCCAGTCTAGGAGGTCAATAGCCCCACTTCAGTACTGATTTGGTCTATGTAGACCCGTCCAACCCTTGCTAGCAGGGAAAGTGGACGTTAAATGATGATGATATATTCTACTTATATTATTTGAAAGTATGAAAGTCTCAATTTCTATTTCCTCTGCCTCCAGAATGAATAGACTTATTCATCCGTTGATGGATGCCCAGTCACAGAAAGTCAAGTAGTTGACTCTATTTATCAAATCAGTGTAGGAAATTAATATATTTAAAAAAAAATTATATATGCACATGTAACCAAAATTAAATGATTAGAATTTTAGTTTGAAGAATTCCTAGTTAAAAATATTAACAGAACCAAGAATTTCCAGGAATTTAAAGTAAATCTGTTTCAATAAATTTTAAAGATTAAAGTAGAAGAGTGATAAATGGGGGAGGGGGAACTAAGTCTTGTGCGTCATTCAATTTCATCCCTATTCAGACTTCTTTGATAATGTGTGTAGCAATAATATAGTTTGTTTGATTTAGTTAAATATACTCCTTTCCTCTAATATCTACAGAAAAGAAGTCTTTATCTGTTTCTTTCTTATGCAGATAAAGGGTTTGTTTTTCTTATTTTAGTGGGAACCAAGCTCTTTCCATTCTGTATATATCATGGTTGGCTAAAAAGTTCATAGGTTGACCAAGATACTCTCATGGAATGACCAAATGAGGTTTATTTTTCAACATAGTCCCTGGAAAGAAACATTGCAGTTATTGAAATTAATCATCATCATCATCATCATCATCACCGTTTTACGTCCGTTCTTCCATGCTAGCATGGGTTAGACGGGTTGTCTTGTTGTGGGCAGTGTCTGGTCGGCTGACCATGCCTTGCTCATACAGGAACTGATTTGGCTTGATTTCTACAGATGGATGCCCTTCCTAACACCAACCTCATTTACAGTGAGTGCTGGGTGCTTTTTCGTGGCGCCAACACGTCCACTTTACAGTGTGGGCTGGGTGCTTTTTTTTTGCCGTGGCACCTCCGCGACCACCTTGTAGTGGGAGGGTGTGGGGGCATATTGTCTATATGCTTCAGCTTGTACCCATGGTACTCTATTACTGTGTGATGCCAGGTACTCTATTACTGCATGATGCCAGAGGTAATACATGCAAGAATTCACAGCTCTAGCATTACTCATTCATATCCAGCCTATGAACTTTTCAGTTGACCTTCATATGTGATAGGACAAGCTTTCCTTAGTGCTAGACCATAAACCAGTTTCCAGTCTATATTTTTGGTGTACAATGAAAATAGACATATTTCAAACATTAATTTATTAATGACCTTCAATAGAAATCCATTATATTCTCCTTAAAGCAATAAATCTTTTTACCATTTCCTAAGATATATTCTTTCAACTACACAAATTTATATAACCATTAGATTAAGTTCTCAACATAGTCACATATGAAATGTTTAAACCCCTCCCTTCAATTTATTAGTTGTGTGTGTGTGTGTTTATACTCAATCACTTGCCACAACAAACAGTTTGTTTGTTTCTGATAATTTTTGAGACAAGCCAACACTCTCTCAGCATGACTAAGGTGTTAGAATAACCATACACCTTTGCTGGCAGGCCGTGATAGATGTTGGTAAGATGAGCTGCTGATGATAAGAACTTTGTTGTCAGCAACCCAGCTGGAATGTGGAGGGGGCATAGACTACATCTTTGGCTGGATAGTATGTCTCAGTTGCATCTTGCAAATAAGATTGTAAAAGCATTGCCACAGAGAACAGCCAGCAATACCCATTGCATCAGCCATTCTATTTTGTGGGGTCCATTATTGAGACAAGATGCTCTTCTTCTGATTTGGTGTAGAAAACCAACAGTTTGGGAACTGAGGACAGTGGATATTTCAAAGGTAATTGACACTGGAAATAAATAGTGAGTCAATGCCTGGTATTTAGTCTTCTTCTGTTTCACTGTGTTGTGGACGGCTCTGGCCAGATTTATGGATGAAGTGATGAGATTGGTATCAGAATATGTGTCACATGTGGCATCCAAATGTGATTGACATCAGAAGTGTCACAACATGTGACACCCAGATGAGGTTAGCATCTGAAGAAGTGTCATATGTGGTGTCCAGATAAGATTGGTATCAGAAGTGTCATAACATGTGGCATCCAAATGAGCGACTTAGCTCTCTTAAACCAATAAAGGGTTATCCTATCTATTTATTTACCATCACTACAAGGCTGATAGGCTCCAGATAGGATAGGAAACCAGCTGTATTGAAATTTCTCTTAATAATGTTGTTCAAAGCAGCATGCTGGGGAAAATGACCTGCAGTGATAACAAAAGAGCGAATATAATCCAAACTCACTGGTATTAACCCCAGAGTGGCATTTATGTGGCTCATATATGTGGAGCTCACGGCACAGGGTGACTCAAGTGTGAGGTTGATGAGGGGGGGGGGGGGGTTCTGTTTGATTGTGAAACAGATTGTTGGTCAAGGGAAAACCAAAGGGGGTCTTTAACTCTCTATTTACCCAATCATCATCATCATCATCATTTAACATCCATCTTAAATGCTAATGAATTAAAGTATCATTTATATTTTTCTCTAGGTATGCATTCAGTTCAATGACGAGCATGAAGCTTCTCGGAGTAAACTGGTTGAAAACCTAAAAACTGCATTAAGAACCCAACCAATGAGGTGAGACAGTCTCTTCTTTTCTACTTTGCATATCCTTGTGTATGTTTGATGTAGATGTGACACTGAAAATTATAGGGTGCTTTTAATATTTCTTTATACTTACTGCAAAGAAACAGCTGGAATAAAGTATACATATATATATCGAGCACTCTTTGGATTTTAGTCTTCACATTTATTATTATTACTATATATATATATATAGTAATAATAATAAATGTGAAGACTAAAATCCAAAGAGGGCTCGATAAGGATAAATATATATCAAATATATAAGAACCCTAGAGCAAATATTTATTTATTACTAGTATTCATCATCATCGTTTAACGTCCATCTTCCATGCTTGCATGGGTTTGGACGGGAGTTTTCCCACTTGCGGCAAGATTGGTTGTCTTGCTCGTATAGGACTGTCTGGCGGGTTTTCTATGGCTGGATGCCCTTCCTAACACCAACCACGTTTACAGTGTGGACTGGGAGGTTTTTACCATGTTACCTACATGGCCACATTACAGCGTGGATTGTGTTTTTTTTTTTTCGTATATATATATATATATATATAATACTAGTCTTGTGAAAATAGTATATGGTAATGAATCGGGCTAAATTATTTTGGCAGTATGATACTGAACCATAAGAGTGAAGACTAATCTGCCATATCAAAACTTTTCTTGCAAATCCTTTTAAAATCTTATATGGCGTTTGTGAGAACAAATAATTTTCATTCTTATCAGACAGTTTTTCAGGGGTGTATAATCAGAATGAACCATATCTATTAAATCACACATTGGCCTTGTTTATAGTCAAATAAAATCAATGAGTTTTTAAGATAGTGAGTTGACATTCCACTGGGGTTGACTTTATTTTCCTTCCTCCTGTATCAATAAAGTGTTATGTACAATATAGGACAATACTCAATATCATACCACATATTTGTGAAAATACTTTACTTTACGACCCCAATACTTGACTGGTTATTAAGTTTTATTGATCTCGAATGGATGAAAGGAAAAATTGAGCTTGGTGTGATTTGAACTGAGAGAGCAATGAGCCAGAAGAAATACCACAAAGCATTCTATCTGACGTTCTAATGATTCTGCCAATTCACCTGTAATAAAACTAAAAATTTACTGAACAACTATTTGCTTATTTTGTTTTCAATATATATGAGTGAACAAAATACTATTTAAGCACTATATATATGTCTGTGTGAATAAAGAACATTACTATTTAAGCACTATATATATATATGTGTGTGAATAAAAAACATTACTATTTAAGCACTATATATATATATATATGTGTGTGTGAATAAAAAACATTACTATTTAAGCACTATATATGTGTGTGTGTGAATAAAAAAACATTACTATTTAAACACTATATATATGTGTATGAATAAAAGAACATTACTATTCAAACACTATATATATATATATATATGTGTGTGTGTGTGTGAATAAAAAACATTACTATTTAAACACTATATATATATATGTGTATGAATAAAAGAACATTACTATTCAAACACTATATATATGTGTGTGTGTGTGAATAAAAAACATTACTATTTAAACACTATATATATGTGTGTGTGTGAATAAAAAACATTACTATTTAAACACTATATATATGTGTATGTGAACAAAAAACATTACTATTTAAACACTATATATATGTGTGTGTGTGTGAATAAAAAACATTACTATTTAAACACTATATATATGTGTATGTGAACAAAAAACATTACTATTTAAACACTATATATATGTGTGTGTGTGTGAATAAAAAACATTACTATTTAAACACTATATATATGTGTGTGTGAACAAAAAACATTACTATTTAAACACTATATATATGTGTATGTGAACAAAAAACATTACTATTTAAACACTATATATATGTGTGTGTGTGAATAAAAAACATTACTATTTAAACACTATATATATGTGTATGTGAACAAAAAACATTACTATTTAAACACTATATATATGTGTGTGTGTGTGAATAAAAAACATTACTATTTAAACACTATATATATGTGTGTGTGAACAAAAAACATTACTATTTAAACACTATATATATGTGTATGTGAACAAAAAACATTACTATTTAAACACTATATATATGTGTATGTGAACAAAAAACATTACTATTTAAACACTATATATATGTGTATGTGAACAAAAAACATTACTATTTAAACACTATATATATGTGTGTGTGTGTGAACAAAAGAACATTACTATTTAAGCACTATGCAATTGTTGCTATGTTTCAACTTAGTTTTTTTTTTTCTCTTTTTAGCTTTGTGGTTCGCTTCATTGAACTAAATGGACTCCAGATCATTCTGGACTTCTTGAGCAATATGGATTACGAGACTGCGGAAAGTTCAATACATACGTCAATGATTGGCTGTATCAAAGCTCTTATGAATAACTCGGTAAGTTTTTAATTTTTGACTTGTATCTGTTATCTCAAGTATGAGGACAATAAATATTTTTATAAAAGTATGTTGCAAATATGAGCTAATATACATGAAGTATTGATATAGCTAGAGGGTGCATGACTTAGTGGTTAGAAAATTTGCAATTGTGAGGTTGCATGTTCAATTCCTGGACTGGACCCTGTGTTATGTCCTTGAGCAAGGCACTTTATTTCTCATTGCAGAAGTGGGTTGGATTGGCAGTATCGGTAGAGTGTCAAACAACATGCTTTGCAACATAGTTACGTACCTTTACATTCTGAGTTCCAATCCCTCCGAGGTTAGCTTTGCCTTTCATCATTACAGGGTCAATAAAATAAAGTACCAGTAATGCACTTGGGTTGACTTAATAGACTTTCCCCTTCCCCCACCCCAAATTGTTGGCCTTGTGCTTAAATCTGAAACAATTATTTTAATCACACAGCTGTCTGAATAATTTGTTGTTGAGGGAATTGCTTCTAACTTTGCTAATTGCTGTAATGACACATTGCCATGAGTGGTAAAAGTGTTCACTAAAGTTTTTACAATTAAATGTTGTCAATGAATCTGCAATGGCCGTTATTCAGAGAGCTGCATTAACTAGATTTGTCATATTTGTTGGAATCCCCGGTAAAATAAAAACATTGGCTCTCCTTTAATATCTGTTACCAAATATCTACCAAATAATAACATTGGTAGTTATTTTCTCTTCTTTTATAAACCAAAAGTAAAGCATTCTTCCGTTTTTTTAATTGATCGACATAGAATTAAAGACAAACAAAATTAACAACATTTTATAAGTCATCAAATTAGTACAATTTTATATCAGTTTTGATTACCTGGATTTGTCTAAAAAAATAGTTAATTAAAAGGCAATTAGTGTTAAATTAATGTCATCAAATACCTTGTGAAGGCATGTGGCTTAGTGGTTAGAGAATTGGATTCACAATCATGAAATTGCAAGTTTGATTTCTGGACTGTGATGTGTTATGTCTTTAAGCAGGACACTTTATTTCACATTTGCTCTTTCTGCCAGGAGTTGTGACATGTAGATAGTATCAGCAATGGAAAGACCATTGGTAACATTTATAAAGTTTTGTAAGACATAGCTTCAACATTTCCATTTTTGGTGAGTTATTACTTGGAGGATATATTTAAAATTTACTTTAATTTATACATTTGAATCAAAAGCAACAGCTGATTGAGAGTGTAGGGTGCATGAAGGATTACCTATTATCTATCTTGCTGATCACTGTAATTGCTTTCTTCATAGCTCAAATACTTAATTCTTACTGATGAAGCTTACCTATCTGTAAATACAAACAATAATTAAGTATAGCTCTCATTATTAGCAGCAGGATTTAATTAGGGTATTAGGGCAGTGGATTAGCAGTATCGGTAGGGTGTTGAACAACATGCTTTGTGGCATAGTTACGGCACTTGTTCCGAGTTCAAATCTTGCAGAGGTTAACTTTGCCTTTCATCTTTACAAGATCAATAAAATAAAGTACTAATAACACACTGGAGTTGATTTAATCGACCTTTCCCTCCCCAAAATGGTTGACCTTGTGCCTAAATCAGAAACCATTATGAGCAGTGGGAGCACTGTATAATTCTTGTATTAACACAAACCCACAAGTTTGTCGGAGAGAGATAATAAAGCGACATGATAGAATATTTTAAATCTAGCATAGAGAGATGAAAAGCAAAGTTCACTTCAATAAGATCTTGAACATAAACAAAAACTAAAGACATTTAATCTGACGTTAGTTATAATTTCTACCAATTTACTGTCCTTGAAGTGCTGAATGTTCCATTAAGTTGTGATATTAAGTACTGCTCTTTCCCTATGTTTGACTAGCTTCCCAAAGGAAAACCTCTGCTAGACTGACCTACATGGCAACCAATATCTTCAGTTTTACTCCTGGGATTTTACATTATATTTGAATCAATTAATGTTGGGAATATCCAAATACCAGAATGACAACGTGATGCCATTGTTAAATGGCAAATTGTTTGTTTTCCAATGTTTGTTTTTTTGTTTTTTGTTTTTTTTGTTGTAGTTTTTCTTTCAATGACTGAATGTTCATATTTTGATCCTTATTAATGTTTCTCTGTTAACTTCCCCACCTCAATATATTTAGTGCTTTTAGAACTGCTAAGATTATTGCATGCTTTTTCTTCTGGTGTTCTCTTATCTTTCTTTCTTCATAGATAAAGGTTCTTGAGACAAATAACCGTATATCTGTTACAATTGACCAAAATCTGTTAAGCAGCCGAGTGAGTATGATCAGAACACTGGAGATTTTTGTATTAAATCTCCATATCTAGTTTCTCCACAGCACTCACTCAGATATTGCAACTCTCCGTTATCCAAGACCCATTGTTTTAGTAATCTACTATACTGCTGCTTTGCTTTCAGTTACAAATATATTATAATTTACTGTATTTATTCTTCACAAGATACAAATTAGGGTACCATTGACAATGTATGGCCTAGTAGTTGGAGAATTGGATTTGCAATCAGGAGGTTGTGAGTTTGATTCCTGGTCTGGGCGATGCGTTATGTTATTGAGCAGGACACTTTATTTCCCATTGCTCTTTCTGCCAGGAGTTGTGACTGGTAGATAGTATCAGCAATGGAAAGACCTATGGAAACATTCTTTCCTTGGTCTGGTTTGCTAAACAAGTGAGGTCTGGGATCTAGTCAATCGACTCCCATATTTATTCTATGATCTTGAAATGTTGCAAAATAATTTTCTCCAAATCTAAATGGATTCTTCCTTCCACTTTGATTGCTCAAGAACACAACCCAGTCCAGGACTCAAATCCACTACATTATGATCTTAAGTCCAACATCCTTACCACTTGGCCATGCTCTTCTACAGTTCTTTAGCAGGATTCTTTTATATTTTTTTTACCTGTTACAATCATGTAACCTTGTTAAGAGACAGAACTAAGGAACATTTTTTAATGTCCAGTGAACCAAAGTTTATATTTTCATTTATGTATTGTGTCATGAGGAGGCATAGGAACCTACGTTTGCGTCTGCCCTTGAGTCTGGACGGAATCTCCCTATGTGGATGCTCACCTGTTTTACGTTTGGCCAAAAAATACAGAGTCTCTCACACACAATCATAGCACACAGTCATAGCACACAATCATAGCACACAGTCATAGCACACAATCATAGCACACAGTACCACATCCTGACCAAAGAGAGCACGAAAGGCCCACAATCTCTGTTGTCATGTCACTGGCTCCTTGCTTCTGGCAAGACCTCCCCTGCACTTCTGGCACCCTAGCCACACATTTTGTTCTAATCTTAATTTAGTATTTCTAGGTCAATTACAACTACAACAATATAAACATTTGAAATAGCAATCATCAATGATACCAAATGGGGTTTGATATAGTGTCGTTATTAATTATAAAATGTATCTCAGTAGTCATATACTAAATTTATCAATGCATTCAAATATTGGCTTATAATTTAGGCACATGGCCAACTATTTTGTGGGGAGGGGAAAGTCAATTAAATTGGCCTCAGTGTATTACTGGTACTTTATTTTATCGATCCCGTAAGGATCAAAGGCAAAGCTAATCTTGGTGGGATTTGAACTCAGAACATAAAGGAACATAACTATGTACCACACCAACCCACCACCCTCAACACATTTAAATATTAAGGGTATTAAACTAAGCGTTGAAAATGAAAGAAGGCAAATAATTATGACAATTGCAACAGTGAAAATATTCCTTCAAACAATAGCATCATGTTTGGTATTTTAAAAGACAAGAAATAAAAAAAATAATGGTGGTAAAAAGAGAAGAAAAAGGAAAAACATTAAGTTACCATTTGCTGAGTCATGTGTTTAAATACAGTCTGTTTGATTTAAATACATAACAAATGACAGAAAAATACCAATGTACTTAATGTAAAGAGTGGTGTGCTCAGGCAGAGAGATGCTAGAAAATAACTTATAAAAACTTATAATCATCATCATCATAACACCATTTAACATCCATTTTTCTATGTTAGCATGGGTTAGACGAGTTGTCCTATTATGAGACAAGTCAGATCAGATGATTATGTCTTGCTCATACAGAAATGGTTATTTACATTGAAAAAAAGAAATCTTCTTTAACATTGGAATTCTTTCTGGTGTTGCTATGTGATAGGAGCCTTTAACAAAGCATGTCTTTGATAGCCATTTGTAGTTTTGTGTAATTTTGGTATTTGAAAGCAGTGTTAAGTATTCACACTACACATGCTCAGTGTTTTTGTGTATGTATATTCTACACAATAAATGTTTTCTCAAGCATGTCTTGGGATCGACATGAAGTCAGATATCTCATTGATTTAGTTTTAAAATTAATTTCAATATGTATTCTATACTTACTTGAAAACTTTACCTTGATTTGCAAATCTCTTTTTTTCTACTTTGCCACACTTCCACTTGTAAAGTTGACATTTTGAATAAGATATTCCTTAAATCTGATGATTTCTTCTGTTGCAGAATAAAAAGCAAACATTGTCTTTTTTTAATCTGGCAAAAATCTACATTAGATTTTGATTGTTTGTCTTTTAACCATAGGTATCAGCCTGTAAAATTTCTGACACATCACTAAGATTGTATCTTTATTCTTCTGTCTATTTCTTAGCATTGCTAACAGCAAAGTGTAAGGCTAATTAACTATTTGTTCACCAAATAGCAAACAGGAAAACTATTAAGTAAAATAATGAGATAACATATAGTCAATGAACGCCAGATGTTTTGAAAAACACTCTATTATGACAAAAGCCTTGTATTTATGATTTCAAATGTCCCCATCCTCCCCCTTCCCCATAAAAATGGAATAATAAAACTAAGAATATTCTCAAAAAAGTAATAATCGTAATTTACTTAATCAGCAGGGAACTGGAATAAAAGTCATTTGTGCAAATTGAAATTAATTCCAGATTTTGAGAAAATAATTTTGTTGTTTTGTTTTTTTGTTAATGGATTACTATTTATTTCATGAAGGCATGTGGCTTAGTGATTAGAGAATTGGATTCACAATAGTGAGGTTGTGAGTTCAATTCCCAGACCAGGTGGTGTGTTATGCCCTTGAGCATAACACTTTTTCACGTTGCTCTTTCTGCCAAGAGTTGTAACCGGTAGATAGTATCAGTAATGGAAAGACCAATGGAAACATTGATTCCTTGGTCTGACTTGGCAAGTTCCACCCGACTCAGTAAACGAATGAGGTCTGGGATTTTGTCAATTGATTCCTACTATTTATTTGTTATTATTTATTGTTTATATATTACAAAGAATGAGGATTGTAAAGTGAAAGTGTATAAACTAATGGTTATATGTAAATATAGATCTTAGTGCAGTTGTAGTGAGTCCTTGAGCAAGTTATTTACATGCTTACATTAGTTATTTTATCTGAAGCAAGGAACTGTGCCCATTGTCTTTGCTGGTCTTCTGTGACTGATGAGATTGAAGTTAATGTTCTTTTGTACAGTTGTAGGGAAAGCTTTCCTCAGAGGGTCAACATTTTCTCAATGGTTAATGTGGGGAGTGGGGATGAGGTGGACACAAGATGAGGCAGTGGAGTAATGAGAGGTGTCTGTAAAGAAATTATTATAATGAGGTCACTTCAATCAACTATATTTTTTTTTTTTACAAACATTGACCTTATTTCCTAGTCACATATCATGAAAGCTCTACATCCCATCTTGTTTTGCACCTATCTCACACCTTTTTTTTTCTATACTAGCATGAGGTTTAAAAATTTAAATATTTGTACATTGTTAGAGCAGGTTTATTACTTTTGCTACTGTTAATTAACCACCCAACTGAAGTGGAAGTGAAACTTGTTTGTCAACCAAAATAAGGCTTGTCTAGTGTTGTTATTAAATGTAAAACACATGACTTCTTTTAAAATGTATTATTTAGTTTTTCTTGGTAAAATTTATTGGATAGAGTATTAACTATATTACTTTATTGGATAGAGTATTAACTATATTACTTTATTGGAGAGAGTATAAGTAATGTTGGTATTGTACATTAGTTATATTAAAGTTTATATTTAATAACCTCTGCTGTTTTTCCACTTTTCATTTATGAACATGTAAGTGAAGTTGGGTTGAATTGAAAAGTATGTAATTTCTTACTAGAAGTCAGTTGTTCTGATCATTGACTGAGTTTACATGTCATTAGAACATTGGATAGAATGCTTTGTGGTATTCATTCCAACTTCCTACTCTCAGTTCAAATCCTGCTGAGGTCAGCTTTGCCTTTCATCCTTTTGAGGTCAATAAAAATGTCCTAGGGGTCAATAAAAATGTACTGGGGTCAATTCTTCCTCTATATCTCTTTCTCACTTCCATTCTCTCACTCTCTATCCTTCTCTGGAAGAAATCCACTATTCAGACCTGGAAAGGAGATGAGCTCTGCCAGATTAATAAAAAAAAAATACTGAAGAGACTGTATATCAATATGGTGCATGCCAATAAGCAGAAAATTTACTCTATGTGACTGGTTTGCAAGTAATAACAAAATAATCTATTAATACGCCATCTTGATCAAACACAGGTTCAGGACACTGTAACCAACTCCTCAAATACAAGGGTCAGCTGAAAAGTTCATAGGCTGACTCTGAAGGAGCTAGAGCTGTGAAATCTTGCATGCACTAATTTCAATTCTTATTATTAATAACTGCATTGTTTCTTTCCAGAGACTATGTTGAAAAATAAACCTCATTTGGTCATTCCATGAGAGTATCTTGGTCAGCCTATGAGCGTTTCAGCTGACTCTTGTATAATAATTTTCTCATCAACAAGCTGTAGAAAGAATGCATTCTCATTAACTGAAATCATTGGATTGGAATGTTTTTATTCATCTTCCATATTTATTTTTCTTCCAGCAAAGCAGAGCTCACGTATTGGCCCACCCAAACAGTATCAACATCATTGCTCAGAGTCTTAGTTCAGAAAATATCAAAACAAAAATAGCTGCCTTAGAAATCCTTGGGGCTATGTGTTTGGTACCTGGAGGACACCGAAAAGTTTTGGAAGCAATGTTGCATTATCAGAAGCATGCCTGGGAGAGAGCACGTTTCCAAGTAAGTTAAAATCCTGACTCATCATCATCATCGTTTTACGTCCATTCTTCCATGCTAGCATGGGTTAGACGGGTTGTCCTGTTGTGGGCATATCTGGTCGGCTGGTTTCTGTACACAATTTTCTAGCTAAACAACATCAATTAACAATTCCACAATCACATCATGACAGCGGATTGTAGACTGAGTCCTAATCAACCCCTACCTACACATTGGATTCTTTACTAAACTCATTACCTACTCTTACTTTGCTAGGGACTTTTCAAGTAGTCGTCTCAATGAGGGCAGCTGTGGTGCTCTTTACTGGCACAAAAACAATCTGCATCTAATCTAATTTGACACTTTCCTTAATTAGTTGTACTAATACTCTTTTATAACTTGATCCATCAGTTTTATGTTTCTGTAGTCGCCACTGCCACCATTTAACATCCATGTGTATTTTATCATGGTACCAACACTAGGGAAGATGTCATGTCCTTGACATTTCTGAAGAATTTTCCTGGCCCTTTGTTTGGCGAGTTTTCTACAGCTGGATGCCCTTCCTATCGCCAACCACTTTACAGAAGTATACTGGGGGCTGTTTGTCATGTAGATCACCAACACTAGAAAAGCTATCATGTCTCTGGGACAACAAGAGTCCTCAACCTTTTTTGGCAAGGTTTCTGCAGCGGGGTGCCTTTCTTATCACCAGCCACCTTACAGGGGCTACTGGGTGCATTGATCATGGCACTGTCACTAGAGAGGTTGTCCATGAAGGGATGGAAGAGCTGTGATAGTGGGGATGCTCCTAAAGAGTGGTAGTTAGGGTGAGGTGATACATTGATGGGTCAAATATCAGGCTAGTGGGCACGTCTTCACTAGCACAACATAGTGCTAGCCTTCATGGTTATTTGTCATCTCTGTTGCAAGAGGGAAGTAGAATTGGTCGTCATATCTCAAGTATATAATATAAATCTAACCTTGACCTTTCAAACTAAATGCAAATTTGTCACTTAATTTGTTGCTACTAAGAATAGTTTTTGAAATATTTAACTTTGAATCATCCTCATTGTCCATCAACATTTCATATTCATTTTGTTCCATACTTACATGCTTTGAGTATCACACCATTTCACCACTTGACATTTTTATTTGCCATAATTTGGTGAAGAAAAACTGCCAATTGTTTTTGTAATTCACATCTTTATTGTTCCTTCCTCTTGGCATAAGTTTTAAAGCTAGATGCACTTCCCACAATATTCAATGGGTGTACTTTTCCATGCCTCCAATACTAGAGAGGCTGCCTGCAATAGAACTAAAGAACCCTCTTGATCCTGTATCAGTTGTTGTTTTTTTTTGTTGCTGTTGTAGTCTGGTTGCCTTTACAGCATAGACTGGGTGCATTTTATTGTACTACCAGCAATATAGAAATTGTCTGTAACAGGACTAAAGAATCTTTTTAAGCTTGTATCATTTTTATTTTTAATTGAAAGTTACTATACTAGACTGTTTGCCTTTACTTCAACTAAGAGCATCCATGTCTCGTCTGTGTGGTTAAAGCAAAGCCTTTTTGGTGTTGTTTGGAGTGCTCAACTTCCGAGACAGGTTGCTTTCACTATGGCTAAGAAACTTTGCTTTTCCATTTTGCTGGAAAGAGGTTTAGCCAGAGGTGTAACTAGGGCATGGCAAGCATGGTACATGCCATGGGTGCACTTGGACTAGGAGCACTTTCTATTAAAGTCAGATAAGTCATTGTCAAAGAGTGAAAAAAGAACTCCTTCAGATCTATTATCATGGGTGAGAAGCAGTATGATGGCAGGATTAATAAACTGGATTGGTATTTTTAGCTATTTTATGGTTATCTGAAAGATGAGTGTCAGGTGTTTAGGCAGGTGTGCAATTTCAGTGCTATTTTCCTTAATCTGTGTTTAGCCACCAATGGCTCTCCATCACTTAGTTAACAAAAGAAATGATATTGAGATCAGGATAGCTTTTGTTGGCAGTCTAAAGTGGCCAGCCATAAATTAGTCTGGTACAGCTGGGAATGAGGTTCTTTCCATGAGCAACAATAATTAAGGTACTTAGCTACCAAAAGAGCATATTGTAGACACACCTTGATAGTCAATAGGTGTAAACAACGCTTGAAATAAATTGGAAAAAATTATTTTTCTCTGTTACGGAAATCTAACAAATACTTTTAATGAGCATCTAAGTAGTCTGTCTGGTTGTAGATCTGTTGAAGAAAATAATAAAATTCAGGAACTAGGTTTCTCAAACTTTTCATCTATGAATATGAAAATAAACCAAACCATTATCCATTTTTTCTTTTATCTTATTTTGTCTATATATTTTCTGTGTATTAAGGAGGTGCCCCAGCATGGCCACAGTCTGAAACCAATAAAAGAATATATATATTGCCTCTTTATGCTGCCATATACAATCCTATCCAGTTTTATATGTAACATTTCTTTTCTTCTTGTAGACCATTATTTATAATTTGGATCGAAGTACCGGTGCCTACAAGGAAGAAGTTGGACTGAAGACTGCCATCATGTCATTTATAAATGCTATATTGAATTATGGTGCTGGCCAGGTAAAATATTTTTAGTTTGCAAAGAATTTTATTTAAAAATTACACCTGAAGAACTAACTACACTTAGAGGTTTTAAAATATTTGTAGAATATTATTTACCATGTGTGATGGTGCATTGCTTAGTGCTTAGAGAACTGGATTCTCAATTACGAGGTTGTGAGTTCGATTCCCAGGCTGGATGATGCGTTATTTCTTTGAGCAGGACATTTTATTTCGCATTGCTTTTTCTACCAGGAGTTGTGATCGGTAGATAGTATCATCAATGGAAAGACCAATGGGATTTTGTCCATCGACTCTATTCTATTAACTCTTGAAATTTTGCAAAATTATTTTTTTGTAAATTTAAATAAATTTTTTTCTACCATTTTGATTACTATCAATAACTAAAAAGATTCATTTTTTTTAATGATTAATCAGCTCCAATTTATGATCTTGTCAACCATTTCTGCCCCCATAAAAGTTTTTTAATTAATATTGTTTATGAACCATATCTAAAATATGAAATTTAAATTTAAAAATAAGACTTAATTTCAAGTTCTCCCAGTGATCTATCTGTAAACTTCATCTTTAATAACTAAAATTTAGCAGCCAATGGCTCATATATTAATATTAATTTTGTCGTTGTTACCTTTCTTCTTTTTAGACTCAACTTGAATTTCGACTTCATCTTCGATATGAATTTTTGATGCTTGGTATTCAACCCATCATTGATAAACTTCGCTCCCATGAAAATGCAGTCCTTGACAGGTAAAATTAGTGACCGTTTAATTAAGATGATTAAAATGCAGCAAATTGGCAGTCGTTAGAATGTCAGATAGAATGCTTTGAGGTATTCATTCTGTCTCTTTGCTCTCTGAGTTCAAATACCACTGAGATCGACTTTTCCTTTCATCCTTTTGAGAGTGATAAAAAAAAAAGTACCAGTCTAATACTGGGGTCGATTCTTCCTTTATATCTCTTTCTCACTTCGACTCTCTCACTCTATCTTCTCTGGAAGAAATCTGCTGTAGTCAGTCAGACCTGTTGACGGGATGGGCTCCGCCAGGTTTAAAAATGCCCAAGGCATGCTGTATGCCACTATGGTGCCTCTACGACTCCCTCAGGAATCACAGGACCATATCATACATAAGATGAGTTAATGAATGGATTATGTAAAATATCATCGAGGAGGGAATAAATCTCATTGAAGCTTTGAAGAGAAAATAATAGATTTATCTACCATATAAGAGGGCAATCTATATATTTAGAAAGTGTGATGCTGTACGAGGGTCGGTTGAAAAATTCATAGGCTGACCAAGATATTCTCATCGAATGACCAATTGAGGTTTATTTTTCAACATATCTCCCAAATCTTTGTTTGGCAAGCTTTCTGTGGCTGAACACCCTTCCTATCACCTATCACTTTACAGCATGTACTAGGTGTGATTATCGTATAAAATTCTTCTTAAGAAGAAATGATTTTGTAGAGAGAAAAATCTAAACCGAACAGAAGTTTGTTCTCAAATTAATCTTCCATAAATGATTAGTATAACGAGATGACTTGTTGCAAAAGTGAATTTTTTTTTTTTTCTGGTTAGTGTAAGATTTAGTAGAACACGAAAGTAAATACCTTGTCAAATTAAGTTATAACTTTTTGTCTTGTAACTTCAAATCCCACTTTACCTTTCATCCTACTGGGACCCAAAAAAAGTTCCACGGATAATATACTGAAACTGATTCCTTTCACTGTACCCCCTCCCCTGCCCCTGCAAATTTGGAGTGTTTTCTACCAATGTTAGAAATCAGTATCTATGTTATTCTGTTAAATTTTTCTTTCAATTTTCAGACATCTTGATTTTTTTGAGATGGTCAGAAATGCAGATGAACTTGAACTGGGGAAAAGATTTGAATCAGTAAGGTTTTTTTTGTCATCAATGTGTTTTCTTTTTTAGTTTTTTTTTATCTCTCTCTTAATAAAAAAGTTTTTAAAAAAATATTTAGTACAGTCCACTTTTCATGGGGATTTTTTTTTCCTGAGTAATTAAGGCAGTGGATAATCCTACAGTATATATTTTTGTCCCTTTACATTCAAATCCCATCAAGGGCTTTTTATTCATCCAGGTTCTATAAAATAAACAGTTGATCTATATCCAGGATCTATAAAATAAACAATTGATCTGTATCCAGGATCTATAAAATAAACAATTGATCTGTATCCAGGATCTATAAAATAAAGTTGACCTATATCCAGGATCTATAAAATAAACAGTTGATCTATATTCAGGATCTATAAAATAAACAATTGATCTGTATCCAGGATCTATAATGAAATCAATTGATTTGTGTCCAGGATCTATAAAATAAACAATTGATTTGTATCTAGGATCTATAAAGTTGATCTGTATTTATTTCCCTAAAAAGCAGCCCTTGTGCTTAATCCCCAAAAGTTTACATTGTTAGTATAATTATTGCAAAGTGAAGTAATTTATTGAAAAAAGAGCAGAAATTATATATAGTCACTTTTATTTTGCTAGGAGCCATCGCTAATCTATAGTTTATTTGTGGCTTTTGTGTGTTTGAAAATATTTGTTCTGTTCTATTTTGTTGCACTATTAAAGTATAACAATTATTTTTTAATTCTTAGAAAACACTTGTAACAGTTGTAAACCTAAAACATCAACAAAAATCACAGAATTTTCATATATAGCAAAATAAAACTGATTCTTTTTATATGATGAATATATAATATATTCTAAACATATGATTATTGGGAAACTATTGAACCTTTCAAGCTTATTCTCTTAAAGTTTGTTCATTATGGAAGCTTTTAAAGTACATATAATTATTGAGAAGCTTTCAAACTTGTTCTCTTAAAGTTTGCCAATCATAAACATTTATATTCTAAACATATAATTACTGGGAAACTATGGACACTTTCAAGTTTATTCTGAATATAAACTGAGGAATATGTAACCAAAAAGTCAATGGTAGAGGGAATGAGTCAACATTTTGATAATTTTCATCAACTTCTAATTCTATGTGAATAAGGTTTGGATTTTTGCTCATCTCTCAGACATAAATTAGAGGGGTGGGATTATATTCAAATATATACAGTAATTATCAGGACATTATTGAACCTTTCAAGCTGATTCTCTTAAAGTTTGCCAATCATAAACATTAAAGCTTTTAACTTTGATTATATTGACATTTATTTGAAATATGTATATTCTTTCTTTACCTGTCCTTTTCTCTCTTCTTTGATCTATCTCTTTCTATTTCTTTACAGGTTCATATTGACACCAGAAGTGCAACAAGCATGTTTGAGCTGCTGCGAAAGAAATTAACATCATCATTAGCATATTCAAATTTCCTGTCTATTTTACAACATATGCTGCTAATGCCCTGTAAGTGCTCCCTTATAATTATTATGAACCAAATTTCCCTTAAAACTATAACAACTGAGGACCCCCATCAGCAAACCCACTGTTTACTGATGGGGTTGCCTTTATTAAAAAGAGTTCAAATTTACTCAAAATTATATAAACTAATTGTCTAAATTTTGTTTCACAAACTATATATTTTAAAATAAGCCGAGGAATATGTGACCAAAAAATTGATGGTAAAATGGCAAGGTTGGCTTATATATGCTATCTAAACAATGTGTTTATTAGCTGCCCCTTGTTTATAAATGAGGTTTGGATTTTCACCTGTTTTTCAGACATAAAATATAGGGCAGGGGTCAGATTATACTGTATATACTCAAGTTTATACAGTAAATCCTTTCTCATTTGAAAAGTTGCTCATAAGATTTGTTGTATATCTTTTTTAAATAATGCTTCAAACAGCCGATGTGCTGTGTTTTATTTTAAAATAATTTTTAATTTATTACCATTCTATTAGCTAGCTATCTTTGTCATTCATTTTCAAAACTGTTTTTTTTTTTTCTTTTTCCAGACACCAACTCTAGTAAATGTGCCAGCCAATGGTTGATTATTGACAGAATTGTTCAACAAATGGTACTGCAAGAAAAGAATGGTAAAGATCCTGAGCTAGCTCCAGTAGAGATTAACTTTACTCATATAATCCGACAGTAAGTTATCTCATTTACTTAACATAAAATACTTTTCTGTCTTTGTTTTAGAATTTAATCAATATTTAATAAATATAAATTATATGAAGGACAGCTCTATGCAGGTTTAGCTGGCCTCCTCCAAGATATATCTCGTTGGAGGGGTCTTGGGGGATTTAATGATAGGAACCCCAGTCATATCATCTCATTTCTACAGCTGAGTAAACTGGAGCAACATGAAATAAAGTGTGTGGCTCAAGGAAACAACACATCACCTGGTCCGAGAATTGAACTCACAACCTTTCGATTGCAAGCCCAATGCTCTAACCACTAAGCCATCTGCCTTCACTTATAGACATGTTCATGTCTTTTTAATTATGGTTTTCTACAATCTAAGTACTGAGTTAATGGTGCCAGATTAATAAGTAAGAAGTTAAAGTTGATAAAGACAACTGAAGAAGAGCTGTTTCCAGCATTAAAAAAAAAAATGGTTGTAAAATTATGATACTTCTCTAACATTGATAATGATGTCTACAAAATGTGGAAGTACAAATTAAGAGAGAATTAAGGGGAGGAAAACAACAGTGGAATTGGAGGCACATGGCTTAGTGGTTAGAGCATTGGCCTTGCAATCGAAAGGTTGTGAGTTCAATTCTCAGACTTGGTGATGTGTTGTTTCCTTGAGCAAGACACTTTATTTCACATTGCTCCAGTTTACTCAGCTGTAGAAATGAGATGATAGGGACTGGGTGCCCTATCATTCCACTGCAAAGTGGTCGTGGAGGTGCCACGGCAAAAAAGCACCCAGCACTCACTGTAAATTAGGTTGGTGTTAGGAAGGGCATCCAGCTGTAGAAATCAAGCCAGAATCAGTTCCCGTCCCACCCTTGCAAGCAGGGAAAAGCGGACGTAAAATGAAATGATGAAATGATGATGACTCTCCAGCTAGTAGGCTGAGAGTCTATCAACTTGATTAGCTGAGTTAGTTGAGGGGGATCATTTCTAGAGACTGTTCATTGTATACCGTATATACTCAAATATAAGCTGACCCCCTTATTTTATGTCTGAGAAATGGGCAAAAGTCCAAGCCCTATTTATAAGCAGCTAATCAACACATAAGCCCCCCCTCCTTTGCCATTGAATTTTTGATCACATATTCTTCAGCTTAGATTCAAGTATATACGGTAGGTTTGTATGCTTTCTCTAATTATCATATTTTATTTTTCTGCCAGGATTGCCTGTGAAAATGACATAAAATCCTTTCAACAGAAGATGCGGGAAATTGAGAAAGCCAATGATGATTTGAACTTAAAAATGCAAAAGAAAGAACGTGAATGTGATGCAAAGACACAAGAAAAGGTTTGAGAAAAATATAGTTTATAACTGATGGATTGAAATAGCGAATGTGTTGCTGACGTATTATTTGTTGTGACCGGATATTGAATGTATATAAGTTACCATATATACTCAAATATAAGTCACTTCCTCTGTTTTATGTCTGAGAAATGGGTAAAAATCCAAACCCCATTTATAAGCAGAGGCAGCTAATCAACACATTGTTTAGATGGTGTATATAAGCCAACTCCCCCATTTTGCCATCAATATTTTGGTCACATATTCCGTGGCTTATATTCAAGTATATACAGTATAAGACATCAGATGTATAACACTGGATATATTGATTGGATATTATGGGGTGTCAGACTTATAAAACTGGTTATAGAGATTTTGCTGTACCAGTAGGTGTTCAGCAGAATGTAGTTCTGAGCTTGTTTATTATCCTGTTTATTACATTTCTCCAGGCCATTGTAGAAACATTCAAGACTAGCTGCCTTCCATGGTAATTCTTGTATGATAGTTACCAAGTTCTTGTCACCGAATTAGTTGAAGAACTAGAAGAATAGTTCCAAACCTGAAAGAAGATTCTAGAAAGAAAAGGTTTTATGGTCAGACATGTTTATAGTTAGCAGGACAGAAAACACAACTCTACTGTCATCTAGGAAGTGGCTATGCTCGATATACAGAAAAGGTGTTGGTTGAGACTGTTATACTATGCATGAAATAACAACTATGGGGTCAAAATATGTTCTGTGCTTCTGGTACAGGGTTTGTACCTAGAAAGTCCTCCTCCAAAGCCCAACAAGCTTAGACAAGGTGTTTTTTTTTTTCTTTTTGTGGAAGACCAGCAGTCACTCATGCAATAAGTGCACAGGAGTAAAAGAGCTGCTTTGAAATATAATGTTTTAACTGATAATATTTTATGAGAAAGACTTGCTAGAAGTAGGATGCCCTTCTTAATGCCAACCACATTTACAGTGTATAAATGTTTTTTTTTTAAATGTTCATCTCTCAAAAATAAGGTTTAATAGTCAAACAAATTATCTTATCTTATAAAACTGGTTTTGTATGATACAACAAATCTACACTCAATATTTCATTGTAAAAAGAGATTGCTTATTGAAAACAATAATGAAATGGATGTATGTTTCTAGGAATATATAAATTGTTTGAGATATCTGTTTATTTCTTTTTCTCTATCTAGGAGGAACTAATATCAACAGTGAACAAAATGAAGACCAAACTTGAAAAAGAAATCACAAACCACCAAGAATCAAAACAAAATATCTCAGATATGAGTTCCTTGATCCATGAACTACAGGCTCAGGTAAAATATCACATTTTCATCCTGGTTAACATAGGCAGGGGTAAAAATATTACATTTTTATTCCTGGTTAACATAGTCTGAGGTAAAATATATTTTATTCCTGGCTAACACAGGCTCAGGTAAAATATATTTTATTCCCAGCTATTTCTTGTACAGTTCTGAATGTTTACGCATGCGGCAGCTCAATTATAGAAAGCTTACCAAAATGTTGTTCTTCTAATTTATTTTTCTTTCTTTATTCTCTTGCAAACAGTTGGAGAATGAATGTGCCGAAAAGAAGAAATTGCAATATATGGTCTCAACAGGAAGCTTACCTGATGATGCCAAAATGGACTTTTCATCTGCTTCATTAGGTTTCAAATCAAACAGCAATCTCATCACAAATCGTACCATCGCTCAATCTTTGCCTCAGAGTCTTTCCAAAGATCATTCAAATAATCAAACTGGATCATCCTTACCACCACCACCTGTACCACCACCACCACCGCCACCTCCAATGGGAGGTCCACCACCACCACCACCAATGGGTTTGTATTTCATGATTTCTTTTGACAGGGGGATGTTGGTGTTGACTTAGTATATTACAGATCAATATTATTGATACTGAGAATTTGGTTTCATGATAAAAAACACGCAGTTCATCCTGTAAGGTGGTTGTGCTGGTGACATGACAAAAAGCACCCAGTCCACCTTTTTACATGGTTGTTTTTGTGCTGAGATAAAAAGCAGCTAGTCCATGCTGTAATATGGTTAGCATTAGGAAGGGCATCCAGCTGTAGAAACTATGCCAAAATACAGATCCGTATGAGCAAGACATGGTCTCTGGACCTGACTTGTCTCATAATGTGACAACCCGTCTAACCTATGCAAGCGTAGAAAAAATACATGTTAAATGATGATGATTATGATGATAAAATATCAATTCTGGCAGGATTTGAACTCTGAATAGCCAAAATACAGAAATATTTATTGTAAATCATTTAAACCTAGCTTGTTATTCATACTGTGAAAATTATCATCATTGGTGTTTCCTTGTGTGTGTGAGAGGTAACATAGCTTGTGCAGCAAGCTTTGCACACTTCTAATATAAAGTTTTATTGAGTACTTTTACATTTTTGACTGACAAAATGTAAATAAACTCAACACAATATTATATACCGTATATTCTCAAATATAAGCCGACCCCCTCCCATTTTATCTCTGAGACATGGGGAAAAAATCTAAACCCCATTTATAAGCCGAGACAGCTAATCAACATATTATGTTTAGATGGTGCAGTTTTGAAATTCTCATGAGTATAAAAATATATTTTTGAAGTTTTAATATTTTGATATTTGAAATGTTTAAATTGTTGTTTAGAATATAGTTTTTTGGTGCACATCTCCATTGCATAATGATTTTTTAAACCAACTTCTAACCATTTTGAAAGCCATATTCAATTAAAACACATAATAAAACAATATTACATATTCTTATATTCTAGCCTCAATGAGAAATCTTTCAACTGAAAGCACTACAACAACTCGGAAAAAGAACACTCCAGCTTCTTCTCAGCCATTGAAGTCTTTCAACTGGTCTAAACTGCCTGATGTAAGTAGATTATTACATTTATGTTTCTTAAATATATAAAATACTCATACTTATATGCATACAGCTATGTTAGAGCAAACACCTCAATTCTAAAAATGTTTGTTTGTAAACTGATCATGAATGAATCAAATCAATCACTGGGACTAACTTTATTAACACAGCATTGTTAAAAAATAAAATTTATTCTTAAGTTAGTTAAAGTCTGTTCTAAGCCAAAGTGTTTATCTTGGTTTCCTTGGCATTAAGTGACTGAGAGTACAAGCCTTTCCCTTGGAGAGGATGCTAGTCTATTGCAGAGTTAAACCTCCAGATATTGCTAGTACTCATTTTCAGCTGAGTATATTGGAGCAACGTGAAATGAAGTATTTTGTTCAAGAACACAACACATAACCCAGTCTAGGAATTGAACCAACAACATTATGATCATATGTAAAGCATCCTAACCATTAGGCTATGCAGCTTCATGCAAAGTTTACACTGGCAGTAATGAAATACCTTTCATATTTTTCTGCAGTCTGTGGTAAAACTCTTCCAAGGCCTCTTCCTATTGAAATCAATAAAATATAAATTCCAAGAATTTTCTCATCAACTCTATACTCTCTTCTACAAAATCTTGCTTTATACTTAGTGGAAAGAAATTAGTATTGTGGATTGGCAATATCGGTAGAGAGTCGGACTCCATGCTTTCCAAGCATAGTTATGTCCCTTTATGGTCTGAGTTCAAATCCCGCCGGGGTTAACTTTGTCTTTCATTTTCCTTACGGGGTCGATAAAATAAAGTACCAGTAATGTACTGGGTAATTGCTGGCCTCGTGCCAAAAGTAAAAACAATTATATTTTAGTTTTATTCAAAAGTTTTCTATTTATTTATTTCTATTGATGTTTTATATTGATTTTTGTTTTCTATTGAACCCCTGTCTGTTGCAGGCCAAATTAAATGGCTCCATTTGGACCAGCATTGATGAAGCAAAGGTAGGAATTCTATTTATAAGATTTAAAACATTTTTCATATTTCAGCTATCATGAAATTTCAAACATGCTTAACATCTTAGCATTTAAATTGGTTACATCTGTTGAAGGAAAGGAAAGGGGCCGATCAGACCAAAGAAACATTGGGTTTTTTCCATTGTTGAGTGACATTAAATCTGAATGTAACCCATTTAACACAACCATCTCGTTCCCGGATGCTTTTATTGGAGTCAATCTCATTGCAAACATTTGGGCTAGCTCTCTGGACTGAGGATAATATCCTCTCTTCCTCTTCAACTAAATTTGGCCATATTTGATGTTGTTAACATTACTGTTAATGACATGTGAAAATCTTTGTCAAATAAGAAGGCAAGTCACCAATACCTTTGTCTAATCATTAGAGAGTCAGGCGCCATGCTTTCCAGCAGAGTTACGTCCCTTTATGGACTGAGTTCAAATCCCGCCGAGGATGTCTTTGCCTTTCATCTTTACGGGGTCAATAAAATAAAGTACCAGTAATTGCTGGCCTTGTGCCAAAAGCAGAAACAATTATATTGTGCCTCTCTTTTCTACACTACATTTTTTCTCTTCAATTCCAATCACCCTTTAAAGTTCATTACTCTCTTTTCTTTGGGCTAGCTCTATGGCCAGTGGATTGGCAGTATCGGTAGAGGGTCGGACGCCATGCTTTGACGCATAGAGTTACGGCCCTTGCCATTCTGAGTTCAAATCCCGCCGAGGTTAACTTTGCCTGTCATCCTTATGGGGTCGATAAAATAAAGTACCAGTAATACACTGGGTAATTGCTGGCCTTGTGCCAAAAGTAGAAACAACTACTCTCTTTTCTTTACTTGTCTCATATTCTACTAATTCTTTACTTCTGATTCATTTCACTTTCCATCCTCCTCCCTCTTCCATCCCCCTCCCTCCTCCATCCCCCATCTTCCTCCTTCATCCATCATCCTCCTCCATCCCCCATCTTCATCCATCATCCTCCTCCATCCCCCAGCCTCCTCCTTCCCCCAGCCTCCTCCTTCCCCCATCCTCCTCCTTCCTCCATCCTCCTCCATCCCCTATCCTCCTCCTTCCTCTATCCCCCATCCTTCATCCATCCTCCTCCATCCTTCTTCCATCCTCCTCCCCCTTCCATCCTCTTTCCTTCTCCCTCCTCCTCTACCCCCATCCCCTGTGTCTCTGCTATTGTATCCTTATGTCCATTGCCTCTTTTGTCTTCTCTTCCCACTTGTCTCTTGACCAGGACCTCACTACCACCTTCCCATTTCAACTCACTTCACTTTACTTACCCTAACATCATGTAGCTCCCACCCCCACACTATTAACACCCCTCCCACACTACTGACACCCCCTACCACACTACTAAACCCCCCACAAACATACACACACACTATTGACACTTTTCCCTTCTCTCCCCCACATCACTCCACCTCTTTTATTTCCTATTTGCTATGAAAACCTCTGTTTTTCTCTTTTTCAAGGCTAAGTCAATGTAATTTTTGCCTTTACAAACTTTTATGAAATATAAATTCTCCGGCACTATCAGTATTCTACCGCGTATAGTATTAGGACTATACTAACACTGATAGTATTAGCAATGTACTATCACTTAGTATTAGCAATGTACTATCACTTAGTATTAGCAATGTACTATCACTTAGTATTAGCAATGTACTATCACTTAGTATTAGCAATGTACTATCACTTAGTGTTAGCAATGTACTATCACTTAGTATTAGCAATGTACTATCACTTAGTGTTAGCAATGTACTATCACTTAGTATTAGCAATGTACTATCACTTAGTGTTAGCAATGTACTATCACTTAGTGTTAGCAATGTACTATCACTTAGTATTAGCAATGTACTATCACTTAGTGTTAGCAATGTACTATCACTTAGTATTAGCAATGTACTATCACTTAGTGTTAGCAATGTACTATCACTTAGTATTAGCAATGTACTATCACTTAGTGTTAGCAATGTACTATCACTTAGTATTAGCAATGTACTATCACTTAGTGTTAGCAATGTACTATCACTTAGTGTTAGCAATGTACTATCACTTAGTATTAGCAATGTACTATCACTTAGTGTTAGCAATGTACTATCACTTAGTATTAGCAATGTACTATCACTTAGTGTTAGCAATGTACTATCACTTAGTATTAGCAATGTACTATCACTTAGTGTTAGCAATGTACTATCACTTAGTATTAGCAATGTACTATCACTTAGTGTTAGCAATGTACTATCACTTAGTATTAGCAATGTACTATCACTTAGTGTTAGCAATGTACTATCACTTAGTATTAGCAATGTACTATCACTTAGTGTTAGCAATGTACTATCACTTAGTATTAGCAATGTACTATCACTTAGTGTTAGCAATGTACTATCACTTAGTATTAGCAATGTACTATCACTTAGTGTTAGCAATGTACTATCACTTAGTGTTAGCAATGTACTATCACTTAGTATTAGCAATGTACTATCACTTAGTGTTAGCAATGTACTATCACTTAGTATTAGCAATGTACTATCACTTAGTATTAGCAATGTACTATCACTTAGTGTTAGCAATGTACTATCACTTAGTGTTAGCAATGTACTATCACTTAGTGTTAGCAATGTACTATCACTTAGTGTTAGCAATGTACTATCACTAATAGTATTAAGAAGTTATTTTATTGTTCTTTTGAATTCTTTAAAAACTTGTACTCATGGTTTTTTTGTATTTTTTATTTCACTTTTGCTTTATGTCAAAATGATTTCATTGGCAATCATTGCAGATGTATAAAACCCTGGATTTACAAGATTTTGAAAAGACATTCTCAGCATACCAGAGAAAAGGTGGACAACTTGAAGATGAAGAGGATAAGAGCCAGAACACCAAGTTGAAAGCCAAAGAATTGTCTGTTGTAGACGGTCGTCGTGCACAAAATTGTACCATTTTACTATCCAAACTGAAGTTAACTAATGATGAATTAGCTACAGCAATTTTAAACATGGATGAACAGGAAGATCTTCCAAAGGATATGCTAGAGCAGGTAACTATATTTCTGAATTCTTCTTGTCATGATTTAGAATTGATTGTAATTCACACCACTTTGGTTGGTCCTTTGAAAACCTACAACAATGCAGGATATATGTTTTCTTGCAAAGTAATACTCATTGAGGTAATTATATTTGAGTGCTGTTCTGAAAAACGTAACCATTAACATATGTAATCACTGATAAACTAACATATAGATATAGTAAACAGTTAAATATATGTATGATATAAGCAAGTGAAATGACCAATTGGCAGTATTGGTAGAGGGTCGGACACCATGCTTTGCAGCATTGTTATGACCCTTTCCCGCCAAGGTTAATTCTTACGGGGGTCAATAAAATAAAGTACCAGTAATGCACTGGGTTAATTGCTGGCCTTGTACCAAAAGTAGAAACAATTATATTGATGGTACATATAGTATCATCCAACAGTTGTACATTCAGCCATTTTACCTTCATTAGAGTTAGTCTTTACAGCATTCTTAACCACATGATGCTAGATAGTGTCTGAGAGAAAAGTTAAAAAGGTTATTCTAAAATGTTTCATACTTTTCCCATTCAACAGTCTCTCAGTAACTGGAGGTGGAATTAAAATTTGAAACCCTTGAATGATGCCTTAGTAATACTACATCAGCTGTTAGTGCCTGATCTACTTTATTACTTTATTAGTCTTTGGAAACAAATAATCTTCAACAATTACTGGGAGGCGGGGGTTAAAATATTTTGTACATTTCTCTGTCGAGGTCACCTTTGCCTTTCTTCTATACCAGTCTTCTACTGGGGTCAATTTTTCCTCTATATCACTTTCTCATTTCCATTCTCTCACTCTCTACCCTTTTCTGGAAGAAATCTGCTATATTCAGACTTGGAGAGGAGATGGGCTCCGACATGTTTAGAAATACCCTACAAATGCTGTATGTCAATATGGCACCCCTATGATTCTCCTTGGAGTTACGGGACCATCCATCCATCCATCTAATCTCTAGATGTTTGTTAAATATTGAAGCTGGTTGTAATTTATTGATGGCACTTATTTTCTTGATTCTAGAGAGAGGAATGGTGAAGGATTGATGGTTCCTATCCTATAACTGCCTGTTATATGCCCCCCCCCCCCCCCCCCCCATAAAAACTTGCTGCTCTATGATATATTTCTTTTAAATGACTAAGCTGTGAGAAGTACAGTTCACAACTGTGGGCAGTAGGAGTAATATGTAAATAAGCAAATAGGATCATGAAACACCTAAATCTGAATGTAGATACACCTAGATCCTAAAACAAACACAAAGAATCACTGAATGTCCCTATACGTAAATAATACACCCTGAAAACAAAGTCATCAATAAACAAACAACAAAACACTCAGGAGATAAGACCATCAAAAATAATTAATGAGTTTGTTCATTACTTTATTACTACAAATCTTCAATCGGGAAAATAAACCATCTTATTAAAATAAAGGTCCAACATATAGTTTTGAGTAGTAAAGATAATGATAAGCGTTAATTTTATTAAATGTCTATTTGGTTTTAGCTGCTGAAATTTGTACCGACACCTGAGGAGAGCCAACTGTTGTCAGAACACAGCCATGAGATCGACCAAATGGCTCGAGCTGACAGATTTCTCTTCGAAATGGGCAAGTAAGTAACACTAAGTTAGTAACCTTTTTAGAGATGTCAAATATTTCCATCCATTTTCCCATTCTTACATAAATTACATGGGTTTATTCTACCATCACATCTCCCCTACATGTTATGGTTCCCTGGATTTACTCCAACACTACATCTCCCCTACATGTTATGACCCCATGGCTTTACTCTAACACTAAGGTTGATATTGCTGTAATGTTCTGTTTTTGTTAGTTTTCTGGTATTTCAGCTTCATTAGGCAGCCATTATTGATAGATGAACAACCATGTGACTCTTACCGAACAGTCATATAGCTCTTAACGAACAGTCATGTAGCTCTTAACGAACAGTCATGTAGCTCTTAACGAACAGTCATATAGCTCTTAACGAACAGTCATGTAGCTCTTAACGAACAGTCATGTAGCTCTTAACGAACAGTCATGTAGCTCTTAACGAACAGTCATGTAGCTCTTAACGAGCAGTCATGTAGCTCTTAACGAGCAGTCATGTAGCTCTTAACGAGCAGTCATGTAGCTCTTAACGAGCAGTCATGTAGCTCTTAACGAGCAGTCATGTAGCTCTTAACGAGCAGTCATGTAGCTCTTAACGAGCAGTCATGTAGCTCTTAACGAGCAGTCATGTAGCTCTTAACGAGCAGTCATGTAGCTCTTAACGAGCAGTCATGTAGCTCTTAACGAGCAGTCATGTAGCTCTTAACGAGCAGTCATGTAGCTCTTAACGGACAGCCATGTAGCTCTTAACGGACAGCCATGTAGCTCTTAACGGACAGCCATGTAGCTCTTAACGGACAGGCATGTAGCTCTTAACGGACAGGCATGTAGCTCTTAACGGACAGGCATGTAGCTCTTAACGGACAGGCATGTAGCTCTTAACGGACAGGCATGTAGCTCTTAACGGACAGGCATGTAGCTCTTAACGGACAGGCATGTAGCTCTTAACGGACAGGCATGTAGCGCTTAACGGACAGGCATGTAGCGCTTAACGGACAGGCATGTAGCTCTTAATGAACAACTTTGTAACTCTTAATATGATTTTACAAAAAGTATATCCACATATCCTCTTTTTTGTGTAATCTACTATCTCTGTGCTTTAATGAAAGAAGTAATTTTTTAAATCATTTAAATGTTGAAACATTTTCTTGTTAAATGTTTTTTTACAATGGATTTGTTTCATAAAAAATGAAAATTGTATATTGTTACTTCTTATATAGACACAGTGAAGTCTTCCTTTGCAGCAGACATTGCCATGTATGTATATATGTATATATATACTGTAAAAGCCCAGCCAAAAGATGGTCATATTATGAGCAAGGTACGATGTGGCCAACTGGTCAGACTCACCTCGTAATAGGACCACCCAGTCCCACACTGTAATTGTGGTTGATGTTAGGAAAGGCATCCAGCTGTAAAAAAACTCAATCATTTGAGCAAAGTATAGCGCAACCAACTGGCCAGACTTGTCTCATGATGTTAAATGGTGATTATGATATAACAAGCTATTGTAATCATAATTGCATAATATTGCAATTATGTTGAACTTTTATAAGTTCATCTCTAATTCTGTGCTTTGTCCTTTCCACCAGCTTGGCTTCTCTTTGTAATTCTGAGTAGAAGAAATAACATTAATAAGAATGTATATAGAAATATTGAAATGCCAGTTTTTATTGATTTGTTTTCATGTGATTGATTTATTTTAATAGGATTGTTCATTATGAACAAAGGTTAAAAGCCTTATATTTCAAGAAGAAGTTCCAGGAGAGAATCTCTGATTGTAAACCTAAAATTGAAGGTAGGTACATAAACCTAAAATTGAAAGTAGGTATGTAAACAAATGGCAGTCATTAAGACGTTGGGTAGAATGCTTTACGGTATTCGTTCCACCTCATTGCACGCTCTGAGTTCAAATCCTGCTAGGGTTAACTTTGCCTTTCATTCTTTCGAGGTCGATAAAAAAAAAAAAGTACCATTCCAGTACTGGGGTCAATTCTTCCTCTATAGAAAAAAATTGGCTGTGTTCAGACCTGGAAATGGTTGGGCTCTGCCAGGTTTAAAAGTGCCCTAGATATGCTGTTTGATGTTGCCTCTATGACTCCACAAGTAGTTATGGGATCTTTTACATAAATAATTTCTACTAGGTGTTTAGAAATAACTGTTTCTACTTTAGGCACAAGGCCAGCAATTACCCAGTGCGTTACTGGTACTTTATTTCATCGACCCCGTAAGGATGAAAGGCAAAGTCAACCTCGGCAGGATTTGAACTCAGATCGTAAAGGGATGTAACTATGCTGGAAAGCATGGCGTCCGACCCTCTATCGATACTGCCAATCCACTTTTATACAGTGACATAATCTTAGTAGAGTGGTATCTTATATACTTGTGTATAAATTGAAAAATATGTGACAAAAAAAATGTAAAAATATCTATATCTTCTTGTTGAGTCATCACTCCATCAAAGGCAAAGCATTCATTTTGCTTTTTCTAATGGATAGAATATATGCAGCTCACCACACCTGCATATCCATAGATTTCTCTGCTAACGAGCAGTTGTGTCAACCCATTGTCAAGTTAATCTGCAATGCCACCTATATATACATGTGAATATATACACATATGCAAGTATTTGAGAGGTCAATGAACTATATGGTATCACCAGAGATAGATGTAAAATATCAACATGTCTGCCAAGATGAAAGGAAGAGAATTCTCTTCTACCTACAAAGAATAATCTACAATATCTATGTGGAAGATTTGTAAAATCCCCACTAAAAATAACTAATAATGGTGACAATGATCTAAATTGACGAGAACACAGACCTCGTTGTCTTACCAAGTGAGGTGGAACTCGTCAAATCAGACCAAGGAAACAATGTTTCCATTGGTCTTTCCATTGCTGATACTATCTATTGGTTGCAACTCCTGGCAGAAGGAACAACATGAGAATAAAGTGTCTTGCTCAAGGACATAATACATTACCCAATGTGGGAATCAAACTCAACCTCACAATTATGAATCTAATTCTCTAACCACTAAACTACGCGTCTTCAGGAATAACTAATGTATACAAATACTTCTGTTGTAAGCCAGAAAATATTTTGTGTTACACAGACAGCAACACACTTTAATGAAAGGCTTGAGTATTCTTGTGTGTGTGTGTATATCATTTTTCTCTGTTTTTTTCACCAGGCGTTACAGAAGCATCTAAAGAAGTTTTCCGGAGCAAGAAATTAAAGAAACTACTTGAAATTGTCCTAGCGTATGGTAATTACATGAACCGAGGACAACGAGGGAATGCCAGTGGTTTCAAACTTACCAGCTTAAACAAAATTATTGATACCAAATCTAGTATTAATAAAAACCTTACCTTATTACATTATCTCCTTGAGACTTTTGAGAAAAAAGTAAGTATACTCACCATGATAAAATAAATACAAAAAATCTCCCTCTTTCTCTCCCCTTCGTCAACCTCTCATTTTTCTCCTTGGTTTTTATATAGCTTTACTCTCGCCTCTCAACATCTCTACATAGTTACACTCATTCTTCTTCTCATCTCTACATTATTACAATCATCTTTCTTTTCACCTTTCTTATAGTTGCCTTCATCTTTCACTTTATCTTCATCTCTCTCTCTCTCTCTCTCTCTCTCTCGGTGGATTGGCAGTATCGGTAGAGGGCTGGACGCCATGCTTTCCAGCATAGTTACGTCCCTTTACGGTTTGAGTTCAAATCCCGCTGAGGTTAACTTTGCCTTTCATCCTTACGGGGTCGATAAAATAAAGTACCAGTAATGTACTGGATAATTGCTGGCCTTGTGCCTAAAGTAGAAACAATTATTTATTCCACTGCCAAGGAAAAGGACAAGTGTAGTTTAATGTCTTTCCCTAATAATTGTTTTTACTTTTGGCACAAGGCCAGCAAATTCCCAGTGCATTACTGGTACTTTATTTTATCAACCCCGAAACTTTCCCTAATAATGAGTTACAAACTGGCTACCCTTTACATAAGACCAATGCTGTCTCTACCCTTCACATAAGACCAATGCTGTCTCTACAGCTGTCTCTACCCTTCACATAAGACCAATGCTGTCTCTACCCATCAGATAAGACCAATGCTGTCTCTACCCATCAGATAAGACCAAAGCTGTCTCTACCCATCACATAAGACCAAAGCTGTCTCTACTCTTCACATAAGACCAATGCTGTCTCTACCCATCAGATAAGACCATGCTGTCTCACTGTTGCTATTGTACTGTCACAAAGTACCTCCTCCCATCCCACACTCTGCTGTAAATTTATATAAATATATACAAACTCAGAGGAGATGATGAAGGAATATGGTGAGTGGACAGATGCTATGCTGAAAAGGACCCATGCAAGCATGGATCAATGGATGTAAAAACAATGAAGGTGATGATGATGATATGGCATTTCGTTATCACACAGATTTTAATAATTGGTGTTGATTTCTGAGAGAGGCACCTATAGTCATTGAGGAATGTTATTTGAACTCTTAAGTCAAGTGTGTGTGTGGAAACTAATGAAAATAGCCATCAACTCATATTGTGGAAGTTGATCAGGTAATTGACATAATTCAGCATGCCATGAAGATAGTCCTGTTTGTTTTTTATTTATTTTTTTTTTTTTGTTGAAAACTCCACTTGGATAAAAAGGGCCCCAACATGCTTTGATGTGAGTATGGGAGCAACCAACTCGGCAGGGGCTACAGACCTGATAGGCTTGTATATACTCCAGAAACTAATAGAAAAGTTTCCTGCTCTCAGAAGGGCCTGTATAGAGATGACGGACTCATAACTCTTACCGGACCGGGTATGGCATCTCTAGATATTCTAACTAAGTAGTAAACAGATGTGGTCGCTGTTTGTGAGGCAGGCCTTTCTGTAGCTTGTCTCTTTGCTTGAGCTGCAGTCCTGGGTCAAGAAGAGACTGAGACTGGGTGCCTGGCATCTGGAATGTTGCCAGACGCAGGAAATGCGGCCAGTGGAACTTCCACTCTCGAGTTCTATAGGATTAATGGTGGGCAAGTGCGACGACATACTCGAAGAGGGTCTGGGAGCTGACAAAGTCGAACCGAACAGTCTTTTCAGGAGAACATTTGAGCTGAGGATTATGGATAACTTCCAGAAATCCCATTTGAAAAAATGTCTTGCATGGCTAAGATCTTATAGAATTAATTCAGAAAAAGGTGGGTGAAGAAGCAAAAACAAACACAGGACAGTCCATTCTCATCAGTCAATCTCTGGAGGTCCACATGTATGTATGGTGTATATATATATACATATATATATATATGTCAATGACACAACAGTCCACACTGTAAGGTGGCCGTGTAGGAGACACGGTGAAAAGGCTCCCAGTCCACACTGTAAATGTGGTTGGTGTTAGGAAGGGCATCCAGCTGTAAAACAACCTGCCAGAGACGCTTCCGTGCGAGCAAGACATGGTCTCTCGATCATTCCTGCATCAAATGGAACAAAACCGTCTAACCCATGCTAGCGTGGAAGATGGACGTTAACGATGATGATGACGATAGTTGAATAAAATATTTTACTGGTTTTAAATTTAAATTCTATGTTTTGAATTCAAATCCCATTTCATCCCTCTGTGTGTAATTTTTATTAAAATTGAGTATAATTGTTTAAATTAATTAGAGTATTATCAAGATGAATTAATGTTTTAATATTTCTATATCTGTCAAGTTTCCAGACGTTACCAGTCTTGAAGAAGATTTAAGTCATGTTCGAATTGCTTCCAAAGTCAAGTAAGTCATCTTTGATCTTTAATTATTTGTAACATTTCATTCTGTTTTCATGCATCTGTTAATCAAAGGGACCCCATTTGCTCACTTGTATTCGCAGTCATATTCTTCTGGTCATTACCCAACATTCATGACCATGGGTAAGGGTTGGCATTTCTGATGGAGTTATAGAGGGAGGTGCTGCAGTAGTATAAGGTGTTTCTTGGGTATTTTAAGCCTGGTGGAGCCCATCTCTTCTCCAGGTTTGAATACAGCATATTTCTTCATGAGAAGGATAGTGAGAGAGAGAGAGGAAGTGAAAAAGAGATATAGAGGAAAAATTGATCCCAGTATTAGACTAGTACTTTTTTTTATCAACCTTGAAAGGATGAAAAGCAAAGACAGGTTGGACTGGGTGCTTTTTTTTGTCATGTCACCAAAACAACCACTTTACAGGGTGTATTGGGTACTTTTTGTCATGTTATCAACACAACCACTTTACAGGGTGTATTGGGTACTTTTTGTCATGTTATCAGCACAACCACTTTACAGGGTGTATTGGGTACTTTTTGTCATGTTATCAACACAACCACTTTACAGGGTGTATTGGGTACTTTTTGTCATGTTATCAACACAACCACTTTACAGGGTGTATTGGGTACTTTTTGTCATGTTATCAGCACAACCACTTTACAGGGTGTATTGGGTACTTTTTGTCATGTTATCAACACGACCATCTGACAAGGTATGGATATTGAGAAATAAACTTATATAAGCCTATCCAGTTTATGCCAGCATAAAAATATAATTTCCCACTTCAATGAGTTAAGAAATCCATTTTGGCTGTTGCCTTATGTTTTATTTATTCTACTAATTAGTATATAGCCAATTAACCATTTATTATATTTTCGTTTAGAAGAATATGTACTTTATTTTAGTGATCTGAAATGTTTGCTGTATTTTTCAGTTTTACTGAACTTGAGAAAGATTTGTCATTCATCAGAAAAGGCCTTAATGACATTGAAAAGGTAAGCAGTTTCTATCATCATCATCATTATCACCATCATAACGATGCTTGCATGTTATGAGACAAGTCTGGTCAAGAGACCACATCTTGCTCATACAAATCTGTATTTTGGGCTTGGTTTCTACAGCTGGATGCCCTTCCTAACACCAACCACATTAGTGTGAACTGGGTGCTTTTTATTGTGGCACCAAAACGACCAGTCTTACAGGGTAAACTGGGCACTTTTTGTTGTGTCACCAGCATCACCACCTTGCAGGGTGGACTGGGTGCTTTTTGTTGTATCACCAACACAATCACCTTACAGTGTGTACCAAGTGCTTTTTGCCATGTCACCAGCATGACCACCTTACAGTGTGGGCTGAGTGCTTTTTCTTGTGTCAGATGAAAGATAAGCTTGCTGCAATTCTCCATTTATGTGGTTTTTGTTTTATGCCAGAAAGCTTTTGAAAGCACATCTCTACTGTTGTTTAAACTAACAATTGTAACTTAAAACCAGCAATTTTTTGAAAGCACATCTTTACTGTTGTTTCCACTAATAACTGTAATTTAAAACCAACAATTTTTGGAAAGAGAAAAAACATGCATACACTGTCAAATCTAATAAAGAATAATGGCAGTTCACTATCTAGGGGTTTTACACCTATAGTATATATATATATATATATATATATATAGATAGATGAATAAATAGATATTATTAGTTCATGAGTTTTAGCTGATCCTGCTCAGGGTGAAAGCAGAAATTATTTGCTTAAACTTTTAATCTGTGCTAATAACAAATATTTGCTCTACGGGATTATATATATACAACCCTTCCTCTCTGGATTTTGCTCTTTGTATTGATTATATATATATGTGTGTGTAGTGAGACTAGCTACTGACTGAGAGTTTCACACAAGATATGTATTTAAAATACACTGCATTCTATTGCTTTAATTCTTATATCTTTTTAAAGATTCCACTGTGAAATGTTCCCTCTCTGATTTGTGGTTTTCACTATGGATCACAAATAAAAATAGTTTTCTTCTTTTACTCTTAGTTAAATAGTTCTAACCTTTATTCGTTCTAATCAATATTTGCTTGATTTCTCATTTCAGGAATTAGAATTCTTGGGGTCATATAACAGAGACAGCAGGGATAAATTTACTTCGGTAATGACGGATTTTATAACTGTATCGACCTACAATTTTTCTGAACTAGAAGAATCCTATGCAGAAATGAAACAAAAGGTAAATATCTCAATCAAAATCATGAATAATGAGACTATAATATTGATTAGGTTCACAAGTTTCAATAAGTTTATATGTCATAAAATGTGAGTGTTAATCTTATGAGTGAAGCCCTATCCCTATTGTTAAAGTTTTGATTTAATCCCTATTTCTTGAAATGAAAGTATTAATGATTTGAATGAAGCCCTATCCCTTAAAATGTGAGACCTAAAGTGTTTTTGAGTGATGCCAAATCACATGAATAATGCCTGTAAGATATTCTGATGTTGATCCAGTAGACTTTATCCTTTCTATGCAAATCATTATTGTTCTATTTAGTCCAAAGAAATATGATACATGTTTGTAATAAATGTATATTTAATATATTGATGTGTTTAACTTCCTTTGAACAGTATGAGAGAGCTTTGAAAGCTTTCTGTGAAGACCTCAAACAACAACCTGATGAATTCTTCTCAGTACTTGATACATTCTTGACTTCATTTGCTGAAGCAAAGAATGATAACGAAAGACAAAAGATGAAAAAGATCGAGGAAGAAAAACGGGCCAAAATGGAACAGGTCAGTAATTTTCTATTTTGTACAAAAATTTAAATAGCAATGTTGACAGACAATCGATCAACAAGATCACAGACCTCATTCTCTTACAAAGTGGGATGGAACTTGTCAAATCAGACCAAGGAAATAATGTTTCCATTGGTCTTTCCATTACCGATACTATCTACCAGTCACAACTCCTGGAAAACCCAATATTAACTGCAACAATTATTATCTATTAATTCATTTTCAATTTTGATATGGGTTTGACAGGTCCATTTTACACCAGTCTTTTCAATCATTTATAATCTTGTCTACAAAAGTGAACATTCTGAGATTTGGTCTCATGTATGCTGCAAGTACCTTCTATCAGCATAAATCACTTTTTGTCCAGCAGCTGTCAATTAAATTGATTTCAAATACCTCTCCTAGAACACAGTGATCTATCTAAAATGGAAATGTCAAACTGCAAACTCTGATTATTTTTCAATGCCATGCAACATCACACTTTGCAAATAGACATCATACAATCTACTCTTCACTTTGTTGTTAACAGATGTAATAGCTCCCTGAATTTTTTCCAACCTGTTCTCATTCTAACAGTTATGTTTTCAAAGCAACTTCCTCCACTGCTAATTAGGTCACCTAAGTTGCAAAACCCATCAACTAATTCTATGGTACATTCTTGGGATTGGAAAAGATTTATTTCACTGATGCTCTTACTATCAACTACCTCCGTGCATCTACCATATATAAAGTCTATCATTTCTGTTCACCTGCCTACAATCCTACAACACCTATTTTGTATCCATACCTTAACATTGAGTATATAGAGTCCTACCTATTAAAATGAGAAAACTCATCGCTAGATCAGCTGTTAAAACAGCTATAAAGTTCCTACCTATTCCTTTTCTATAGATGGAGCATGGCAACTTCCAATGATGGGATCAGTCCTGTCTTATCCTCCCCTTCCTTCTCCTCCCACTTATTCCTGGGAGAATCAGGAGGGCAGAGTCCTCAAACACTCCTACCAGAAGCAACTGTCTCCAGTTGATTCGGCTGGATCCAATTGTATTCACTCCTATGTATATTCTTTGACTATAATTGGTTGCAGAATTAAAAGATCTTTTGTCACTTGTAAAATTATTATAATTAATGTAATCTATATTTTAAAATATTTCAGTCAAGGAAGGAAAAAGAAAAACAAAGATTATTGAAGAAGCAAGAGTCTCTTTCAAGTAATAATTCTAAAGAAAAACTAACAAATGGAATATCAGAAAACACTGAAAAAGGTTTGGTTTTTATCATACAGATTCTGGTTCACGCACTGCTCTCTCTGTCTATCTCTCTCTAATTCTTGATAAATTAGAACATATTTACTTGTACAAGAATCTCGGCTTTTATATATATATATATATATATATATATATATATATATATAGAAGAGCTTCTACAGGACTAGAACTGTTTCATTCGTGAGAAATCATCATGCTTTTTTGCCGTAGCACCTCGACGACCACTTTGCAGTGGAATGATAGGGGCCCCAGTCCTATCATCTCATTTTTACAGCTGAGTAAACTGGAGCAATGTGAAATTAAGTGTCTTGCTCAAAGAAACAACACATCACTTGGTCTGAGAATTGAACTCACAACCTTTCGATTGCAAGCCCAATGCTCTAACCACTAAGCCATGTGCCTCTATATCATCATCACCGTTTTACGCCCGTTCTTCCACGATAGCATGGGTTAGACGGGTTGTCCTGTTGTGGGCAGTGTCTGGTCGGCTGACCATGCCTTGCTCATACAGGAACTGATCTGGCTTGATTTCTACAGCTGGATACCCTTTCTAACACCAACCTCATTTACAGTGAGTGCTGGGTGCTTTTTCGTGGTGCCTACACGTCCACTTTACAGTGTGGGCTGGGTGCTTTTTTGCCGTGGCACCTCCACGACCACCTTGCAGTGGGAGGGTGTGGGGTCATATTGTTTATATGCTTCAGCTTGTACCCATGGGAGGTCGGGTACTCTGTATTACTGCGTGACGCCAGAGGTCACAGTCGTGTGTCATCGCCTTTGAGAGGTGTAATTGGGTAAGGTCGGCTTTTATCACCTCATCCCAGGTCATCTTGGGTCTCCCTACTCCGCGGTTTCCATCGACTTCTAGTGCTTTGCACCTTTTTATGCAGCTGTCATCCTTCATACACATCACATGTCCATACCAACGCAACCGCCTCTCCTGCACACAGCATTTGATTCCTCTTATGCTCAGTCTCTCTCTCAATTCATTTATGCTTTGTCGTTCACGTATATTACTATTACACATCCATCGGAGCATGCAGGCTTCGTTTCTCTCTAATCTACGTAAGTCTTCCACCTTCAGCACCCAGGTAACATTGCTGTTCGGATACATGCATCATACAGTCTGCCTTTCATTTTGAGGGAGAAGCCTTTTGCAGCTAGCAGTGGCAGTCGTTCCCTGAACTTCTTCCATCCCGTTCTTACTCTAGTTATTGTACTTTCTGAACACCCATCTCCGCTGCTAATTCGGTCACCTAGGTAGCAGAAGCTGTCTACTGTCTCTACAGAGACCTACCAGAGATTGGTGGTACTTGTTTCCTGTGGCTGCTTGGTCCCAGTACAGCTGCTGCATGTGAATCCTACATTCTTAATTAAGCTTCCTGAGATCCCGCTACATCTCTTGTGTACCCATTGTTTGCATTTGGGGCAGAGAATGGAGTCCCTACCTACACCTTTCCTACATACTGAGCAAGGCCATTTCCCTGAGAGGATCTGGGTTCTGTTTTCTCATTTACTTACAAGGACCATAGTCTTTATCATGTTGACTTTGAGACCCTTTCTTTCTAGTCCCTGCTTCCAAGTTTGGAATTTCTTCTCTAGTTCTACCATAGATTCAGCATACAGGAGTTCCCATGGGCATCCAGTCTTAAACTCCTCTGTTATTGCCTGCAGGACTATGATGAACAGGAGAGGGCTAAGAACAGAGCCCTGGTGGACACCAACCTGTACGCTAAATTCCTCTCTATACTCATTGCTAATCCTAACTTTGCTGACTGCTCCCCTATACATGACTTGTACAGCTTTCACAAGCCATTCATTTACTCCTAGTTTTCTAAGAGCCCACCAGATTACAGCACGTGGAACTGTCAAAGGCTTTCTCGAGATCGACGAATGCCAGGTAGAGTGGCTTACTTTTAGCTAGGTACTTTTCCTGTAACTGCCTCACAAGGAAGAGGCATCAGTGGTGTCTCTTCCTGGAACAAACCCAAATTGCATCTCATCTAGTTTCACCCGGTCCCTAATCAACTGTGCTATAACTCTTTCTGTTACTTTCATGACCTGGTCCATCAGCTTTATACCTCTATAGTTTCCTCTATCGAGTGCATCACCTTTATAGCAGTTGACAATGATGCTACTGCACCAATCTTTTGGTATGACACCTTTAGTATTACCTGGTTAACAATACGTTTGGTTGTGATATATATATATATATATATATATTTCTCAGCTTATAAACAAGTATATACGGTATATATATATATAGAGTGGTCGTAGAGGTGCCACGGCAAAAAAAGCACCCAGCACTCACTGTAAATGAGGTTGGTGTTAGGAAGGGCATCCAGCTGTAGGAATCAAGCCAAAATCAGTTCCTGTATGAGCAAGACATGGTCAGCCGACCAGACACTGCCCACAACAGGACAATCCGTTCTTCCATGCTAGCATGGAAGAACGGATGTAAAACGGTGATGATGAGTCACATTTCTCAGCTTATAAACAAGTATATAAACACACCATATATACTAGTTTATAAGCTGAGAAATATGACTTTTTTTTTTTTTTTTTTTTTTTTTTTGTCATATTTCTCGGCTTATATGCAAGTATATATGATAATTTTAATATATTTAATTTTTTTTTTTCTAGGAGAATTTGACGATTTGATATCAGCTCTTAGGACTGGAGATGTATTTGGCGAAGACATGGCTAAAATGAAAAGAATCCGACGGCGTGCTGCTGCACAGACTGATACTTCTCGCGAGCGGATTAGAAATATCCAATGTTGAAATTTTTTTTTTTTTTATAAAATTGGAAATTTGTTTTTGTCTCTATCTTTGAAGCAGCACTGCCAATGTCTTCATACTTGTTTATATATCCAAGAAAAAAAAGAAAAAAAAAATCAAAAAGATAATGCAAGTATTATCTTTTGTAATGGACCTCTGATGCAACACACACCTATAATTCCTTTGTGGTATAATGTCTGCAAAGGAACTTTGCTGAATATTAATATTAAAATATTGTAAATTATTCTGAAATAGTATTATTTCCTCAAGTTGGAAACACTTCGGGATTTGTTATTTATTTGTTTATTTGTTTACCATTGTTCATATTGATCTTTGTCCTGTTGTGTTTCTCTCCCATTGATCTTAAAAGAAATATTAGCCACTTCTTTCAACCTTCAAAGGTGAAAAATTGAGACTTATGTGATTGGTTTAACAAGAAATTAACAATTTGTTGCTTCGACATTTTGGCAATGTACATTTTTTTTTTTTCTTGTTATTTTTTTTCATGTATGTGTGATTTTAATAAAAGAAAACGACCAAGAAGTGAATGAATAAAATTTTAAAATGAGTAAATGTGAAAGTATGACAGAAGTTTTAAAAAGCAAAAACATACTCTAATAAATTATGCACATAATAAGATGAAGAAAATGAAAGCATCTATATGTTATTAAGTAATATTGGCTATTTGTAACTTCATAAACTCCCTGTATCTCAATTCACTTCCTTTCCTTCCTTATTTTGAAGTAAGACCACCTCCCCCCCCCCCCCCCCCTTATCATATCAAAGATTTTTTTTTTTTTTTACATGACACCTGATATCAATCTGAAACTCAAATCAATACTAACGGAGATCTTGCACTGACAATATTCCACATGAAACTTATACTACATGAAAGTATTAGTAATATTCTACATGAGACTGTTATACTACATGAAGCTATAAGTAATACCACATGAAAGTATGTGATGTCCCACATGAGACTATAAGTAATATCCCACATGAAACTATAAGTATTTATTCAACATAAAAATATATCCACATGAAACTATAAGTATTAGAAAAAATTCCACATGAAGGTAAAAGTATTATTCCAACTATTATGAACAACTTAGTTTTATCAACTGTGTACAGAAAACACTTTTAAACTCATTTTATTTTTATTTAAGTTGTTAGTTCCTTACATTCTTCACTGAGCATAACTTACAGACTATAATGGTCTTAGGTTTAGAATTCTTATAAAACTAACATATTGACCAATATTTTCAGAATAGATACTCATAAACATGTGATTCAACCAATGGTTCTTCCTGAAGGAATTATATATTTTTTTCTATCCAACTCATGCTCAAACACACTCACTGCCTCTCTCTCTCTCTCTCTCTCCATATTTACTTTCATGGATGTTCTGAAAGTTTAGGGATAATTATTTTCTATTCAGTCAAGATGTAAGATTTCAGGGATTTTTCTTCCCTCTTAAATTATAGGTTACATAATGTAAATAAAATATTACATACACAGATCATGAATTATATAAGTGTATATGCACCATATATGTGTGTATATATAATGTAAAAATGGCTTCTACAGGTCTTGAACTGTTTCATTTGTATGAAATCACCAGATCTTGTCCTGTAAGATTCATTTCTATATAATAAAATATGCTTATTCTCTACTCACATATTGAGTAATTTAGCTGTCATTATTTCTTGATTCCCTTTGGGATATTGACCTTAATTATATATACACACACATTGAAAAACCAGAAGTAAGCTCAAATGTGTGCACACAAACATCTCTCTCTCTCTCTCTCTCTCTCTCTATATATATATATAGGAATGACTTTCAGAATAACTGTTTCATTCATATGAAATCAGGAATGTCCTGATGAATTAATACAAATGAAACAGTTCTAGCCCTGTAGAAGTCATTTCTCTATAAAATAAAGATGCTTATATTCTACCAACAAATTGAGTACCTTCTTTAACTGTGGTCACCTCCCAATCACCTTTCGGGAATCTACCTATTATATATGTATATAATATATCCATGTGTATATTATATGCACATGTATATTTATATATATTATAATGCAACAAATAGCAAAGATGAAATGAAGTCATTTTATTTCTGACGTGTTTTTGCAAAAATAAAAGAAAAAAATTCTTCCTTCTATTTGTTCTTCCTCAACATTCATTCCATTATTCATTTTTTTTTTTTTTTTTTTTTTTTTTTACTCGATCCTCAAGTTTGTTTGTTGTCTATATTAGCAGAGACATATCAGGATGTTTCTACTCTCTACTACCACAATTGTACAGCTTAACATTATTTCCATAACAGATTATAAAGATGTCTTTATTTTTTTTGCTAATTGAGGATTCACATTCAGCTTGAAGTATTATAAACTCATTTACCTTTGTAACATATAATAATTTAATGTCCACTTTCCTTAGCAAGGGTTGAACGAGTCTACATAGACCAAATCAGTACTACTGACCTCCCAGACAGGCTCGGAAGGTCTGCATCTTGCGTTCGAGTTCACAAGAGAAGTTGTCATGTTTTTGATTGACACAAACTGAAGGGTCCTCCCAACCCTTCCTATCACCAACCAGATGCCCTTCTTAACACCAACCACAGTGTACTGGGTTCATTTCTCATGTAGATCAACACTAGAGACGTATTTGTGTCTGACAACTAAAGGGTCCTCTTAATCCTCATAGATGAATAACTATTACATTGAATATACTGCAATGAATGGGAGGAAAAAATGAACAAATGAAATCCAGTTAATCTCAAAAGCTGTATTTACAATACTTGGTTCCATATGGAACTAATACATGGCAAAAAAAAATATTTGTGGAGTAAATAAAACGAAGAAAAACTTCCATAAACTGAAGACAGCGTTGAAGTGTCTGAGTTCTTAATATGACAATGAACAATAAAATTATAGATAAAATAATAGAAAACAATATAATCCTTACATTAACAGTGAAAATGTAGAATCTGATCTGGTACTATATTACAGTCATGACAGAGAGGGGAAGAGGAGACAGACGAGTTGCTGTAAATAACTTTACTAATATGAGGGTCTGATTTTAGGAAATCAAATTCAAGAACAGGATCCATGTATTAACAGTATTGTTAGAAGTCAAAATACTTTAGAAAATAAAGTGGATGTTTGTATGTGTAAAGTGCGTGAGAAGGGATGTAATAATAATATAGAAGGAAATGAAAATTGGAGAGAAGTGGTGGAGGGGGGGAAAAAAGCAGTTTCTCAGAATTGTGTGTGAAGTGTGTATGAAGCTAACCAGATTGATCTAAGAAAAAATTAATCCAATGATAGTTGGCTGACAATGGTGAGGAATATGGTGAATAAACAAGAGGTTCAGGTTTTACGCAGTCTCTTTCTACCGTCATCTGAAGTGACTGGTGTCATGGAAGCAATACGCTTACTCTGTCTTGTTGGAGCAAAGTTATTATTATTGTTAGTTGGTGTAGAGATACCCAATGCACCTGAGTTGCTTGTAATATTGTGGGATTTGTTAGCTCCAGTGCCATTCAAAGCAGGAGATATTTCAAGATTGCCAGCGTCTGCACTGTAAAGAGTAGATGTTGACAAACGAGGTTTTTTGGTACCCAGTGGTGTCTCGAAGTGTTCATATAATTTTCCTTTTGAAGCCATCCCTGAAGACTGTGATTGAACAAGGCACATACCTACAACAGAAGAATAATAATTATAAAAAACAGGAAATTGGTGATAAAACAAACCAATAATAATCAGTTCTTAATAAAGAGAGCCATTCATATTACTATTGCAAACATTTTACAAACCCAGCACCCAATTACAGCCAGTATTGATACAAACAAAAAGCTGCGTCTTTATAGCAGCCAGTATTAATCAATACAATATTTACCAATGCTAGAATAAAGATAAGTAAGGAAATTAATCTCAGATGAGATCTCTAATTCAACAGGAACAATAAAATATTGCCAGAAACCACCGGAAATAGTTTTAATTAAAGCTGTAAAGAAATATTACCAAGTTGATATATCCTAAAAGTGAATACAAAACACTTCCTGTGAATTCAGTCCACCAACTAGTCTGTTGTCTTCAATTGACAAGAAACATTTTTTCACGCTCAGAGTTGCTGAAGCATGGAACAAACTACCTGCATCGGTTGTTAGCTGTCAAGACACTGTATCCATGCTTCCCGAGATTCGCCAACACTACACCTAATATTCCCCCTCCATACACATACACACATGTATATCATGACTCATACACTATTCACTTCCCTGTCATTTGTGTATTATTCTATGTACTACGCATGCACCTTTGACGAATTGTAGTGCACCTGAGCACTTTACACAATAATTTCATTATTATTATCCCAAACCTCATTTGCTTACCATGTGGGATGAAACTCATCAAATCGGACCAAGGAAACGTTTCCATTACTGATACTATCTACCAGTAACAACTGGCAGAAAGAGCCACGTGAAATAAAGTGTCTTGCTCAAGGATATAATGCATTGTTTGGTCCCGGAATCAAACTCACAGCCTCATGATTGCAAATCCAATTCTCTAACCACTAAACCACATGCCTTCATTTGTGTCACTAATGAACTATGGGAAATTATGATTATCAAAGAATCTAAGGTGCTCTAATCTATAAAACTGAGATTTTGTCTCATGCCCTTCTTCATCATTGTTTTAACATCCACTTTCCCTGCTAACAAGGGTTGGAAGAGTCCACATAGACCAAGCCAGTACTAAAGCAGGGTTGCCGATCTCTGGGACAGGCCAAGTATCTGTATCTCGTGAATTTACAATTTCATAATGACATATTTTAAATGGTAGTTGTTTAAAACTTGTCACATTGAAGTATTATGTTTTGTATACAACAAAATGATATTTATTCTTGACCAAATAGTTGAGAAGAAAGACCTACCCAATTTCTGTTCAATAACTCGTAATCTTTCCTCTGCCTCTGAACATTCCTTCATCTTGATCTTCATTTCTGGATTGTTCATTGCCCTTTGCTGTTCCAGAAGATCAGTCTCAGAGTTCTGTCGTTTCTTTACAGCAGCTCTGAAGTTATGTAGTGTGTCTGTAAACATTGGACAAAAATAAAGTAGTATAGTTAATACAAAGCATTGTGAGATATGTTATAAATGACTAACAAGTTTCAGAAAGCCAGTAGAATGTGGTAGAAATATTTTTGTGTTCTTCATATTCTTTATATATTGTAGTGTAAGAACTTTTAGCCATATATTGCAGTGCCTTAGAAATGTTTATGGATGATAATTGTTGGGTGAAAAAGTACCAAAAGTGCAGTAGAGGAAAACCAAGGAAGATATGGGCAGAAGTGGAGAGAGTGGATTTTAAAATAATGGTGCTAGGAAGGGCTGTAGAAACCAAGCCAAAATCAGTTCTATACAAGCAAGGCATGGCCACCTGACTTAGCATTGCTCACAACAAGGATAACTCATCTAACCCACGCCAGCATGGAAAAATGGACGTTAAACAGATGACCATGATGATGATGATGATGAATCTCACAATGTGTGTATCATGTGGAGAAAGGCTGCAGCAGCAGAAGACCAAGGAAGACCTGGGCAGGAGTGGTGATGCAGGAATACAATAAGTGACAGGATGCTGTACTGGAAAAGACTTGTTCAACTAATGCAAGTATGAAAAAATGGATATAAAAGGGTGATGATGATAGTGTGAGGCCACAAGTGCTCAACTCCCAAAGTTCACAAATAAAGTCATTTGTCAATGAAATAATTAGGGTATTGTTTGGTTGTACAACTCACCAATTTGTGTACAGATTGCATGATAAGCAACTGGCAGAGGTTCACCAAATACTGCTCCACGTAGTTTTTCTAAAGGCAATGCTTTATTCATTAATCCTCCAAATTTGCCATTACTGCGAATACGATCTCCATCTCTAGTCAGAATGGTTGGGCAATGGGCAAACTTCACAACCTAAATAAGAAAAAATATATAGTTTGAGCAAGATAGGTGTCAGAGAGAAAAATAAAACAATTATATCCCACAACACATCTTAGAGTACAAGAATACAATATCTTCAGCCTTGTTCTAAAATTATCGTGACAGTAATTATATACCCCATAGTACAAGTACAAGAATATATTTTCAGTCTTACTCATATATATATATATAAACTTACCTCTTGTCTGTAGGAATTAGCATAGTCTAAAGAATCCAAGAAGATTGTATCTCCCAACAGCATTCCAAACACTGAACAAAAATATAAAACAAAATTACTTCAGACATGAGTAAATGAACTCTATGAAAGTATTTTGATAGCCAGGATATCTAAATTATTTAATAACCACTGATTTCCTGTCACCATCTGATGATGGTGGAGAGACCTTCTCTAATTGGGATAAGATATAGGGGCTCACCACTTTGGTTGAGAGAGAGAGACCTCTTCCAAGTGGGATACGATATAGGGGCACACCACTTTGGTTGAGAGAGCTCTTCCAAGTGGGATACGATATAGAGACATCCACTTTGACTAAGAGACAGATATCTCTTCCAATTGGGATATTCTAGCAATTTTACTCACCTAATTTACATTTTTCTTCTTGGTGGTTGAATTTAAGGAGTTTTCTTGCATAGACTGGATTTCCGGGAGGTTTCCAGTGAGGTCGGTATTTTTCATGAGGTAGAGGTCTGAAATCAAGGTTAAAAACATTTGTTTTAGATTTCTAAATCAATTAAAACACAAACAGGAATGGCTGTGTGACAACAAAAGTTTTCTCTCTACAAACAAGCATGTTGCATAATGCCCGTGTGTGAAGTTGCATGGAAGTGAAAAATGGGCAGTAAATGTAGAGGAAATATGGAGGCTGGGGAAAAATGAAACGAACATGTTTTGTTGTAAGTGTGATGCTATTATGCATAAATTTTCAAAGCATGGATGGGTTCAGAGAAAAAAACTGGGGTATAAGAGGAATGAAATGTAGTTGCAAGAGAGAAGACTGGGGTATAACAGGAATGAAATGTAGTTGCAAGAGAGAAGACTGGGGGTATAAGAGGAATGAAATGTAGTTGCAAGAGAAAAGACTGGGGTATAAGAGGAATGAAATGTAGTTGCAAGAGAAAAGACTGGGGTATAAGAGGAATGAAATGTAGTTGCAAGAGAAAAGACTGGGGTATAAGAGAAATGAAATGTAGTTGCAAGAGAAAAGACTGGGGTATAAGAGGAATGAAATGTAGTTGCAAGAGAAAAGACTGGGGTATAAGAGAAATGAAATGTAGTTGCAAGAGAAAAGACTGGGGTATAAGAGGAATGAAATGTAGTTGCAAGAGAAAAGACTGGGGTATAAGAGGAATGAAATGTAGTTGCAAGAGAGAAGACTGGGGTATAAGAGGAATGAAATGTAGTGTGCAAGAGAAAAGACTGGGGCATAAGAGGAATGAAATGTAGTTGCAAGAGAAAAGACTGGGGTATAAGAGGAATGAAATGTAGTGTGCAAGAGAGAAGACTGGGGTATAAGAGGAATGAAATGTAGTGTGCAAGAGAGAAGACTGGGGTATAAGAGGAATGAAATGTAGTTGCAAGAGAGAAGACTGGGGTATAAGAGGAATGAAATGTAGTTGCAAGAGAAAAGACTGGGGTATAAGAGGAATTAAATGTAGTTGCAAGAGAGAAGACTGGGGTATAAGAGGAATGAAATGTAGTTGCAAGAGAAAAGACTGGGGTATAAGAAAAATGAAATGTAGTTGCAAGAGAGAAGACTGGGGTATAAGAGGAATGAAATGTAGTTGCAAGAGAAAAGACTGGGGTATAAGAGGAATGAAATGTAGTTGCAAGAGAAAAGACTGGGGTATAAGAGGAATGAAATGTAGTTGCAAGAGAAAAGACTGGGGTATAAGAGGAATGAAATGTAGTTGCAAGAGAGAAGACTGGGGTATAAGAGAAATGAAATGTAGTTGCAAGAGAGAAGACTGGGGTATAAGAGAAATGAAATGTAGTTGCAAGAGAAAAGACTGGGGTATAAGAGAAATGAAATGTAGTTGCAAGAGAGAAGACTGGGGTATAAGAGGAATGAAATGTAGTTGCAAGAGAAAAGACTGGGGTATAAGAGGAATGAAATGTAGTTGCAAGAGAGAAGACAGGGGTATAAGAGAAATGAAATGTAGTTGCAAGAGAGAAGACTGGGGTATAAGAGAAATGTAATGTAGTTGCAAGAGAGAAGACTGGGGTATAAGAGGAATGAAATGTAGTTGCAAGAGAAAAGACTGGGGTATAAGAGAAATGAAATGTAGTTGCAAGAGAGAAGACTGGGGTATAAGAGGAATGAAATGTAGTTGCAAGAGAAAAGACTGGGGTATAAGAGGAATGAAATGTAGTTGCAAGAGAGAAGACTGGGGTATAAGAGGAATGAAATGTAGTTGCAAGAGAAAAGACTGGGGTATAAGAGGAATGAAATGTAGTTGCAAGAGAAAAGACTGGGGTATAAGAGGAATGAAATGTAGTGTGCAAGAGAAAAGACTGGGGTATAAGAGGAATGAAATGTAGTTGCAAGAGAAAAGACTGGGGTATAAGAGGAATGAAATGTAGTGTGCAAGAGAGAAGACTGGGGTATAAGAGGAATGAAATGTAGTTGCAAGAGAGAAGACTGGGGTATAAGAGAAATGAAATGTAGTTGCAAGAGAAAAGACTGGGGTATAAGAGGAATGAAATGTAGTGTGCAAGAGAGAAGACTGGGGTATAAGAGGAATGAAATGTAGTGTGCAAGAGAGAAGACTGGGGTATAAGAGGAATGAAATGTAGTGTGCAAGAGAGAAGACTGGGGTATAAGAGGAATGAAATGTAGTTGCAAGCGAAAAGACTGGGGTATAAGAGAAATGAAATGTAGTTGCAAGAGAGAAGACTGGGGTATAAGAGAAATGAAATGTAGTTGCAAGAGAAAAGACTGGGGTATAAGAGAAATGAAATGTAGTTGCAAGAGAGAAGACTGGGGTATAAGAGAAATGAAATGTAGTTGCAAGAGAAAAGACTGGGGTATAAGAGGAATGAAATGTAGTGTGCAAGAGAGAAGACTGGGGTATAAGAGGAATGAAATGTAGTGTGCAAGAAAGAAGACTGGGGTATAAGAGGAATGAAATGTAGTGTGCAAGAGAGAAGACTGGGGTATAAGAGGAATGAAATGTAGTGGGCAAGAGAAAAGACTGGGGTATAAGAGGAATGAAATGTAGTGGGCAAGAGAAAAGACTGGGGTATAAGAGGAATGAAATGTAGTGTGCAAGAGAGAAGACTGGGGTATAAGAGGAATGAAATGTAGTGTGCAAGAGAAAAGACTGGGGTATAAGAGGAATGAAATGTAGTTGCAAGAGAGAAGACTGGGGTATAAGAGGAATGAAATGTAGTTGCAAGAGAAAAGACTGGGGTATAAGAGGAATGAAATGTAGTGTGCAAGAGAGAAGACTGGGGTATAAGAGGAATGAAATGTAGTGTGCAAGAGAGAAGACTGGGGTATAAGAGAAATGAAATGTAGTTGCAAGAGAGAAGACTGGGGTATAAGAGAAATGAAATGTAGTGTGCAAGAGAGAAGACTGGGGTATAAGAGGAATGAAATGTAGTTGCAAGAGAAAAGACTGGGGTATAAGAGGAATGAAATGTAGTGTGCAAGAGAAAAGACTGGGGTATAAGAGGAATGAAATGTAGTTGCAAGAGAAAAGACTGGGGTATAAGAGAAATGAAATGTAGTTGCAAGAGAGAAGACTGGGGTATAAGAGAAATGAAATGTAGTTGCAAGAGAAAAGACTGGGGTATAAGAGGAATGAAATGTAGTGTGCAAGAGAGAAGACTGGGGTATAAGAGGAATGAAATGTAGTGTGCAAGAGAGAAGACTGGGGTATAAGAGGAATGAAATGTAGTGTGCAAGAGAGAAGACTGGGGTATAAGAGGAATGAAATGTAGTGGGCAAGAGAAAAGACTGGGGTATAAGAGGAATGAAATGTAGTGGGCAAGAGAAAAGACTGCAATATAGATGATGGTTTTACCAAATTTATTGCAGAACTTGAAGCAATCCTAAGATGATTGCTTCAATGAAAAGCTCCCGGAAGAGACTGAAAGATTTAAGACTCTACTCATTGGAACAAAGACAAGAAAGATATGCAGAGATATATATGTGGAAGTTTCTGCAAGGGCTAGCACCAAACATTGGCACTGAGAGCTACACCAATCACCAAATCATCCCTATCTGTAGTTATTTTCTATATTTGATGAAACATAAATAAAACAAATAGATTCTCCCTAAACACTTGATTGTATTATTATTTATTATTCATGCTCTATAAATTTACATTCGTACAACATATAACTGTACGTGAGATGCAGACTTTAAACTATTTCAATTTTAATAATTTAGTTCACAATATTTTTTATTTTATTCAAACAAATGTAGAAATCCATTATACTTACTTATCCCATTCTGGAAGGGTTTTCTTATAAATAGAATCTAGTGGTAATACTTGCTGCTTTCCACTAGTTTGGTTGTATATTTCTTTGGCCTGTTGAGATTAATGAAATATCAATTAATTATTATTAGATCTCAAGCAGTAAACATCAACTAAGATGGTTGGATAACATCCATGAACTCAGTTGGTCTTGCTTAGGGATCCAGCCCCATAACCCTCACAGGAATAAGTGGGCAAAGAAAAAGGATTTCAAGGTACAAACAATGTTCCTTGAACTGATCCTAAAGTATGTGATAATTGTTTCTACTTTAGGCACAAGGCCAGCAATTAACCAGTGCATTACTGGTACTTTATTTTATTGACCCCGTAAGGATAGTGTCACCAGTACTACCACTTTACAGTGGGTTGGGTGCATTTTATTGTGGTAATAATACTGCCACATTTCAGCACTAGCATGCTTGCACCCTTATTGGGGTTAGCTGAGCTGGGAAGACAGTAATAGGGAGGCTACCTGTTACCAGCTCATGGCAGCCCAAGAGGTATGTTATAAAACAACTGTATTTGATGAGGAAAAATGACATGAAAAATGAACTTTAGAACACACACCTTTTTAGTAGTTGTAGTAACAACACAGTCCATATCAGCTGACATATGCCAAGAGAGGACACGAGCTATATCATGGTCTTGAAGTTCTGCAAGCTGACCAATCTGCCAAGAGAATTTATAGAAATATGATAAAATCATGTTGGATTAGATAAAAAAAATTAAAATTTCAAACTAAGTACTAACATGTCACATTCTGCTTGACACAGTTAATCTATTCCACAAATATATATACCATTTTTTATTGACAGTTGTCTGATATCATCCAAAAGTAAAACCTTTGCTTTATTTATGAAAGATATTTGAATTTATATATCCACTATCTGAGCCTGGAAAAACAGATGTAATATAATTACATTTACAATTAGTAGATACCTATATGATTAATACAGTAATTACAAGTTCAAATTCCAGTAAACAGGTCTCATATCATTAGCTGGATCTCAACAGTCATAAATCTAAATATTGTTGGTTCTTTAAAATTTACAACCGAGTACATTCACAAGCATAGGTGGGGAATTGACAGTCATTAGAACATCAGATATTCATTTCTGCTATCTCAGTTCAAATCCGGCTGAGGTCAACTTTGCCTTTCATCCATTCAAGGTTAATAAAAAAAGTACCAGTCTAGTACTGGGGTCAATTCTTCCTCTATATTTCTTTCTCACTTCCTCAGACACTTGAAAAAGATTTAGAATAATTAAACTCACCTTCCCCAGTATCTCTGGATCAGTAGGTGTTTGTGTAAGACCACAGAGTCGACGTGGTCTGCTGAGCAGATCATCTCGTTCTTTCATTCTTGTCTGAAGTAGAGTATCAATTTGCTCTATTGACTGAAGCTGGGACAGCGGAATGTTTTGCTTCTTCAACTCCATGCGTAGTTGCTGTTCTAAGTGACTAGCCTCATGGTTTGAGACTAAACATAAGAGACATGGTTATATTTATATTAAAAAAACAACTGATATTTCTGGGTTTGAGACTATATATAAGAGATTACGTTATATGATATTAAAAAAAAACCCCAATATTTTAAATGATAAATAAAAGAATATTTCAAACAATTTCATTTTATTGGTAGTTACTATTGAAGAGCTTCAAATCATAAAAATAAACCTTGTAGTTCAGATATTTTGCTGATATTTTAATATTTTAAATTATTATCTTGAGTTCTTCTGAGGCAGAATCAGTAGAGCGTCAGACATGCTTTGTGGCATATAATTACGTCCCTTTACATTCTGAGTTCAAATTCCACCAAGATTAGCTTTACAGGGTTCATAAAATAAAGTACCAGTAACAGACTGGGATCAATTTAAACAGCTTTGTCTCCCACCTAAATTGTTGTCCTTGTGTCTAAATCAGAAACCATTATTGTTAGACCAGAGAGGGCGGTGGATTGGCAGTATCAGTAGATGGTCGGACATGCTTTACAGCAAAGAGTTACAGCCCTTTATGGTCTGAGTTCAAATCCCGCCGAGGTTAACTTTGCCTTTCATCCTTACGGGGTCGATAAAATAAAGTACCAGTAATACACTGGGATAATTGCTGGCCTTGTGCCAAAAAGTAGAAACAATTATTGTTAAACCAGAATTATGAAAAGTAATCCATACAAGATAGGATCAATGTTTCCCCCACTATGTTATCACTAATGTTGAATCTCTAGCAGAGAAAGTTTTCAGGAGACCCAAGCTGATAACCTTCAGTATCTAAGAACCATTAAAGTAATATGTTAAGTAGGATGTATCACTAGATATTGGCAGTCTCAAATGCCAGACCAATACTGTGTTTAAGACAAGTTCCTTGTAGTGCTGAACTTCATATCGCTATTATTGCTTACATGATGATGATGATAGTCATATAGAAGAAGAGAAAAGCAAAACAATAACAAACATTAATTCTATGAACAGACATTCAGCTAAGTGTCAGTGGGTCAAAACACTAGAGTACCAGTCTTTCTGACAAAATATCAATAATTCACTTTTTATCACCACGTTATAGTGACATTTACCCACCTACCCATCCCACCAAAAGAAAATCCTTTTCCTAGTCCATCTAGCTAACGAATATAGACAATGGAAGCACAATAACTGATAATTATTTCATTAGTATGTAGTGCCACAGTCATTATCTTTAAAAATTCAGCCATATACAAGAATTTGGCTAAAAGATTGTTTAACAATACCTCAGACATTCACTAGGTATAAAATAAATGATAATCTTAAATAATATATGTTTTAAAATCATTAAGACACTACTCCATCTCACAGAGTGATACACTCCTATAAAACAACATTACCCTATAAGATGACATTACAAATTCGTTGTAGTCACAATTAAACATACACAACACTAAAATACTTACTTTTCAATTCGTTAATGAGTTGTTCAGTTGTTTCAAACATTGATTTATATGCTCTGATGGCAATTTGAATAGTATCTCTTTCTTTAGAGAGGCTAGCCATACGGGACTGCTTCTTGCAATCTAGAAAAATAAATATCAAATAAATATACTTTGTTTAAAGAACAGGTGCATGTGCCTTAATCAACATTTAAAAAAATATCCGACTTAAATTGACATGAAAGAAGGAGGTCAACCAACGATTTAACTGAATCCAACATTTAAAAAGAGCAAGATTAACAGGTAAAGATTTTGGATTTTCTTTATTTTTTTTGTTGGTAATACTGCTGCTGTACTATGTAAAATCAGTGAATAAGTAATGTGTAGAAAAATAGGAGGACATTAAATATATTATCAACCTAAAATAGGAGGGCATCAAAGATATTATCAACCTAAAATAGGAGGACATTAAAGATATTATCGACCTAAAATCAATAATAAAATTGCAGCACAACAATGTGAAAATTATATTAAATTAATAGAGAGTAATAATGATAATAATAATTTCTTTATTCATTAAAAAAATAATAATAATAATAATAGTCCATTTAATAAGAGTCAGCTGTGATATTTCTCTTGATTCTCATGTAATAAAATCCATTATCATTACGATCTAGTCAGTGAAAACAAGTTGAAAACCTGTAAATAAAAATCATCTGCAGGGAGATGATCATTAGAGTAATCCTATCTGATGCTTTGTTTTTTCTACTTTGCTGCTCTCATTAGGTAAACACAACAATCAAGTCAGTTGGCCCACGTTCAGTTGACATCGTCATGGAGACAGCAAACAGCAAAAATCTGATAGTGGTGATTTGTTAAAATGTCATGCTATAAATTAAAACAGGACTTGAAGGCAAAAAAAAAAAAAAAAAGGATTTGAGCTAAAAGAGCCTTTAGAAAGAGAGGAGTACGCAACCAGTTGAAAAGGGTAAGAACACACATTTTTTTAAAAACCTAAATGCAAACAGTTCACTTCGTATTTTCAATACTAATGTAGCAATGTTAGACAAAAAAATAATATTTAAATGAAATAAAAAAAAAACGAAAAAAAAAAAAACGAAAAAAAAAAAAACGAAAAAAAAAAAAAAGACGGAAAGTAAAAAGAGAATGAAGCAAGGGAGGGAGGGAGTGAAAGACTTTACACCCCCAGTATGAGTAGCGATCTGGCCGTGTCAAACAGACAGAATGATGAAGGCATTGCAAGTGAGACCAGCTGCAACAGCCACCCCACCTCACGGTTCCTACCTCAGGCTTTTTGATTTAGCAGAGAAATCAGCAGTACTAGGACTATGGACACCAGAGACTTCAATGGAGAATGGTATGAAAAGGAAACGGTCTGACAAGCGCCAGCATGATTATAAAACAAATTAATTCTTTGAGAGTAGAAGAGAAAGAACTTATAAACTGAGATTGTTGGATTGTAATAATTAGTTCTAATTTGTTATACTGTTGAAACAAAAGATTTTTTTGTTTTTTGTAGTGATACTTAATCTCTAACATATGACTTCAAACATTCTATATAGTCAACAACAAAAACAACACAACACAATAACAGAGTTTTAAAATATTTGTAACTCTTAACATCCTGTAATGATTTAGCAGAAAATATCTAAAAGTAGGTTTGTTAATTCAAATGTTTATAGTATATTTACTAGTTGATAAATCATTGGGAAAATTAATTTTCATATGATGCAGTTATAGTTCTGTATTATTCATTTTAAAAAATATCTTTGATAATGCAGTTTTATGAGGTACAGGACATTACAATACAATATGTTGGTCTGCTGCTATCGCACTACATCTTTTATGGATCAAAGGTTTACATTGTGCACATTGTATAAAGTTTCTACCTATTCCTTTTCTACATATTGAACAAGGCCACTTCCCTTTTTGTCAGGTTTACTCTGAGCCCATTTGATTATAAGTTCTATTTCCACAGTCAGAATTTCTTATAAACTCCATATGTATATATAGTATCTCTAACAGTCAACTGATAAGAGGAGGCTGTCCAGTGTTCCGTCCATTTGTCTTGTCTTCACCAACCCTTTTTATTTATTTTATATACACATACACACACATACAATAGCTGTCAGTGAAATATTGGCTACTGTTCTTGATAATCTTATTGACTGTGACTAAACCTTTTCTGAGAATCGTTATGTATTGTGGAATTAATTCAAATGTTAGCAATAAACAAAACATTTTTCATTTCTATGTGAGAACAAAAGTTATTGATGGACGAATATTCTTTAAAAACGATATTACAGTATTTTATTTTCATCTGGAATCAAATGTGACACATAAAATACAGGAGATATAATAAAATAGACAACTACTAGTCACAGAGTACTGTTGTATTGTATAGAAACTAGTCTCATACTTTATATTAACCTTTCCAATATAATGCTACCCATGCTTCAGAGACCAGAGGCCAGTTTAAGATAGCTAGCCACTCTCCATCCTCAGTATATGGACATAACAATTGCCTTCTTAATGTTCACCTAAAAAGTATCCCTAATTTTCTCTGGTTATAGGTTGTTTCTAATAAATTCTTTAAACTTAAAGAATATCATATATAATATATAGCATACCATTATACACCTGGGGATATTTGGAAATACACTTCTTATAGAATATTTTACCATTATATAATAAACTGATGTTTATTAACATGGATCCTATCAGATACCGACTCCGACGCAATCTGAATGGTAATCTTGAGCTTGATTTACGAAGACACAGATTAGTGACAGTACCATCCAGTGTATTTAGGTACCCAGCAATCAAGGTATTAATTCTACAAGATAACTCTCTGGACTATCTACCACATGACATTGCTATGTTGGTATCATTAAGTGTTTTGCAACTACAGAAAAACAAATTGATGAGTATTCCCAGAGAAATAATTCATTGCCATCAACTACAGTACTTAGATCTAACTAGTAACAGGTTCATTTCTTTTCCATATGCCATCATTTTCTTAAAACAACTCAGAATCCTTAGAATTGCAAACAACCAAATCAGAGATATTCCCTATCAAATTGGTTGCTTAAATAAATTAAAGAAATTTGACATGTATAAAAATAAATTACAGAATTTGCCAACATCAATGGCAAGTCTCAAAATGCTGAAAGAATTAGATTTATCCCAAAATCTCTTTGAGCAGATTCCTCCAGTCGTTTCGTCATTGTGTAATATTAAATCTCTAAATTTCAGTAGAAATTTATTAACTTATATAATACCTTGTATGGATAACTTGAAGAACTTGCAAGAACTAAATGTATCATACAATAACCTAATGTCGGTGTGTTTGTCCATTACCAAGCTCAAGAAATTGAAATATCTAAATCTCAGTTATAACCAACTGGTGGAAGTCCCAATATCTCTTCAGCAATTACCTTACCTGAGAATACTCCATGTTCAAGGAAATAAAATCAAGCAAGTATCCAATAGTTTAACCAGTTTAATGTACCTGAATATTTCTAGCAATCAAATATATAATTTTTCAATAGGAAAAATGAAGAATTTGTTATCATTGAACATCAGTCACAACAGATTGAGCCAATTACCATGTGGATTCTATCAACTTAAACGACTTCAACATCTGATTGTACATGACAATCAAATAAATTGCATACCTTATGAAATTGTGAGACTAAAACGTCTACGTACACTGGATATTAGTAACAATAAAGTAACAAGTGTGCCACCATATATCTCACAAATTACAAGCTTGGAATATATCAACACGAAAACTTGTCCAAGTCAACAAGACACAAAGGAAAAAAACAATGAATTTATCACAGCAAAAAAACATTTCATGAAAAAGCATCAAAGCAATTCAATGCAGGAGAAACACATTGAACCTAAATCACCAAATTATTCCTCAATAAATCGTCAAGATTTCACTAGTGATAGAAACTGTACAGCTACAAATCAATACATTAAAAGAAAACATTCTAGAGGTTTCCAATCTCAGTCAGGCATGATGTTAAGGAATAGTTCTTTATCACAATATGAAACAATACACTACAGAACACTACCTAACAGGTCCAAGATATGGAATCATAATACTACTAGCTCAGCATCAAATGTATCCAGCCCAAAACAAGTTCTAACTAAAGGAGGCCAGTGGCTACACGCTGCTTACGCTGAAACTACAAACTGCAAAGAAAAAAATCTTCCTACAAGTGACAGTACAAGTGGCTTTGCTGATGAGATTGAGGTCAGTATTGCTAGTGATGTATCTACAAGTGATCCAGCAGTAATAGACATTTATGATTGGTTGGAACCGGAAGCTGTTTATGAAGAAACCAGGGATGCTAGTTGGTGAGTAGAACAGAGGTTAACATCAATTTTCTGCTAAATAATACACATTCTATATTGCAAGAATTTAGTGTATTGTCATATTTTAGAAAAATAATAAAATATCTTTGCTAAAAAATTTTTTTTAAATGTAAACATTTTACTACTTTATAAAGTATACTGGGTGTATTTTATTGTGGCACCAGCACTAGTGAAGTTATGCTCTCAGCAAAATTGAAGGGTCCTTCCAACCCTACATTGTCTCCTTTTGTTCAACTACTTTACAGAGTGTACTGGGTGTATTTTATTGTGGCACAAGTGAGAATCATTTCTACACTGAAAAACTAAAGGGTCTACAGTAGTCTATGTTGTCTTCATTAAATACAATGTTATCAAGAATGTAAAGAGAAGAGAGAGAGAGCAACTAGATACAGGAGAGAGAGAGAGTAATTAGAGAAGAACCAGGGCAGGAGACAGTAATGACAGTTACATATTTTTTAACAAGAAAGAGATAAGGAAGCTGATAATAATAGAGCCAGGCACAAGTAGGATGGTGAGAGGACTAGAAAGGAATGGTTAGTTATATAGAAGGATGATGTTAGTTACAATGTATTGAATACTAAAGTCATATAGAACTATGGGAGCTCACTAAAGTGAAACACAAACGTGGAAGACCTCTCAAGACATTAAAGAGTCATTGAGCAAGATACAGAATTATCAAGTGAAGGACTGAGGCAATTAATGCTGGATTGTGTGAGATGGACAGGTTTTATCATATCACCACAAAGAAGTGGATGGTGGGTGGGTGGCGGCAGATGGTGGTAGTGGCAGCAACAGCAGAAGTTCAGAAGTATCAGATATACCAAACAAACATTTTAAATGAGCTATCACTAGAATACTAAATACACATTTTCTTGTAGGCCAACTGTCCAGTTTAATTTGGAAGAAAATATTTCATGCAGCTGTAATCACTCTAAAGAAACTGCTAATCCAAGACCCCATGGTCTGGTGAAAGTATTTAAAGAGATATTCAGCATATCTCGAGGAGGAGGAGAATTTGTTTCATCTGATGGCTCAAACATAACTTTATGTATACCAAGAGATAATGTTGAACAACATCTGCAGGTAATCATGCAGGTGAGTGAGGAAAATTCATAGGCTATAAAATATAGTTCAAGGTCGACAAGCATTGTTTAAAAATATGTCACAATATGTTATGAATATAGAAATCTGGTAGGATTTATTTTGTTTTATTTATCATCCTTTACCTTTTATATATTTCCACATTGTACTGGCTTTCTGAAACCAGTCATTTATTACATATCTCACAATGCTTCATATTAACTATACTAAGTATAAATTATTTTAAAAACTGTATACAAATATATTTTTCAAATGAAACAATACTATAAAACAAATAAAAACATTCCAAAGGAAATTTCTCAAATCTGCATATTTCCAAACACTTTACATCAACTAAAACTATTTTATTCCATGTAATCAATTTGCTATTATTACCTTTTGAGAATTTAACATGTGATAAATAAATGTGCTTCTTTTTCCTGGTGATTTATAGATTGTCAGTATCAGTGAAGATGCTATGCTGTCAGCTCAAATACAAGACCCTCAACTCAATAATATACTTTCCATTAGTGTTGCTGTAATGTTAACCCCAAATAGTGATGTTCCATTTACCATTCCTATAAATATCAGTCTGCCTGCACCACCTGTATCGGAAGATAATGGAGCCAGTGGCTGCTTGCACGTGCTTACAGCAAAAGATGACAACACGTGTACTCCTTTTTTTAGAAATTATACTCTTGAAAATGGATACATAACTTTACAAACCTACCACTTATCAGGGTGAGTGTACTTTTTACAATTTATCATTTACCATTTATTTTAGGAAATAATCAACTAGATCCCAGACCTCATTCAGACCAAGGAAACAATGTTTCCATTGGTCTTTCCAATGCTGATACTATCTACCAGTCACAACTCCTGGCAGAAAGAGCAAAGTGAAATAAAGTGTCTTGATCAAGGACATAATGCATTGCCCAGTCCGGGAATTGAACTTGCAATCCATTTACCTAACCACTAATTCATGCGCCTTCATAAATGGCAAATAATATCATAAATTGCTTTTACTATGTATCACAGGTAAAAACAATTAATTTATACACATTTAAGGCAACCCATTGCATTCCAATTCAATGTTTCTGTAAAATAGATCAATATATTCAACATAGCAGCATAAACCTCTTTCAATGTTTAAATTGGTCATTTATTTAAGACCCATATTTTAGGATAAAACCCCTTATAATAAAAATAGATGGCTACGACTAGAAACAAAGGAATAGTTTATTCAACTGGCGACATTCATGTTATAGTTCTGTTAGAGATGAAACATCTACTACTAACTCACAACAACAATAGTTAAGACATTTTCAAATATAACAAGATTTACAATCTTTTTATAATATTTACACTCATGTGATGTGAGCTTGCTTCTATAAGTCACAAACTGGTGAAGCTATATATACTTAAGGTACTAACAAAGTTAAGTGACATTAATTCACAACTTAAACTTGTTTTGTTAATTGTAGTCTGTTAACAGCACTATATTGACATTGGAAGTTTGAAGTCAGTCTCGAGCCCAGAGGCTCATCAGACCAGTTTGTATCCCCGTTTCCATGGCGTGAAGCAACTGAGAGTACAAGACTTCCCTTGGACAGCACACTAGTCCATCATAGGGTTAAAACCTCAGCTATTGCTGGTGCTTATTTTCAGCTGAGTATACTGGAGCAATGTGAAATGAAGTGGTTTGCTGAAAAACACAGCACAACTCAGTCCAGGAATCAAACCTACGACACTATAATCATAAGTCCAACACCCTTACCACTAGGCCATGCACTGACATTGGAAACAAAATCAATATTAAGGAATTATTGCCTTTTCTTTCTTTGAGGTTTCACAATGTTAGTTCCCAATACAGAGATCAATAGTAACAATTATATGTGGAGGGTTGAAAATGTTAGTTCCCAATAATGAGATCAATAGTAACACAGCTATATGTGGAGAGTTTATTGATTAACATTGTGAGCAGCTTTGTAAGATTAGTCAGCCAACCTCTTCTGAACAAATATTAGTTGAAATCAAGATTAAGAAGGCAAGCTTACACATGTTCAACTAGACATAGTTACACATAAAGTCTTAGTGTCATCTAATCCCATTTATCAAGTATATGGTGAGAAAACTTTTGCCTGATCTTTTCTAAAACATCAAGCTGTTAACATGAAGATATTCTACTGAAATTAGCATTAGATTTGATTATATTGGAGATGTATTGAGCAGTGTTGTATAAATAATGGTTTTCACCATTAAGCTCAATATCTAAATGACAGGTGACTGAACAAACCTCATTAAATTACTGGTATTTTACTGTAAAGTACTTATTTTGGTGCTTTATTGATCCTGCAATTGCTCTGTTTAAGTAACAATAATAATAATGGTTTCTGATTTAGGCACAGGGGAAAGTCAATTATATCAACCCCAGTGCATTACTGGTGCTTTATTTTATTGACCCTCATAATGATGAAAGCCAAAGCTAACTTTGGCAGGATTTGAACCCTGGATGCAAAAGGCCATAACTACATGCCACACAGCATGTTGTCCAAATCTCTACCTATTATTGCCAATCCACTGCTCTGAAACAAACACCAACTTAATAATGTAAGCTACTCTTGATTATTTTCAAAATTATTTGAAAACCACAGGCAGTATTTTTTATAAGAAATATGGCAATGAAAGGGTTAAGTGTAGTCCAATATCAGCTGTGATAGAGCAGACATGATTATAAGCATTCCAGCTGTGACCATACCAACTTTTCCAGGCAGTGCATTTAGAGTATATTATGATATGAGGACTTAACGGAGTGTTATAAATCCCATGTCCACAATATTCACAATACATATACTATTTAAAACAGCAAATTTTCATTCTTTAAATAATTGTCTTAAATACAATATCTTTCACTGAAATTCACCAGAAATGCTATTTTGTGTGTCTTGTACAGAAAAATTGCAGTAATGACCAGATCAAAGTGCCAATATAAAGCGTGCAAGTGTACTGAAAGCTTACTTATGATGTGTTTGTCCTAAACATGCAGATGGATGATGAAGACTAAACTTAGTACAAATTTACTGAAACGCAATCATCAATCTATTCAATTACAATCTAAAGGAATGGAATTATTTTAAATATTTAAAATATATCTTCATACATTTATCAATAAAGTCAATCAATTGACTGCTCCTTTTTTTGTATTTATTTTCAATTGGTTTTATTTGTTTTAACAGAAACCTTTCTCATTCCAAACCCCATTGTTGAAAGTCTTCTAAATTCAGGTTATTATCTCATAACCATTATTCCTTAAATCTTATCTTGTAATGATGATTTAGCAAGAAATAGGTAAAATCAGGTTTATTAATTCAAATGTTTACAGTATCTTTATTAGTGTACAGATATATATCTTATCCCCAAGTCTGTGAATTGAATTTCCTAAGGTTTATTAAAATTTAACTTTTTTTTTTTCCATTTTACAAAGCTGTTTATACAAAAACAAAACACACTATTAAAGGGAACAAAAAAGGAAATGAAAAGAAAAAAAAGAAAAAAGAATTTAGCAACGAAAGAGAGGGATAGGGATAGACACTACACCTCAGTCTGTGTGGTGCTTCAGCTGCACCCTGCAGACAAAATGGCAAAGGCATTACCGTGTAAAATGGCTGCAACAACGACCCCCATCTCACTTCGCGAGATTCCCTCTAGAAATGGACTGTTGTCTTTCTGATTTTATGGAGGAAATCAGCAGTGTAGGGACCAACAATGCCAGAGACCAATGCAAAGAAGAAGTGGTCAGTCGGGCCCTGATATTTACCTATCTTCCTCTCCTCTGCGTTGTGGTTTGTGGCGAAAGCAACAAGGTGGGAGAACAAGTCGCATCCCTTTAAACTTTTGTTGTTAAGCTTCAATTCAGTTACCTCTGTGCATCTTCTACAAACAAAGTCTCCCCTTCCTGTTAGTCAATCAATAATAGTTAAGGTAAATAAGACCATTATTACTCCTGTCTGTCCACAAAATACTGAGCAAACACCTTAAACTGAATGCTAACCTGCACTCATGACTCCTGCTATACAAACCCGTGACCCATTCTCCAAATTTGGCAAACTGAATGTGGACTGCAAGGTAGTCATAATTTTGATTTCTTCATTGGCATAAGGTCACTGGTTTGATTAAGATAGGTATAACTAATTAGACTAATTCCAGAAACAAATGAAAGACAATGTCAGAAATTCAAAAACTGGAAACTTTGTAGTGAACAAATATATACTCTTAAGAATATCAGAAAGTTTACTGTAGTGTGTATTGACTCTCTCTCTCTATATATATATATTGAAAACACAGTCAACCACATGCAAGTGGACAAAAAAAATGTTGCATGCTAAAATAATAGAATGTTATGCAGAAAATTAGCAACTTACCATTATAGAACAAGAAAGGAATCTCCAAAGGTGCAATCTTTTCTTTAAGGTTCTGCGAGGATACTGTGCATGATAAGATGTATTCAAAACCATCTTTGCCTGGTGTATTTTCTTGTAAGGTAATTTTCTAGAAAATCAAAAGGTACCACCCAGTACCAAAAGTGTCACATTAAGAAAATAAAGAAAATGAAAAAAGTAAAATATATAACTTCTTTTCAAAGGTAAGAAGATATCTGTTTAATTAATCAAAACTGAAATTACTAGTATTAGTAACTATAAACAGAAATAGAATAAAACAAATAAAATGAATGACTTAACTGTAAAAACCAAATAAGTAATGGAAGCCATGGTTAGTGTAAAGAACATGTTTGAACCCAAAATTAGGTTTTAAAAAATATTTTTGGATGAAAACTTTACCTGTAAGAGGGCTCGCCCTTTGTGTAATGGAATCATATGTTGTTTATAACCTCCCAAAAATGCAGGAATCTCATCCACATCATCTTGGGCTTGAACAACTATTTTGACTGACCCGTCAAATTTGGGCTCAACTGGATTATCAAACTGATCCTAAAAGCATATTAAAATATGTCATTAAATAACTTATAATTCGATAAGAAATTAGGGAAATTTTCAAAGTAAAATAAATGAAGAAAAAATATTTACCCTGAGCTCAAGGAGGAGAGATTCAATTAGGCAACGACTGGTATTATTCTTTGAATTGCTCACTGTAGGAGTCCCCAGTGTCTCTAATGGCACTAATTTGGTTGGCACACTAGGGAGTACAGTGAGTGAGATCTATGGGGAAGAAAAGACAATTACAATAACTTGTAGTTCTTATACATTGTTCACGGGTAAACACAAATCAATTGTTACAAAAGACAACACAGCCACACCATTTAAACACAACTCAGTCACACAATTTAAGCAGAACACTGCCACACCATTTAAACACAACAGTCACACAATGTAAACACAACAGCCACACAATTTAAACACAACAGCCACACAATTTAAACACAACAGCCACACCATTTAAACACAACAGTCACACAATGTAAACACAACAGTCACACAATGTAAACACAACAGCCACACAATTTAAACACAACAGCCACACAATTTAAATACAACAGTCACACAAGTTAAACACAACACAATCATCACACAGTCACACAACACAATTTAAACACAACAGTCACACAACACAATCATCACACAGTCACACAATACAGATAATTTGCCTAATTGTAAATAAATTCTCATGAAACAAATATTTGATAACTTTGTTTTTTAAAGCAAACCAAGCCAACCAAACAACACACAAACATAAATTACAGATAAAAAAAAAGAACAATAAAGGTTACAAAGCCACAAAAAAGAATTGACAACACTTTGAAAATATTCTTTATATAAATTTGTACAAGTATCAAATTTCTCCAGCATACACAAGACACTTAAGTTTATATATATCAAGGTGTGCGCCTTATTGGTTAGGGAATTGGATTCGCAATTGTGAGGTTGTGAGTTTGATTCCCAGGCCAGACGATGCATTATGTCCTTGAGCAAGAAACTTTATTTCACAATACTCCTTCTGCCAGGTGTTGTAGCCGGTAGATAGCATCAGCAATGGAAAGACCAATGGAAACACTGTTTCCTTGGTCTGATTTGACAAGTTCCCCCCTACTCAGTAACCAAATGAGGTGAGGGATGTTGTCAATTTGATCAATCGATCATTGGCATAATCTGATCATGTTTACCTTTACCATCATAAGTTAGATTCAAGTTAATATAGAAACACAATTTTAAACCACTAAATAAATTTACTCTAAATACATAAATAGGAAGGTAAACTCACCACTTCGCTATCTACATTATATTTTCCATCATAATATACAAACATAATACTGAACTTGCCAGCCAATTCTGGACAGCGTTTGTTGCTATTTGAAAGAGAATAAATTTTTTAAAAAAGACATATTTATTTGTTTTATACACACTGATCAAGGTAGAAATGATGATTATTTACCAATTAAAGAAACAAAGAATAAATTAAGAAAAAAGTTATTTTATAAAATGAAAGCTAACTTGTTAGGATGTGATCAATGGAACTACATAATAATAATAATATTAACATCATACATCAACATACCTGAAAGTAAACACTCCTTTCTCATTGTTCACATTGTCAGGTGCATATGAAATTGTCTGAAAGTTCAATGGGATAATATATCAGGAGCAAATCATCTGCAGCCACATACCTTTCATATACACACACACATGCAGCCACTTACCTTTCATATATATACACATGCACAGCCGCCGCTGACCTTTCACACACACAGCCATCGACATATTATATATATATATATATATATATACACATACATACATACATATACACACACACTTCATATGGCGGTTTACATTCATCGTTGTAAAAGTTTATTTATAATTATATTAAGCAACTAGTTTACTTTAAGAGGAAAACTATACAGATGTGATTCATTTTATAAATTAGTTTTCTAAGTTAAACTATGTGGTCAATGAAAACTTCTTACACACAATCACACATAAACTGGTATGACTGATTGGTAAAAAAGTTCCCTTCACAATCATGAGGTCATGGGTTTGATTCCACTGCATCTTCAGCATAGCTTTGGGTCAAACTAAGCTTTTTGAGTAAAATTAGATAAACGAAAACTGTGTCACATTGATTCGGCTTTGGAAATACATTAACTGTTTTGATACCAACCACTTGAAATCATCCCTGGTTCTACATTACAAAACTTCGTGCTTTAAAGTGTTTATATTTTTCTAAAAACTTTCCATCAGAATTTTATATAAGGGCCTTTAAGTTATGTAGCAAACACAAGCTTTGTAACAAGAAAGTTATTTGAAAATCACAAGCAGTGTCTTTCATAAGAAATACAGTAATGAAAGGTGAGGGTACATATTTTTGTAAAATACTCAGCTAAGCTACTTCCACGTTGATTTATGAATCAGGTGTTCAGTTGTTTGAACAATAGAATGATCATGATCAAAGACAGTGGAGAAACTCTCACAAAGTCTTGGTTAATTTTTTGGAGTTTATTTTACATTTAATTTACTCCTTAAAACAAAAATTCAGTAATTATATGTACACAGTCAATTTTGCCTTTCATACATTCAAGGTTGATAAAAAAAAGTACCAGTTTAGTACTGGGGTCAATTCTTCCTCTATATCTCTTTCTCGCTTTCATTTTCTCATGCTCTATCCTTCTCTGGAAGAAATCTGCTGTATTCAGACCTGGAGAGAAGATGGGCTCTGCCAGGTTTTAAAAAGTGCTCTAGATATACCCCTACACTCCCTTAGGAGTCACAGATTCATACAATACATTATATATATATATATATATATGAATTGAAGCTTTGAGACACATTTGGCTATTCATTTAAGTCACAAACATGTTACAAATCTGTTTAAGATAGTTTTAAGTCATAGTGATTAAAATTCACATAGAGAAAATATGAAAGGTTTCCATAAAAGAATTCAAGAGATACAGCAGAAACTAAACTTATGCTAGTGTGAAATATATTTTTAAAAAATCTACTTACTTTGGGAGGCGGTATTGACTGGTGACTAGAATCTGAAGGCCATTGTTTCATTGACAGATGTGAAGGCTTTGCCATAATCAATGGATTGCCATCTTCTGCTAATACTTTCACTGTGTATACTTCATTGAATTAAAAAGCAGAGCAAATATTAGAGTCTATTTCATCTAAATTTCGGAGAGAATGAGAAACTGCTTTGATAAAGAAGCTACAAACTATTTTATTTTATGTAATAAATGATTGATAAGTTTCAGAAAGCCAGTAGATTGTGGTAGAAATATATAAAGGGCAAAGGATGAAAAATAAAACAAAACAAAGTAATGTTTTACCCAGTATATCTTCTGCTTTTTATATATTTCTATGGCATTGTACCGGCTTTTTGAAACTTAGTCATTTATTACGTATCTCACAATTTGTATTAACTATACTACTTTATATTGTTTTTAAGATTTATTCTCACGACTAGCATGAGTTGGACAGATCTGTAAAGTCAGAAATTTACATAATCTTGCATTTTATTAGCAACTTTATTTGGTTATGTGTGTGAATTTATAATTTTGTATATATAATACCAAATGTTAAAGAGAAATAAATTGTGCAAATTCATTTTTTTCCATTTAAAAATTACAAGAATAAATTTAGGCAAAATTTTGGGATAATATATTTTTAAAGATGATTTAATTATAAAGGTACTAATTTAAGACATGCCTAAATATATCATTTTTTTCTTTTTCAAAGTTTCCAACCACATAAACATTTAATAGTAAGATTGGTGTAATATGTTGACCATAAGAAATAACATCTCATGGTAATAGATTTGAATGATAAATCAAATTGCGTCAATATGAGCTCAACAAACCATTGTTACAAAGATGTAATGTTCACTTAATTCACTATCCAGGCACCAATTGAATATATATACATCACCATTTTTCCCTGCTAGCATGGATGAGATGAGTTGTCCCATTGTGAGACAAGCCAGATCAGATGACCATGTCTTGCTCATACAGAACTGATTTTAACTTGGTTTCTAATGGCTGGACGCCAAACACAATTAGTGTGGATTGGGGAGCTGGGGTCAGGAGGTGCATAGGGATTGGAGAAGATCTAGGGTCGGGGACTTACCAGGTGAGTGGTGGGGCTTTAGGAACATGGGTGATGGGTGGTATATGGAAGAGGGTAGGGGAAGATCAAGGAAAGTGGTACATATTAGATGTATGCTTCAAACCCTTCTAGGTGCAAATCCCATGGTCATTCATGACGAAAGAGAGTTTTTTTCTATATATATATATATATCACAATGTTAAGTATCTGTCCTCTCTGTCTCACTCTCTCTTTATATATACATACATGGAGAAAATAGGACACGACGGACATGTATCTCTTCTTTAACCAAATCAACAAAATATCATGCTGGTCTATGTTACGATTACATAACAATGTGCAGACATCACATTACGACACACACACACTAGTAGAACCCTGCTGGTTTCCCATATACATTTCTAGCATCTCTCATTTCCATGTATATGGATAGAAAACCTTTATTTCTAACAATCTAAAAATATAACTTTTAGAGAGAGTAAGTACCCAAGGAAGATCAAAAGCAAGATGGTTGGATAATATCTATGAGCTTGGTTGTTTCTGACAGGAGGAGGGGCAGGGGAAGGCGGATGAGGGGGAAGATGGGAGAAGCAGGAAGAGGAGAATTTAAAATTTTTGTGAGAGTAAACATCCAAGGAAATTAGTTATTTCATAATGAAATGAAATCAGTACAAAATGAAAACCCATTCAGAGCAATATCAATATCTGTATCACACAGAAGACTTACCAGGTAACTTTGAGCCAGCTTCTACTGCTATATCGTTTTTACAATCCACTTCAAGATGTAATGGTTTGGTTGGATCTGGTCGAATGCTTATCTTAATTCTTGGCCCTGTGATGGTTTTATTGCCATTAAGTAGTGCTTTCACTGTCAACTCATAGACACCTCTGTCAAACAAACCAATATTTTTGTTTTAGCAATCAAATTTAAAATAAATATGAAGTCTCTGAACTCAGTAGGGTTAATTGTAAATGTTTTCCTAAGAACATAATAATAATGGGTTCTGATTTAGGTACAAGGCAAACAATTTTTAGGGGAAGAGAAAGTCGATTAAATCAACTCCAGTGCATTACTGGTGCTTTATTTTATTGACCCCGTAAGGATAAAAGGCAAAGCTAACCTCGACAGGATTTGAATTCAAAACGTAAAGGGCCATGATTATATGCTGCAAAGCATGTTGCCCGACACTCTACTGACACTGTCAATCCACCGAAGCACATTATAATAATAATATAATTTAGTCTTACTTTGGCCCATTGACAGAGAAGTTTCCAAAATCTACTTGTCCTTGACCATCAGTTTTCATTGTAGTAGCAGAAGGCACAATCTGAAATTAAAATTCACTTTTGTAATAAAGTCTGCAAGTATGCTTTTCAAATTATTAACATTTAACTCCCAAAAACCATGTAAATATTTAGTAAAAAAATATATAAAAATAGGCTAGATAATTCAAATGTGTAAAGTATCTGTATAAGTAGACAGATTGTTAGAAAAATTTGCAGTAAACTAAAGTAAAGACTTGAATTTTTAATGTGATGCAGCCATTGTGCTGGTCTTGCTAATCTGCTTTCATGTAGTACAGGACACTAACTGTTAAGAATCAATATTTAAATGTTTACAAAATATTTAGATTTGAAATATCATATTTTCGATTATGGTATTAGAGTAGGTAATGGACTAAGACTATCAGTCACAGTGGGATTTGAACTAAAAATGCCAAAAGCCTGAAGAAATACTGCAAGGTGTCTCGCCTAATGCTCTGAACTGATACTTTATTATATCGACCCCAAAAGGATGAAAGGTAAAGTTGATCTTGGTAGGATTTGAACTCAGAGCAGAGAGAGGCAGAACAAATATTGCTAATGATTTTCTCCTACACTCCAATGACAACCTGTATTATCTTTAAAGAACTGCAAGTCAAACAAAAAATTATATAGCAATAAATGTACCTTAATTTTTTGATCTCTATTCAAAATGACTTTAACATCTTTCTCTTTACACTGGTTTCCCCTGTCATCACACAGCAATACAAGTAAATGTTGGTTAATTTTTCCACCATCATATACTACAATGGGCTGAAGATGAAAAAAAAGCACATTATATATATTTATATATAAATTCAGGAAAGGAGGCGCAAGGGACAAAAACAATGGAAAAACAAAGTGCCATCTCCCTAGTCAACCTCCGGAAATCACTACAGTTTAGGTTCATTAAAGTAATTACTATTCATTCAAGAAGATAAAAGCAAAGTTGACCTAAACAGAATTTGAAATCAGAGAGCAGATAGCTGAAACGAATACCACAAAGCATTCTATCCAGTGTTCTAATGACTAAGTATGTATTATCAAACATGAATTAGTTAAACTTTTAAGATGAGTTAATTTTTAACAATTAGATTTAATAAGAGAAAAGATAGCACTCCACTGATTAAGGTGAAAAGAGGTAACTGATACTAAAAAATATCAGCTCGGGGTAAACAAACAAATAAGCAATAAAAGATTAAAAGATACATAATGAGGCAAAATATAGAATTGTTTTAGTTTTGTGAACTGGTGCTAAACATCACAACCGGTATATATCTAACAAAATGGCTGTCAAGTGTATGATGTACATCAATATCACAACAATCTGTAACAAGAGACACAACAACAACTGAAGTTTCTTTACATTTATAAATATCAAAGACAAAACATTCTTGCCAAATAAAAGGTTCCATACCTCATCCAAATCCCATCCTGGAATAACAAGTTGAAAAGGAGGGCCTGATACCAGTTCGAGGCGAACATAATCCTTGAGTTTTTTCCATTGAAACATCAACTCCTTGGAACCAGTGTGAGCATCCTCTAGTTGGATACCTTTTACACAGAAGGCACATTGCTGAAATTGATCAAACAAAGCAGTGGAGAAATTAAACAGAATGAGCATCATCATTGAAACATACACCTAGCATGTATCTCTGAACCCCTATCCTCCCTCCCCATTCCATTCACCTCCACACACATCTGATCACACCACCCTTCTCCCATGCTTTTATGCCCCAGTCCCCAGTTCATACTGTAAAATGGTCAAGTTGGTATCGCAACAAAAAGCACCCAGCCTACACTGTAAAGTGATTGCATAGGTGTCATGTCAAAAAGCACCCAGCGCACACTGTAAAGTGGTTGCATAGGTGTCACGTCAAAAAGCACCCAACACACACTGTAAAGTGATTGCATAGGTGTCACGTCAAAAAGCACCCAGCGCACACTGTAAAGTAATTGCATAGGTGTCACGTCAAAAAGCACCCAACACACACTGTAAAGTGATTGCATAGGTGTCACGTCAAAAAGCACCCAACACACACTGTAAAGTGATTGCATAGGTGTCACGTCAAAAAGCACCCAGCACACACTGTAAAGTGATTGCGTAGGTGTCACAACAAAAAGCACCCAACACACACTGTAAAGTGATTGCGTAGGTGTCACGACAAAAAGCACCCAGTCCACACTGTAAATGTGGTTGGCATTAGGAAGGGCATCCAGCCATAGAAACCAAGCCAGAAACAGTTCTGTATGAGCAACACAATCACCTGACCCAACCTGTCTAACCCATGCTAGCATGGAAAAATAGACGTTTAATGACATGAAAAAAAAAAAGTAACATTTTTACAAATGAATATATATATCTGTGCCAATTTTAAGGTCATTAAAATATTTGCACAAAGCCAAATATATCACTGTTATGCTAGCAAGGAAAAATTAAAAGGTTTACAGCAAATGACTATTTCTTTAAGTAATAGTATTTCTTGCTCATCATAATAACTTACCTGACCTTTATACTTATTGATTTTGTCAGTTATTAAGCCATCACCACTTATCTCCAGTTCTTGTAGCTCTGAAGCTAGGAACTGAAAGTAAAATTGATATAAAGATAGAAGATAAAACTACTGTTTAATGACAATATAAACGTTTACAATCAATGGGATATTTTTGTTAATAAGTATTAAGGTAATTAATAATGGTTAGAATGTCTCAGGAAAGAACTGCTACTTCTCCAATTTACATTTTAATCAACTAATTACATTTTAATTAACAAATTATATTTAATTAAGTAAATATATTTTAATCAACAAATTATATTTAATTAACAAATTATATTTAATCAACATATATTTTAATTAACAAACAAAAGTGTGTGAAAGAAAATAAGAAGCAAACATTTCCCCATAAATTACAATTTATGGGGGGAAAGTGGGTATTGAGTGAATAACTTACATTTGTTATTTCATTGCCATTTTTATCCCTGATGCTAACTTGAATTTCACTTTCCAGTGGCTCCTTCACACGGATATTGCAACTTCCTTTCACTTTACACTTCATCTGAGAAGGTTCTCCTGATTTAGCTCTGAAGTTAGTTTAAAGGGAGTTTAAACATCACAGAGAGGGTTTAATAGAAAGTAAATAGACAGATTAGAGGGCAGCAAGAAAGAATTTGACAGAAACACACAGAAAGAGGACAGAACAGGTATGAAAGAAATAGAAAGAAAACAGGCTTAAAACAGGTGATGTTAGCAGTGATGGTGAGGACGGTGGTGATGATGATGATGAGAAAAGGGAAAACAAAACAAAATTAAAATAGAAAGCAAAACGTACTTTATTGTGAAACTGAAGTGTGTATCAGATCCATCCAGAATACTAACATGGCAATACTTTTGGTCAGAAATTGAAGTTGGAACTTTAATATCAGGCAATTTCTTTTGAAGTAGAAGTTCTTTATTCATTTTAGGGGTCCAATTTACCTAAACAATACAGAAAATAGATTTATGGCACCCAAAAGATTTTTTTTTAAAAAAGAAAAAGAAAAAAGAAAGACACTCTCGTGGTGATATTATTAAAGAAAAGACTGATAAAACATACCTTTATCTTAGAAGTCATTTTTTCATCCATCTTGATTTCCCGACCAGCTTCATCAAGTAGTATAAATGCTGCAATAAAAATAAGTCACATTTCAATCAATCAGAGGACAAGAGAATGATACAAGGGTCAGCTGAAAAGTTCATAGGTTGACCAAGATACTCTCATGGAATGACCAAATGAGATTTATTTTTCAATATAGTCCCTGGTAACAATGCAGTTATCAATAAGAAGAGTTGAAATTAAAGTATGCAAGATTCCACAGCTCTAGCATCACTCCTTCATAGTCAGCCTACCCTCATAGGTAGTAAGAAAGAAAAGCTAATCCTCTTTCAAAGATACGTAAGACAACTAAATTTTCCTCTGGTATCATAAATAACTCTTTTCCTACCAGAAGAATTAAACTGAACATTACTGAATTTTATATAACTGTATATAATTCCTTACAGCAGTAAACTAAACCACCATATACTAAACTACTTACAGCTAAAAAGAGACTAAGGCTTTGAGAAACTTTTGTCACAAACACAATGCAGCAGTGATGGCAGCTGGTTGTTCAATGAACAACACTCCTTAAGCCAGATAATTGACATCAAACACAAATAATTATTAGGAAAACCAAACAATGAAGCCATTAAATAAATGCTTGAGATAATGAGTGACAATTAGCCATTTCTGTTCTCACTTATTAAAAGAAAATCAGTTCCATAAAACGATAAGTGAGGTTCTGTTGTAACTTCACGTGTTCCATATAGTACCAGTGAAACTCTCTTTCAATGTATCCTTAAAATGAAGCCAAAATGTTTTAAGACTTAAATTTTACATCATGTTATGCCTGCAAGCATGGTAGGGTGGACAAGTCTTTTCCAGCACTGTTTCAATTCACCTACTCTGTTCTTTCGTCATCATCTCCATCAGGTTCAACTTTTTGAGATTAACCTTCACCACATCTATCTAAGTCTACCTTGGCCTTCCTTTCTTGCAGCTTTTGTCCACTGGAAAACCATGGCACCTCCTCAACCAAATGCATTACATGTCCATAGCAGTGCAGTTTTCCCTTTTGCACACAACATTTGATTCCTTTTACACCTAGTTTTTTCCTCTCAGCCTATCCATGCTTTGCCATTCATGCATATTAACATCACATATCCATTGAAGCATGCTTCTATCTTCCCCATCTCCATTAAAATCTAAAATACTTCAATACAAAGAACATTTAAAGTTATTTTTTCTTTTATTCTAAAAATTAAAAGAAACCACTTGTTATACTTACTTAAACCCTGCAAGTATTCACCTGCTATAGCAACCACATCCTGGGAGTTTTTAATATGTACTGTCTTTTCTACACTGCCATCATCTTTGTACAAAACATAACTCATTTCAATACTTGCAGTTTTTCCACTTGGTATCAGGCTTAACCTCCGTTCCACTGTCTTCACATCTCTGCTATTCTGTAGAGAAGGAAAGAAATCTTGTTAAAAATTGCATAAAGTGTTGTAAACCTAATTATTTACATAATAATCCAGAAAAGGAAATTTAACCTGTATTAAAACAAGTTGAACAAACAGATATCTGTTGGATAGTTCTTTAAATGTATAAGATTCTATGAATTATTGGAATAAACTAGATAACTTTTTTAACAATTACTACTAAATTTGCGAGAAAATAAATGTCTGTGTGATGAAGTTCCAGATGACTTTTTATTCAGTAATATAACCTATTAAACATTTGATTGTTGTAAATTGCTAGAAACATCCCTTTTTTAATAAAAAATATTTAAGTAGAGACATGTATGTATTAAATATATTGTGTTACAAAGCAATAATCATTCCAGACCAAGGAAACAATGTTTCCATTGATCTTCCATTGCTGATAATACCTACCGGTCGCAATGGGAAATAAAGTGTCTTGCTCAAGGATATAACGCATTGAACTTGTAACCTCATGATTGTGAATCCAATTCTCTAACCAGTAAGTCATGCACCTTCATAAGGCAATATACGTATCTTTCCAATCAGTTCATACAACAGGATGTAATGTATACTTCATCAGTGTGACATAAGAAAGCTTTACATTCTGCATGGTATTAAAGTGGGAAGATGCCCGGTGAAGTCAGTTGTAAAGATCAACATTAAAAGCTGTAACTTGGCAACTGCAACTTTTATTATAGATTCAAACCCAAAATGTGAAGATTTAAACAGGTTTTTATAATTTAGTTAAAGGAGAGGCAACATGCATGATATTCCACGTCGTTCCTGTTCAGCTTGAATTCATAACTATAACTAACACTAATGCCTACGGTAGTGGAATTAAGCTGGGTATATAGCTTGCTCACTGCTAACCTTGTAGGAGAAACAGAAAGAAAATGTGTAATACTGTTGGGTGTTATTCAAGTGAAATATTATTTCCTTGCTATGTTTAATGGGGTTAGATGTAATGTCCCTATAAGAAGTTATTTTTCAGATTTATAGAACTAAATTTTACCTGTAGTTCAATTTTGGCCACAACTTCCTGATTACTTTTCACTTTTTTCATATACAATGATTCTCCTGTTAATATTCCAGTGCCACTACTTGAACAGTCAAGACTATAGGCAGGTAATCCAGAAATTCCTTGGAACTGAAATGGAAACAAATAGATGTGCAATGTTAATGTGTGGGAATGACAAAGCAGGGGTGTACTGAGGTAGAAATTGGGTATAAGAGGAATCAGAAGGAGTGTAGAGAGGAGACTGCATTGGTATAGACACGTGATGTACGTGGATGATGATTGCTGGGTGAAGAAGTGCCAAGTAATTGCAGTGGAAGGAAGCTGCAGTGGAGGAAGACCAAGGAAGATGTGGATGGAAGTGATGAGAGCTAATCCCAGATTGCTAAAGCTCAGAGAGATGACAATGGACGTGACAAGTGGAGAGATGATGTACTGAGAAGGACTTGTCCAAACCCTGCATCCGTTGAACAACAGGCTTTTTTTTTTTGGTTGACTCTTTAGTCCTGCTACAGACAGTCTCTTTAGTGTTGGTCACATGCCCCACATGCCCCTATTTCACACTGTAAAGTGGTTGGTGACAGGAAACACATCCAGCTATAAAAACCCAGAACAACAAGGACCAAGGTGCTGTAATACCTGTCCAACCCATGTCACCATGGAAAATGGACAGATGGTTATAATGATAAAGCATGCCATATGATAGATAAAAGGAAAAAATACATTACCTTACATGTGACTACCAGTTTATTTTCAGTAGTTACATTGCCTGCAATATCTAGAACCTCTACGTTGAACACAGGAGCAGTTCCATTTTCAAGATTCAAACTATGTTCTGGTTTCACAGAGAGCTGATGAGGAGGACCTGGCATAAAACAATTTAGTCAGAAATTAAAGAAAGAATAGTCAAACAACAGAGTTTTGTTTCAATATTTTTAACAACTTTCTATTGAATTTTCAAAGAAAGTTATATGGTACTGCCAGCTATATTCCAAGCTACATACTCAACACTGAGCCTTCATATTAAATAGCTGATAATTTATGTTGGCATTAAAAAAAGATACAAATTAGGGTACCATTAACGTGTGGCAGTGGTTAGAGAATTGTATTCACAATCATGAAGTAGTGAGTTCGATTCCCGGACCAGGCAATGTGTTATGTCCATGAGCAAAAAACACTTTATTTCACATTACTCTTTCCGCCAGGAGGTGTGACTGGTAGATTTTATCAACAATGGAAAGACCAATGGGGACATTGTTATAAATGTTGGAGTTATATCTCCTGTATTGTTTAACCAGAGTTAGTCATTTAGATAATGGTTTGTTCTAAAAGTGCAATTTTAATTAAAATTTCTTGGCTTACTAAATCAAATGAGCTAGCCCCCATTTTACTATTGTTCACAGAGACAATATATTCAAGACTTGACAAATAAATTAAAATGTTTTCCTTACCAGGAAGCAAACGGATTTTTAAAGTTTGTTTTTCTTCCAATTCATCCACTTTCACAGTCAAATTAAAATTCTGAAGTAAATAACATCAATAATAGTTTATAAACAATTCAAATATTCAGTTAATAATAATTTGGCACAAGGCCATCAGTTTGAAAGTTGATTAAATCAATGCCAATACCTGACTGGTACTTTACTTTATCAACCCTGTAAAGATGAAAGGCAAAGCTAACCTCGGTGGGATTTGAACTCAGAACGTAAAGGGTCATAACTATATGCCACAAAGCATGTTGTCCAACACTCTACCAATACAAATCCACCCCTCTTATTCAGTTAATGATAATTTTAAAAACTCTTTAGATTTCATTAGAATCCAGAATTCAAATCATCATCTAAAAGTTTTTTTTCTATACTCTCTGAGGTTGGAGTAAGAAGCAGTGCCTTTGACATGAAAATGTCATAGGAGGAAGGGCAACATTCCTGAACATTTCCATGGCCTCTGAGAAGGGTAAGTAGAAGTTATCCTAAAACTGAAGACCCGGCCTAAATGCTTGCAACAAAATGGATGATGGATTAAGTCTACCACCCTGACATGTAGCTTCTATCACTGCTTCTCCAAGCCTGGCCGAAGACACAAGTGTCCTAGTATTGAAAATGGTACTGCTAGTCCTACAATAAAATGCTGCTGATGCCACAACTAATGCACTTGCTACACACTGTGAAGTGGTTGGCAGTAGGAAGGACATCCAACCATAAAAACCATGCCAAAAAATGAATCATATGAACATGATGCAATCATCTGACATGCCTGACCTCAGAATGTGACAACCTGTCTAACCCATACAAGTAGGAATAGGAAAAAAGAAATATTGTAATATATCTGAATCATATGTTTAATAATTTATGTATGTGTTAGTTGTGTTATTACCAGAAAAATTAATTTTCTAAAAAAATAAAAAAAATACTACAATGTACTATTGTCACATTCCAGACCAGCTGTGATTGAGGGTAGAGGGTAGGGAATTCTGTTTCCTTCCCTATATCTTTGCTGTGTGATATCATCCAAAATTTAGTAGGCATCTTCAAAAAATTGGATATCATCCACACACATGAAGCAAAGATATTTGGGAGATAAAATTTCTTTCTTTAAACTAGTCTTAATAATTTAGATTTATAAAAAGAAATTATCCTGTCTTTTGTAAATTAAGATGAATGAAAGCCAGCTTACCTTTCCGGTAGTACAATTAACGACACCTTTTGCAGAGATACCCCTGATCAGCAGATGGTTACCTTTCACTTGTAAGTTATCGTAACTAATATCCAATCCGCTAAAATGAAAACCAACATTAATTACTGACCGCTTCACATTTATATATTCAATTTGATTTTTAAATTGATTGAAATATATAATACATTAAAAGAAATAAAGGACTAAAACTATTACCTGGCCTCAAGAGTAGGTTTGCAACCACTGTCTGGGGCTGTAATATGGTTGAATTCATCTTGAAATTCAAGAGGAATTTGAAATGGAACCCCAATACGGAATGGTCCATCTAGTAAAGCAACAGTAAACTTCTTTGGTTCAGCCTCTGTTAAAAATAAAAAGGAATTTTGACCCAATAGATTGTAGGCGTTTTTGTATAACAATCATGGTATTTATTTATATAACACTGAAATTACACACAACATAAATGTTAAGTTCAAGAAATATTGAAAAATAAATCCTTTAAAAAGTATGCCTAGAGTAATAGTTAAATTGTAATAATTCAAACTATATTTACCTGTGACAAAAAATTTAATACGATGTGATGGCAGGTCTTTTCCAGCAAAAGTAGTAGCTCCACTTTCATTTAATACAACTTGTAGCTGAAGTGTGTGATGTCCTAAGTTTTTGATGTTTTCTGAAGTAAAGAAAGAAGTTTTTTACATTAGACAGGGTATAAAACTACTGAAATTCTCAAAACATAATTACATAAGAGAAATAAGTTAACTATGTAAATAATTTAACTATTCCTTTAGTTTCAATACACATTAAATGTCAAGTGTGGTATTATACCATAATTTGGAAGTACAAACAGAAGTTTAATATGTTACATTTTAGAAGTTTTTTCATTATTACAAAAAATATATACTTTAGGGAGAAACAACCAAATTGCTATAACAGTCTTTTAAAAAAATCAGAAACAAATTTTATAAGCTAGTTTTTAGTTTAACCAAGGGGTAATTCTCATCATCATTACTTTCTCTAGCAAGGATTGAACCAAGTTAGTACTGAAGCAGGGCAGCTTCCTGCTTCAGTACTAACTACAGCCATACGTTCTATCAAATGCAGAAGAGAAGTTATCATGCCTTCTGACACAAACTGAAGGGTTCCCCCAACCCCTTGTGTGGCAAGCTTTCTAAGGTTGGAAGCTCTTCCTAACACCATCCACTGAGTGCTTTTATTCTATAAATCACCAACACTGTGGCAGTTTTTATGTTCTTGACACAACCCTAACGTGACCTTGTTATTTCACAAGTTGCAAAGGGCTCATACACAGTAGACAAACCTTAAATCTAACAAAAACTGAATTCAAACCTACCCATTTTCCTGAACCAGTAAGGCCAGTTCTTTCCATGTTGACTAATATGAGAAACTATAACTTCATCACCATTAGAAGCTAGAAAAAATGGTAATAGGAAGTCAGACATTTATTAAAATGAACAATAAAATCATTTAAACATGTTACTTAAAAGAACTACTTTTTTTTTAAACAACACATTTTATTTAAAGAAATGAAGAAAAGAAATAAAATGACAATAAATTAAATGAAAGGAAGGGGAAAGGGAGAGAGAGCGACACCCTGGGCAGTATATCTCAGATGTATGCTGCAGACAAAATGGCAAAGACATGCCACAGAGAACAGTCAACAACAGCCACTTCACCTCACACGGCTCCTTCCTTTGGCAGGCTACTGTTTATCCAATTTTGCAAAGGAAATGGCAGTGGAAAAGAAGCAGTCTGTCAAACCCCCAGTATTTTGGAATTTTTCCCTGGGGATGCCAAAAAGGAAAGATTGTGCCATAAACATGATTTCTCATTGCACTTTGTATTTAGTTCCTTAATTTCAAAATGTTTATTCCTAATGTAGTGTTATTTGAAATATTTACAAGTCAGCAACAGAAGGGAAAATGTTAAGAGTTTATTTTTTTTGTAATGTATGATCCTGTAACTCCTGGGGGAGTCAAAGAGGTGCTGTTGTAGCATACGTTTCTTGGGCATTTTAAGCCAGGCGAAGCCCATCCCTCTCCAGGCCCGACTACAGTAGATTTTCTCCAGAGAAGAATAGAGAATGAGAGAAAGGAAGTGAGAAAGAGATATAGAGGAAGAATTGACCCCAGTACTAGACACGGATACAATTTTTTTATCGACCTGAAAAAGATGAAAGGCAAATTTGACCTTGGCGAGATTTGAACTTAGAGGGCAGAGAGCTGCAATGTGTGTCCCACAACATTCTAACGACTCTGCCAATTTGCCACATAAGAGCTTATTAGTTTAAATTAAAATAGTAACACGTACAATGCCAAATAATCTTCAGTTCCACTAATAATTTCTTGTGTGCTGGAGCAGTTCCAGGTAATTGTTTGATGGTTTCTCCTTTTTTGTTGATAATCTCGACCTTAATATCACCTGAAATAACAATATTTGATGAAAATAATAATTGGGTAATCCTTTAATCAAACAAGTAACATTGACTATTTTAAAAAGATTTGTAAAATAGACATGATTTTTAAAAGAATATTTAATATTAAAAGAAAAATCTGAAGTCTGTCTTGAGCTTGGAGGCTCATCAAAATGATAGTACAAACTAAATATAGCAACACCAAAACATTAGAACTGTAAACTGATTCTAGGAAGATCATCATCATCGTTGTTTTAACATCAACTTTCCCTGCTACCAAAGGTTGGACATAGACCATGTCAGTCCTGAAGTGGAGCTTCTGATCTCTTGGACAGGGATCTGTATCTTGCTTACATATGGTCTCATCAATTAATAATACTTTGTCTCTTTCATTACCTCTCTTAGTTATCTTGTTAACATTGATTTACATGAAAAAATATAATTAACTAACATTAAAGCTTGAGTCTTAAATAATAAATTCAGTAAATCTTTTTAAATGTGGTTAACATGTTGAAATATAGATTATAGATATTTCTACCATAGTAATTTTAAACTTTGTCTCATCACAATAATAATAGCTGCAAAAACAAAACTTCATTAGTCTCACATCAACTCATTTATGTGTGGATCATATTTATCATCACTGTTTAATGTCCATTTTCCATGCTAGCATGGGTTAGACAAGTTCAAGTTGTCCCCATTGTGAGACAAGCCAGATCAGATGACTGTGTCTAACTCATTCAGAACTGTTTCTGGTTTGATTTCTATGGCTGGATGCCCTTCCTAATGCCAACCATATTTACATTTTTATTGTCACCAACATGACCACTTTACAGGGTGGACTGGATGCTTTTTGCATGTCACCAACACGACCACTTTACAGGGTGGATTGGGTGCTTTTTGTTGTGTCACCAACACGACCACTTTACAGAGTGGACTGGGTGCTTTTTGTTGTGTCACCAACTTGATCAATAAAATACAAAGAAACAAAACAAAATTCAGTGTACCAATGGTTTTTCCTGCAGGTCTGCGTTCACCTTCTATAACTTCATTGTCGTCAGGCCAAGACACAATTAACTGATCAGGTAATCTGAAGGTGATAGAGAAAATAGGGAAGTGATTTAAAATAGAATAAGGATTAACTGTTAGTAAAACAAGTAGTATGACCTCATTATATAAGTATAGGCTCGTGGCTTAGAGGTTAGAGAGTTGGATTCATAATCGTGAGGTTGCAAGTTTGGCTGCCGGACTGGGCAACGCAGTATGCCCTTGAGCATGACACTTTATTTCCCGTTACAACTGGTAGATGGTATCAGCAATAGAAATAATATTTCCTTCGTCTCCGATTTGACGAGATCCCCCCACTTGGTAAGCAAATGAGATCTGAGATTTTGTTGATTGATTTCATAATATAAGTATAAATCTTCCAAATTCTATAGGATTTGATCGCAAAACAGTGAAGTGTCAAGCTAAATACAAAAAAACACCAGATATCCCTATTACCATTCACTTTTAAAAAGTGTCTTTGAATCATTTGGTGACCATATTTCAAATGAAAATAATAAAGAATTTGAAGGGATTTAAGAAAATAACTTTTTCATTAATTGGTATATTAAGTTGGTCTTTGAAACATGGCAAAAGGTACTTAAATAAAATTATGATGGAAGTTTTTTAATTTAAATATGAACAAATATCAAGTACACATAGCTGATTTCTTGATTTTTATGAAGAAACAGTGGAGCAGCAGATTTTAAGTATTTTGTACCAGTTGTCTTCAACAATCTGAGTTCAAATCCTACCTTTCATCCCTCTCAAAGTGAAGGAAGAAAATAAGTACCAAACATACACAATAGTCCATTCAATTGACCACAACCCTCTTCTATATATATGTGGCCTGGGAACCCTATAGGAAATCAATAATAAATAGAAAGAGTCTCACTTGGCCTCTTCTTCTTCAATTGCTTTTTTAACTTGATGTGGTGTTGCCAAACGGTCTAACTTAAACAGAGGTTGTACTTTTACTTCATTATACAAGCAGCGTGGTTCCTGCAACAAATGAGTTGAAATTATTTCAAAATCTAAATAAATTGATGTCATAAAATATGTCAGTTTATAATGATTAAAGAAGAAATATTATTGAGCTCAGCCATGTAAAATGGTAATAAAAAATTTATACCTGTATGAGTTGAATGTCACCACCAGTTGCATACACTTCCCCTTCATGGTCTCCATACAGTAAGAAGCATTTGATGGTACCAAGAATTGTAGGAACAGTGCGACTAATTCGAACCTAACATAAAAAAAAAAAATGAAACATCTAGTGTCATATACACTGAAAAGTTTTTCTGATATATTTATTGAAAAATAGTTTAAGTTTCACAACAAAACTATACTTTCATATACAAGGTTTACTATGTGTACTGAAAATTAAATTTATGAAACTATTAATCTCATCTTTCATATATTTGTCTAAATAGAAGATGTATGGCTTGGAACAGACTGTAACTGGGATAACTTGAGAGTTGAGCCTATGCTAAAGTGAAAAGTAACAAAACTACACATGAAATGAATTAAAACTTACTAGTAAGAAAAGAAGGTATAAACAAACAAATAAAAAACAACATAACTGACTTAATATCAAATACCAATTAAATAGAAATAAAATAAGATTGAACACCATGCAACAGAAAACTAAATTTAGTCTTACCAAGTTGCCCTTTTTAAATATCTTCCCATCCCATTCAACTTGTTCATAAACCGACCAAGGAGTTTGCCTGTGTTTGGGGAGATCAGGTCGGAGAGCATGGCCTTTAAATTCTGAAAAGTGAATTTGTTTGTCGAATTTTTCATGACATTCTTTTAGCCAATTAACAAATTCCTTGTCAATACCAGTTCGTTTTTCCTACAATAGAAAAAGTTTTTTAAAAAATAAATATTTGTTAGAGAGGATCAATAAATAATGCATTAAAAACAGATGAAGAAATTGTTAAGCATGATTTTGGAAATAGTATGAGGATGGAAGGTGTGAAAAGGTTTTGTTACCAAGGAGACAGTGAAATGGAGGAAGTTGAACCAAGTTGGAGACTGTAGCTAGAATAAGATGTGTCTGGAAGAAATTCTGAGAACTGAGGTATGCTAAGGAGGTGGGAGATAGCACTGTAACTGAAGGTAAAGGTACTTGCTGCATGTGTGGGAAGTGCCAGACAAGGCTAGAAAGAATGTAAATGAGAATGGTTCAGTGAATGAGCAGGATGTTACTCAGAGAGATAGACAAACAATGAATTGTAGAAGATTATGAAAATAGAGCCAGTGAAAAGAAATGGAATGAGATGGTTTGGTCTTGTGTTAAAGGAGGATGAAAGTGGCAGTAATAAAAATGACTGAGTGGTGGAAATTAATGAATTACTTGTACTAGGTGTATCGGTATATGCCTAGCATGGGTTGATCCAGCTCTAACTAGTGCACCCAAAATATTGCAAACAGAAACCACCCATGCACAGCAATCAAAGATCATCATCGTCGTCGTTTTTACATCAGTTTTTGCATGCTTGCATGATTTGGACAGATCCTTTTCAGCAAACCATCTCTCCACTCACCACATTCCTTCGTCATCTCCTTTGAGTCTCATTCCACTGGTGGTGGCTATTAAACATGGCCTTGGTTTCCCAAGATGGATGTTAAGGTCTACTGGTTGGCTCAGTGTGGATAACATTGAACATCTCCTTCAATTCTTGTGGTGTATGGGCTATTAGAATGTTGCCATCTGCAAAATCTAGGTGGCAGAAGAGTTCACCATCTATGTTGACACCCTTGTTCTCCCAGTTGGCCTTGTTGAAATACATACACCAAAAACAATTTTAACAAAAATCTCTACACAATGACTGGTCAGTTGATTTAAATTTCAATAGTATGAAGATAATTCAGCCACATTCACACATTTTCTCATGACTGGTTATATTAACATTCAATTTATGAATTTAGGTTTTAAATTAAACTTACATGGCCATTAATGATTCGACAAAAAACAGTGCTTTTTTCCTTCAGTTTCATCTCCAAATCAATGAAAGTCAGTTTATTTGTGCTGACTTGGAATTTGTCGTTGGTCCACAGCAC
>OZ024746.1:18354581-18434581 GCA_964016885.1 Eledone cirrhosa | reverse complement strand
CCCGAATCTTCCAGATCGTAATTTTTCGGTCGTATGGTTGATTTTAGACATGTTCTATGTGTGTCGGTATTTTAACGATAGTTATAGCTCTGATTTATCTGAATTATTGAGCCCTCTGCCGCTCATTTCGAATTTTGTTTATCGTGAACTCGTGCGCCGATTTTTCGATACTCGATTATTCTACTATATATATATATATATAATAATATAAGATCAAAAGATGGTTAAAAGAGTTCCATGTATTTTATTATGCGCATTTCAAAAACAAATATCATCATGAGATGACATTTGCGTTTTCGTCAGATAAAATAGGGAGACATGATATGAAGGTTAAAAAACACTTGTGAATAGTGCAGTTTTAAATCAACATATGAAAAGTAATTTATGATTGATGTGTGATATTGGGAATATATATATATATATCTACTCGTATATATATATATATATATTCATTTTATTTCATTCATTTAATTTTTACGTCCGCTTTTCCCTGCTTGCAAGGGTGGGACGGAAACTGATACTGGCTTGATTTCTACAGCTGGATGCCCTTCTTAACATCAACCTCATTTACAGTGACTGCTGGGTGCTTTTTTTTGCCGTGGCACCTCCACGACCACTTTGCAGTGGAATGATATATATTTATATATATACACGAGTATATATATATATATATATATATATATATATATATATATATATATATATATATATATATATATATATATACGAGTATATATATATATTTGGAACATCTAAAACTATAATGATCTCAGAAGACATCCGATGAGCAGGAATTGTCCATGTGCTTGTCTCTTCCAAGTTTTCTGTTTCCTGTCTTTGGCCCACATGTTTTTTTTTAATGATTTATATATATAATCATCATCATTACCGTTTAACGTCTATTTGGGAGGTATATTGACAGGGGAGAGGAATAGATTTGATGCAGATTAGCGTCCTCTGAATGTTATATATATATATATATATATATATATATTAAATATTTCATTCTGATGAGCTATTTCAGACGACTGTGTTGAGCTCATCTGTCTTCGTGAAACCTTTGGTATATGGAATAATTGTCTTGTGTTGTTTATTACATAACTATATATACATAAGTAAATGTATATAAATATATTTTAAAAGGGGGGTTAAGAGGACTCTTCAATCATGTCACAGCGCAACAAACTCTCTAGTAATGGTGATCCCATCTTTAGTGCTGAGATTCTTTCCTGCTCACTAATACTTTTTTTTAAATTTAATTTACTTTCAACCTTAAGTGGTGAGAGAATTCTGGCTGGATTCGGCTGGTTTAAATGCTAAAGGGTTAAGAGGCATTGAACAGGCTGTCATTAGTATTGGGCAGTTGATTGTAAATTCTGTTTCAACAGTCAGAAACAACTGTCCCCAAATCTGTGAGCAACACAAATACCATTTTAGGACTTCACCTGCTTTCATGGCTCATCAACACCAGCCATTTTCCTCAACATGTTGCTCTCAATATTATTGTTAACAATTATTGTTAAATGTAGCTTGGATGCAGCTGGTTTATCATCACAGCTGGAACTTGTGGGGTTAGATTAAGACAACAGTGAAAAGCTGGATACGATCACAATGTTCTTCAGTGACTCTAGTATTATCAATCTGGTGAAATTGGTGTCAGATCCATACTTCATAATCCAACAAGCTGAATATTCCAAGTTGACAAAGTACCAGATGATCTCCTATAGGTTTCTAGTTGAATCTATAGCAATGAAAACCTCTAGTCCCTGAACCAGCTCCCTATTCACTTTGATCAAGATGAAGATGACCATCTGTAAGAATGAGCTCAGTGAAGAGGAATAACTCATTCAGCTCATCTCCCTCACCACATTCTGGTGTCACATATTAGCCATTTCATCTGCCAAAGTCTTGAAATATTTGCATGTGATTTCTATTGCTTTTTACATGGTAAAATTTTAAGATCCTCTGTTGCCAAATAGGCCATCATCAAAATGAATTTGGCACCCAAACAGTCCCACCAAAACATCTGTAACCAATCATCCCATTCTGGACCTGTGTTTAATATGCAGTCTACAACACATTGCCCTATTTAACTGAGCACTGTATAATGTTGTCAAATTTTATCACTTATATAGAAATCAAAGAAATGTAAATTTAATTTCCCCACCTGCCGGAAATTGTTTAAGCTGTACTTACCTGTATTTCTTATATCATTGAATTTGAAGTGGATGAATGTATTACTAGTGAGGTAGGTGTGTGTTGTGGAAAGGGTTATAAAAGAACAACATATCAATGACAACTCAACAGTTTGTGTAACATGATATTTATGTTGCTTCAAATAATAACAATAAAAAGAAAAGAAAAAAAGACAACAAAGCAAAGGTTCATACTAAGAAAGGCACCAACATGCAGGGGTCATAAATAAATCTAGAATTTTGTGTAGTAAAAATGTTATTGTGTTACAGTTACAGTAATCAAATGTGGCAGTTGTGTGTGCTGTCGCATAAGTGTGTGTGTCTGCCTTTTTCTCTGTGTGTAAAATGCCAATGTGTTTGAATTTAAATGACTGGAATTGAAACAAATTACATACTGTGTAAAGTATAATAATACCTGAACCTCTGACATAGACATTGTGAAATGAAAAGTTAGTTCTCTCCCCCACCCCTCAAATTTTTTCCATTATATATATATATATATAGACTGAGGGTAGGCTGACTATGAAGGAATGATGCTAGAAGTGTTAAATCTTGTATGCATTAATTTCATCTCTTAATAACTGCATTGTTTCTTTCCAGGGACTGTGTTAAAAAATATATCTCATTTTGTCATTCCAGGAGAGTATCTTGGTCAGCCTATAAACATTTCAGCTGACCCTTGTATGCTGCTTTTTTTCTTTTTTTGTTTCATTTGTTTTTCAAAATTGCAAATATACCCTTGTTGATAGCAGAACAGGAATACTTCCAACAATAAATAGAGAAAGTAATATAACAGGTGAAAACAGGGTTAAACAAAGATGCTCTAGTGCTAACACTGTGCACATTAAGATTAGCAATGGAATCAATCAGTCTGCTGTGCTTGATATCTAAGGCTGAAATTATGTAAGAAATCAGCTCCTAGAATTGGAATCAGCAACTTAACATTTTCAACATCACATTGAATGATTATCCAGATTCCGAGATGAAGGGTAACTGAATTTTCTCTCAAAGTGGCCAACAGTCTGAAGAACTAGTTTTGGTTTCTTGTTACATCATTTCTCAGAAGAGAATAAGAACCTTGTGAAAATGAACAGAGAAGCAGTCATTTATAAATATTTTGGCCAAATTTCTTGTGGTAACAGCAAACTGAAGCAGATGTTTGAGTAACACTCAGTCAAAAAGGAAGACACTAAGATCAACTACTGCTGTGGAATGGCTGGATAATATAAACATGCCATAAGCTGAGCTTGGAGGTTTGTTACCCCATATAAAAGAAAAGGAGTGTATTAAAGGTTTTGTAGTAGCTGGGGTTATATAGGCAACAGATGATATTGGTGTGGCAACTTTCACAATTCTGTCTCCATTTAACTCCTTGATAGAAACTAAAATGAATTGGCAGAGTTGTTAGAATGTTGGATAGACAATTTTGCCTTTTATCCTTTTGAGGTCAATAAAAAAAGTACCTCTCTATTTTGGGGTTGATTCTTCCTCTATATCTCTTTCTTATTTCCATTCTCTCACTTTCTATCCTTCTCTGGAAGAAATCTGCTGTGTTCAGACCTGGATCTGCCAGGCTTCAAATGCCCAAGAAACACCGCATGTCACTATGGTACCCTTACGACTCCATCAAGAGTTACAGGACCATACCATACAGAAACCAAAATTGTTTGTGTGGCTGAAGGTAGCACCTTTATAAACAACTGCCTAAGTATTTCTGGATTCAATATGTTGTTCCCTAGCAGCTGCTTCATGCAATGGTCTCCTATTGCTTATCTCTTTTGCAATTAGAAGTTAGTGCAACTGCAGATCCTGCCAATCAGAAGTCTGTCTGATTAGCTCTTCTCTCAATGACTTGTCTGAAGGCAAGTGGCTTAGTGGTTAGGGAATTGGAGTTGCAAGCAGGAGATTGAGTTCAGTTACTGGACTGGGCAGTGTGTTATGTCCTTGAGCAAGACAATTTCATGCTGCTTTTTCTGCCAGGAGTTGCAATCGGTAGATAGTATTAACAATGGAAAGACCAATGGAAACATTGTTTCCTTGGTCCAATTAGGCAAGTTCCACCTCACTCACTAATTGAGTAGTCTGGAATCTTGTTGATTGATTCCTTCCTTCTTCAATGTCTCATAGGAGACAGTGCCTGGTGGAGCAGTCAGTTAACCCTGTCTAGTGGGAGTGCATCAAAGATGTGTGGGATCTGTGTATGGTTCATAGAAACATGGTGTAATCTGAAGTGGGCATCCAAGCAAATGAACCACACATTTGGCTCAGCTCATGTATCTAGAATGAAGAGATTCTTAAAAATACAACAGGAAGGGCATCCAGACATAGAAAGCTTGCCAAACAAAGGGTTGAGAGGACATGACAAGCTCTCCAGTGTACTCGATAGAACGCAAGACCATACATAAGAAGACACAGACCCCAGGCTTGTCTGGGAGGTCTGAAGCTCCGCTTCGGCATTAACTTGGTCTATATAGTTCCGTCCAACCCTTGCTAGCAGGGAAACTGGACGTTAAAATGAGGATAACAGCCTTATACACTTGAATATAAGTCGATCACATATTTTATACTTGAGAATTGGGCAAAAATCCAAACCTCGTGTATAAGGTGAGTCAGATAATAAACACCTATGTTTAGATGGCGTAGTTTTGAAATTCTTGAGTAGAGAATATATTTATGAAGTTTTAATATTTTGATATTTAAAATGTTATAAGTGTCGTTTGGGGGTATAGATTTTTTTGTTTCACAATTCCCGTACATAATAATTTTTTTACCATTTCATCCGTTTTATAAAGTTTCAACAAGTTGAATTTGTGTTTACTTCCGTCTACTCGGGGCGGTGGGGGGAAATCGAAACTATGCTCATGGGGAATATTTGAAAAAATGAGATCGCCTAAGAGAAAATTGTATAAGTATACAAATTGAAGGGTGAGGGAGAGACAGGAAGTATGTTTTACGAATTATATACGAATAGATATAGTGTGTAGCCAGTTACTGACTGGTCATTTGTTGTTATTCAACTACTTGCTTAATCGAAGAAACTGTATGCCTCTGATTGGCTGAATTATTTATGTTTACAGACGCCTGCATTAGGCCAAATTACCAATTTGTTTTTAATTAAAGACATTCGCGAATAGTTCTTGTTATTTAACACCAAATATGTCCCGAATTAGGCAGTCTTAATTGTATAAAAGGCGTCCCAGCGTGACCACTTTATCTATAATTCTTACAGAATGATAATATATACAATACTTAACAAATATTTCACATTAAAATAAATTAATTAATGCTAGAGACCTTATAAATATAATACACAAAAATATATAATCAAATGATCAGAAGAAGGAATTAAAAATTAAAAAATAAGTTTTAACTATATTCAAAAAAGAAAGTAACGTTAAGAAGTTGTTATTTCAAAACGAGGCTCTGTCTTTCTACTTCCGGTTCGGAGCGCTCCTTTCGTTTTTTTCTTTTTAATTCAAAATCTCGTTAATCTTTCTTTTCATAATCTTATCAAAGTCCGATAGGTAAGTGTTATTTTATTAACAGATTTATTGTACCATATCTAAAAAGTGTTTTACATATTTGAAGATAGTAGAAAACTCTATTTTTATGTCCACAATTAATTGTTTTTTCTCTCTCCACCCCGGTCTAGGGGTGGAAAGTCAGCGGCACGTCCCCTAATTTCATACTTTCGCTATTAATTTTTTTCTTTCTTAATATCCAAACCTTGTTGATTTGGAAACTTCTTTATTTTATTTTTAAATAAGATAATTTCTATCTCTTCAATTACTTTATTATATAGACAGCTAGGTAACAAGTTCTTTATTTTTCGCTGAGTATTTAAAACTAGTCAGTTATTAAATGATCAAAACGTTAACGTAAATTTGAATTTCTGTGATGTTCTCTTAGTATTTAGAATGTATCTAAATGTGTTTTTTTTTTTTAGGGAAATAAATAAATATATATTATATATATATATATATTATAAGTGGATACCCGATGTATATCGGGAGGTGACCAGTTAAAAAATGTACTCAATACGTTGGTAGAGTTGATTTCTTACGAATGAAACAGTTCTAGTCCTGTAGAAGTTTTTTTATTTATTTCATCTATTGTATTTAAAATACATTGCTTAAAATTAAATCATGTTATTTTAACTTGTAAATTGTAAATTTCTTATAAATAATAGGATAAAAAAATATCTTCAAAACAAGACTTTTTTTCCGTTTTACTAACCTGCACAATTAATTCAGTGAATGAGAGATATTTTAATTACGAGATTTATTAATATATCTATATAGTCTGTCATGTACGTTAAATAAGTAGATCTGTGTCTGATTAGAGTTGGGGTGACTGACTGGTCTGTAGCCAGAGAGCCACTATATTAAAAGGTTCGCAAATTAATTTATTTTGTTACCATAAATAATGCACAAGGTCCCGATGGAATTTTCAGCCTCTGGTGCTACGGCTGGATTAACCATTAAATAGAATAAACACGTGTTTAGAACATCAAGAGAAGAGGGAGACTTTTATTCAAATAAAATGTTTATAATTCTTACAGAATAAATATATACACGCAAAATAACATATGCAACACTTAATTACATATACATACCACATTAAAATATAAATTCAAAACGAAAGAAAATATATTATCATCATGTTCCACATATAAATAGAATGCATGTATCTGTTATTATTTCCCCACCAGCACTCACCCCAAATGAGAAATTTCGTGTTTGGTGCAGCTTGGATATTCAGTTACAGCGAATAAATGTAAATAACGATCATTTTCCAACTACGTTAAGGGTGAATGTTAAAAGATATTTTATTTGAAAATTAAAACAGTCGATGACTCGACTGGGTGAGAACTTAATGCTATAAATCTCAAAGAGAAGTGAAGTTAAAGTGTGTTCTACGCTCATCAGGTTGGTGCTTACCCCTGTTTTTCTTGGCGTTAAGCGACTAAGAGTACAAGTCTCTCCCCAGATAGGATGCTGATCTATCGAAGGTTTAACTCCCCAGCTACTGCTGGTACTCATTTTCAGATGAGTACACTCTAGCAACGTAAAATAATGATTTGCTCAGCTACAGTCAATATAAATCTCTCAAATGTATTTCTAGCAATGCCATCAGATGTTAAAATATTCAAAACAAAATAATTCGCAGCATTACTATATTCTTTCTATTTCTTTTTATGTTGATCACTCATAATATTGTCAAATTAGTAGAATATGTTTTGCTTTTAACCAATTGGCTTTTAAAGACCATGTTCAGATTTTGATCAACCGATCTTTTGTTATAGTTTTTAAACCGCCCTTTCTAAACAAACCTGTATTTCTGTCTTCCACTCATCATTATTACACCACTTCCCTTCTATCTTGTCTCTTACATACAAAATATGTCCACTCTCCTATGTAGTGCATCCACCTCTTACCTTCCTGTCATCGTCCCCTACAAATCACATCCCCAAAACTCATGCAGGCCTCCAAATTCTCAGATTAACTCACAAGGCATTGGTTTGTTTGAGGATTTAGTGAAGAAATTTGCCCAAGGTATTTAGCAGTGTGGTTGAGCATGAACCCATGTGGTTCCGAACAATCACATACTTTATTTTTAATCGAAAAACATACTAATTCTTCTTTGCTTTGAAAGTTTTGTATTTTAATTTTCTGTCTCCTATTTTAGATGCTATCTAAAAATGTTGAAGCTGTTTTTTTTTTTTGCAAATCTGTATTAGATTATGAAAAACATGAGGATAAATGTCAAGAAATACATTACAATTTATGTTTTTGTTGCTTAATCTTGGGTAATGAATGAAAGAATATGATTGCAAAGACAAGTGGCCGGAAGGTTTTTTTTCCAAAGGGCCTTTGGAGTAACATTACTGTATAAAGTGCATAGCTTGAAGATGAAAGAGTCTCTCCAGGTAGAGCTGCTACTTCTCCAAATTGAGAAGTCATAGCTCCAATATTACGAGCATGTGGTTAGGTCTTGTGAAAGAATCACTGGGCAGGTTTTACAAGCAAAAACTAACCAAAAGGAGATTCAGGAGCAGACCCCGAGCAAGATGGTTGGATGACACCCATGAGCTCGTCAAGTCCCACTTGGGAATCCAACCAGATCAATTGGAGACAATTGCTTCTGACAAGACATGCTGGAAGGAGTACTTCAGGACTCTGTCACCTCGTCACTCCTGTAAATAACTGGGTGAAGAAGTGACTGTATAAACTCAAAAAAAAAAAAAAAATTTAAAGCTTCGAACTGTATTTTTAATTGTAATAATTTAATAAGAACATATCTTTATTAATAGACTTTTTTTTTTTATTTTCTATTTTGCATAGCTGCTGACACATTCTGTCTTTAGAGAATGACATCCAGTGCTGCTTCTACAAATATCCACACACCTCCTAACCAATATTTACCTGGTTATATGTTGGGAGATATTACGCCACATGGCAAAATAGTAAGAGCATTTCTCTTAATCTTGAAATACAAGATTTGGCTGAAAAGTTCATAGGTTGACCAAGATACTCTCATGGAATGACCAAATGAGGTTTATTTTTCAACGTAGTCCCTGGAAAGTAACAATGCAGTTATTGATAAAAAGAGTTTAAATTAATGCATGCAAGATTTCACAGCTCTAGCATCACTCCTCCATAATCAGCCTATGAACTTTTCAGCCCAACCTCATGTCTGGATCTTCTGATAGAATCAGAAACCAATATTTTAAGCTTGACTGTTGTATTTAAAATCATATAAATTTTATATCTTTTAGCAAACACCACTTCGTTGGGCTTCAGGCCATGTTCAGACAACACCTGCCTCTGCTAGACATCAGCAAGGAACTAAAGTGTCTCCACAATCCAGCATGGTAACGACTCCACCCTCAAGGTTAGTGTTTCGGTTATTTGATATTTTTCATCTATTATACTTACTCTGTTAACGTATGAGTATTTTTTAGTGTAAAGTAATTGAAAAGGCAACTGGATATTAAGGCATTGAAGAAATTACATTGTTTGGTTTGGACCAATCCAGGGCCTTCTCACTCCTGTTGAAGGAACCCTGCTTTCTGTTTGATTTTGGTCATGTCAGGGGTATAACAATACTCACTAAACTTGGCCAATTGCGGGTTAGTTAGGCTATTTACCCATAGTTGGGGTGGGTGGCTGTTGATTCTGAGGAGTTCATTTGCACTTTTTACAGTTGCTTTTTACATTTTTTTTTTGTGCTGCTGGGGATTCACTTTCAGGTCTGGTGAAGGAGCCGGTTTAACCACCGACCATTCGACCATAAAGCAGGTTGTATTGGATTACATGGTGCCTGTAGCAGGCAGAAGCTTGGCATGATGTAGTGCAAATGGCTAGTGCTCACTTGGTGAATAAGTGTTGTTACAGAAAGTTCCTGCTGTGGTAATAAATATGTGAAATAATGGAGATGCTTCCAATCTGTGCAAATAGGAAAAAAAATTGAACATACAGCTGATGATAATATTTTATATTTGGCATCTAATTTATTTATTGAAGGGTTGAAAAATATCAGGAAAACAGATTTAGAAAATGTATATCATGTTTTCTTTGTACAACTATATTTCAAAGTATTAGTTTAAGATAGATTTGTATAATTTAACTTTTAGCATCCTGTAATGATTTTGTAGAAGATATCTAAAATTGGGTTTGTTAATTCAAATATGTATAGTATCTTTACATATTATTGTTTTCTTTTATTATTTTTAAACTCTTGCTAAAGGTAAAATGAAATGTTTGTTTTTTAGAAGTGAGATCCTTCGCAGTAAAGATCGCAGTGCAGCCCCACCTGTGCAAAGCTTGTTTGAAACTTCAATATCTTCATCTATGGTAGAAACTTCTTTCCGTCATGTAAGTTGATGAAACAACTTTCATTTGATGTACACTTAAATGAAAACATCTTCCAAATAATTTGATAGGTTAATGTAATTATTGTGTAATATAAACTTATAATACACTGATATCTAGTCTTTACAAGATAATAATATAATTTCTTTAGTTAAACATTTGATATTTTTTATTCTTCACTTTACATGTGTCTAGTATTTAAAAAAAAAATGGCAATCATTAATTTTCAGTACTTTAGCTATTTTATATTTTACTGTGTCCACCTTCTAAAGTGGTCATGTTGGTGACATGATAAAAAGCACCCAGCCCATACTGTAAACAGGGCTGGTGTTAAGAAAGGCATTCAGCTGTAGAAACCAAGCCAGAAACATGGTCATCTGATTTGATTTGTCTAACCCATGCTAATGTAAAAAAATAGACATCAATTAACACAATTTAATTAGATTTAATTTATTCCCCCAAAATCATGAATTCACACTGAAATAAAACTCCCCAAGTTTTTGCCTTCTGAAAATCTAGACAGGTACTTCAAAAAATACTTCACTCACAGATAAGATCTAAAAAGTGATTTAGGTAAAAGTCTTCATACAAATAAATTGTTTCTGTTAACTCTATTGATGCACAGCAGACTAATAAGTATCTGCATGTGTGAGCCCCACAAGATGGAGTAACTGTTCCAACTCACCTCCTTCACCGTCATCATGTACAATGTCTCCACCCTGAGATGGACTGACCCTTAAAATCTGTTGTTTGTTTGAAGTTTAAATTTCAAGAAATTAAAAGTATAATTAGAATAATCTAGATTAGGTTGTCAACTAACATTTCTAATCTCACATCTTCTTTCTCTTATTGACAAAATGTTGACAATTTCTGATGGACCTCTTCATTTTTAGACTCCATACTCTTCTTTCACTCAACAACACGCATCTCCGGCAGTACCAAGGCCTGCCTCAGAAATAGAAATGATGCTAATTGGTAAGAGCAAATTTGATTATTCATACATGTGAATTCCCCAAGCTCTATGTATATACATATAAATGTATCATCTTCATTTCATGTCTGTTTTCTCTTGTGTGTATGTATATATATGTAAATGAATGTATGTGTATACATATATAAAGAGTAAAGAATCACGAATGTTCCCTCCAAGGCATAAGACCAATGTTGTTGAAGCTAAAGGTAAAGGTTGATACAGCTTGGCACCACTGATTTCTGCAGCTGAGTAAACTGAAGTAATGTAAAATAATGTCTTACTCAAGGACTAGAAGCAATTTATTGTGACTCCAGCACTACCACCTTACAGGGTGGACTGGATGCTTTTCATTGTGGTGCCAGCACTACCACTTTATAGTGTGGACTGGATGCATTTTATTGTGACACCGACACTAGCTTATAACTGTACTAAGGGGTTTTTGTTTCCCTTGTCAGTCTGGGGAGGTAGTGATAGAAGTATGGGTGTAAGATGAGAGTGGAGGGGACAAGATACATTCTGCTCATCTGAGAGTTCGGTAGATCTGCTTGAGTATTGACTGTGATAACTCATCCAACACTTGCTAGCAGAGTAAACATACATTAAATGATGTTTTGCTGTCAAAATGGCAAGGGTTCAGCTGTCGGGCTCCGACTCTAATATATATATATTTATATGTGTGTGTGTATTATATTAATGTTCATACATGGAACAAAAGCACTACCTAAGATTTCAGAGTCTAATTTTGACCATCCACCGATATTTTACTATATATATATATATATATAAACTATTTACTTTTTATTTTTATTTCCAGGTGGATCCCCAATGTCAAATTCAAGTGCACTAAATGTTTCTAATATTAACCAAAGTTTCCAACAGGTTTCTAAAGTACACACATCTCCAACACAAATGGATCCCTTCTATACTCAAGGGTAGGCATATAGTTATGTTCATTACACAGCATTTATGTTTAATCTTATTTCACTCCTCTTATTGCCTATTTTCCACTCTGTATAAACACACACACACACACACACAAAGAGTTGAAAGGCAGATGTGAATGGCACCTGACTATAGTATCTTTCAAATTGTTTTTAGTTGAAAGTTAGACAGATATATGCTGAATTAAGCGCCTCTGTTTTAATCGGAAAGATTTTGTATTTTGGTCTTCCAGCAAGAGTCTAATATAGTAATGCAGATCTGGCAAGCCACATATATTCTAACCATTAGAAAAAACAAAATGAATGCTTTGACCTTCGAAAGAGGGATGGCTCAAGAAGAGAGAGAGAGAACATATGTCTAAACCATCTGTCACAGTGGGATGGTAAGAAAGTGTGTGTGTATGAGAGAGAGAATGGCAGCAGTGTTGGTGCTGAATTGTTTTGCAAACTTATATTATAAATGAATAAAATATTTTATTTGCTTTTTTTCATTCAGAGAATCTTTATTAGTTACTGATCAGCTTGATGAAACCTGGGTTACTATTTTTGGGTAAGTCTTTAGCTTGATTTTTTGTTTCCATTTGCATCCATACACATATCTAATATGTAGGCATGTAAACATGCCACAAAATACGAATCTCCCTGTAAATTGAAAAAAATGATAAACATCTTTAATTGATTTTCAGATCTTATTGGACTCTCATCAGAAGACATGTGTATCAACCACATCTATCTGTCATGTTTACATACCTACATATTAGATATGTGTAATTATACAGATTTAACTTTATCATACACTTGTTTGTTGGTGTCTTACTATATATTATTTAGAATGAATTTCATTTTTGTTATCTCTGCAGTTTCAATTCAGCTGCTGCTTCTTACATTCTTGATCAGTTCTCACAATATGGAAATATTTTACAACATGTGGTATGTATTCTACTCCCTTTTGTGTCATTGAGATATTTTTATAACCCAGATCTTAGATAACTTCAGTATATTATTGTATGGGTTTCTCAGAAATTGACATTATTATATACTGATATATTCAGACTAGTGTCTCTATTTTGGTTGTTCTAGTCCAGTGGTTCCCATGAAAAAGGTAGAGGAGTATATTTATATTACGACCATATAACAGTATTAGACTTTGGGGTTCTCCCAAAAGTTTCTGAACCAAAAAGTGTTCCGTGTTTGAAATAGATTGGGGAACCCTGTTATAGTCCTTTAAGACACTCATGCTTCCCGAAATACGCCAAAACTACACCTGATGTGCCCCTTCCATACACATGCACACATGTGTGCACTGTTCATTTTACTGATGTTTGTGCATTGCCCTATGTACTGTACATGCACTTTTTTTGATGGGTTGTGGTGCACCTGGGCACTGTCCACAATATTTCATTATTGTTATTGTTATTATATCATGACTCATACACTGTTTATTTTCCTGACGTTTGTACATTATTCTATGTACTATACATGCACCTTTGATGAGTTGTAGTGCACCTGAGCACTGTACACAATAATTTCATTATTATTATTATAGTCACATCAAGTTGGTTGCTGTACATTCTGGCTTTCTTTATATTCTGTAATGTTTATTTTTCTACTGTGGCACTAATTTTGATTTTGACACTTCAGCCTAATCATTCTGAGACATGTATTTTTTGCTCTATTTTTATTTAACATTGTCATTTTTTATCATTGCTAAGGTTTAAAACTTTTTAGGGGCTGACGGTACAGACATAAGATGTTTTAGTATTTTCACATCTGGTATAGATTTCTAAATGTTTGGCTTTATTTCTTGTTTTTCTTTCAGATATCTTCAGATGGCAACTGGATGCATATTCAATATCAATCAAAATTACAAGCTAAAAAGGCCCTCAGTAAAAATGGAAAAATATTTGGAGATAGTATAATGTTGGGAGTCACACCTTGTATTGACAAGGTAAGCTTCTCCTAGTCTAAAAACATTGTTTCTATCACTATCATTATCATGGTCCTCTAACCCCTTTCAGGGTCATTGGGTCACTTCAGTGCCAAACACTGCACTAACTGCCTCCATCTCTGTCAGTCATGGGCATATGCTTCGGTTGTGGTAAGGTTCTTTCCCAACCACTCAGCTATGTTATCAGTCTACTGCCTTCTCTTCTCCTACACTGTTCCTTAGAAAATCATCTTAGAGAGTCCGTCTGATCTTATCACATGCCCAAACCATCTCAACAGCAGATCTTCAAAGTGACTCACATGCTGGGGGATTCTTTTGCAAAGTTCCTCATTCATACCATGTCCTGTGTAGGATGTTTCTATGTGACTCTATAATTGGTATATGAAAAGCAAATATTGCAGGCGAATCTTGCAGAATCATCAAGTTCATGCAAGCATTGAAAAATATATAGAGAAAAAATAATTTCATTTTTATAAATAAGTAAAAATTATTGCACTGAAAATATTTTAACATCTTCATGTAATATCTGCTTTCCCTGTTAACAAAGGTTAAATGGGTCTACATAGACCAAGTCAGTACTGAAGCAGGGTTACTGACCTCCCAGACAGGCTGAGGGGTCTGCATCCTGGTTAAGTATAGTCATCATCATCATACGTCCGCTTTTCCCTGCTTGCAAGGGTGGGACGGGTCCTATTCAGCACAGCAATCTGAGGTCTGCTCTCACCACCTCTACCCATGTTTTTTGTGGTCTTCCTCTACTGTGTCTTCCTTCTACTGGCATTTCTTTACCCAGCGGTCATCCTCCATGCACATCACATGTCCATACCATCGCAGTCTTCTCTCCCGCACACTACAACTTATCCCTCTTAAACACAGTTTCTCTTTCAACTCATCCATGCTTGGTCGTTCACGTACATTGACATGACACATGCATAATAAATGTAGAAGGGGAATTATGATTAATTTGTTTTGCACTAGTCACTCTCATATTTATTTTTCTCACAGAATCTAATGGAGTCTAACAAAGAAAATGTACATGCCAGTAATATTCTGTCAAGACCTTCTACTGTTTACCATTCCACACCGATGTCTTCCAAGATCCATGCCCATTCTTTATTACCCAACGTATCTGGAACTCCTAACTCGTTTTCAGTTGGTGTAAGACCAATTAATACACCAAAGTCTTTGCAAAAAAGACCATTGAATGATAGTGAGGTAACTTATTTTCTATCCTTAAGTTTGTTTAATTTTATTTAAAGTATAATACCATCACTGTGTTGTCTAATTGACTTATTTCTACACTAGAAATCAATGAGAGGACAAAAACCAACCTGCAGATACCTAGAAATCAACTATTGTGGTACACATGATATTTATAACAGATTTATATAGACACGTCTTAGTGGGTAGGGTATTCAGCTCACGATCATAAAGGCGTGAGTTCAATTCCTAGCATCAAGTTGTGTCCTTGAGCAATACACTTTATTTCACATTGCTCCAGTCTGCTCAACTGGCAAAAATGGGTTATACCTGTAATTCAAAGGGTCAGTTTTGTCACATTTTGTGTCATGCTGAATATCCCTGAGATCTGCATGTCTGTAGAATGCTCAGCCACTTGCATGTTAATTTCATGAGCAGGCTGTTCTGTTGATCTGATGGGGTGCCATTGATATAACTGGTAGTCATCTATATTTCCTTGGGCATTGTCTACTAAATTTAGAAATATCTATGGGAAGGGCATGAATATCACAAGCTCACATTTCATTGCTAAAAATAATACAAAACCTTATAACTTTCAGAAGAAGCCAATTATTTATAGAATATAATCTATAAAAAATATGTATGTATGTATGGTAGGGGAATTTCTTGGGCAGAACCCATCTCCTCTCCAGGTCTGAATACAGCAGATTTCTTTCAGAGAGGGATAGAAAGTGAGAAAAAGATATAAAGGAAGAATCAACCCTGGACTGGTATTTCTTTTTTTATGAAAAGCAAAATTCACCTCTGCAGAATTTGAATTTAGAGAGCTGAAATGAATACTGTTGAGTGTTTGCTAGATTAAAGCAGGTAGTGTTGTATATAAGAGCAAATTTCTGAGATTTATGTCAAACTCTTGTTCCAACCATTAAATGAAGAGTCACTCTAGCTGGGGAATTGAACCCTGGCCTTCCGCGTGACAGGCTATACTTACTAGTATACTACTGAGGATGTTGACAATAAAATTCAGTCACCATCGTCATCACTATTTTCTAAACTTGCATGAGTTAAACTCTGTTTAAATGTGTTTAATGGAAATTGTTTTTCATTTGAAGATCATGTTTTTTCTTGATTAATTTATTAAACATTTTCTTTAATTTATTGAAATATTGCCAAATCTCATGTGATGAATTTGATTTTTCTATTTAGGTGTTCCAGACGGCACAAATTCCACAGAAGAGCAATGATTTTTTCTCTAAAGCCATGGAATATGTTTTTGGCTGGTAGATGTAAATGCATGTACCGTTATTTGGAAAAAAAAACACTTTTTTTAAAATCCCAAAATAAATAAATGGGGGCTTTAACGTTCACATTTGTTGCTATAACTTTATCTTTTAGGTTTATAATTATGTTTGTATAAAAATATTTTTACTTTTTGTTAAATCATCTGTGTAGAATTTAAGTGTTGCTAACATTACTGATTACCAATTTTTATTGATAGGACTTCAGGTAAAAAGAGTTGGTGTATGACGTTTTAGATAAAATTCTAGTGAATGACTGCTAGTCTTGGCTTTTTAAAATGTTTTATTTATTTTAATTATATTAATTGGGCTTATTAATTCCATTTACTCACTAATTTACCCTTATAAGAGATTCTAGCATTCATTTTATTCATAACTACGAGGGTAGGCTGACCAAATGAGGTCTATTTCTTAACATAATTCCTAGAAAGAAGAGTTGAAATTAATGTACCCAAAATTTCACAGCTCTAGCATCACTCATTCATAGTCAGCCTATGGATTTTTCAGCCAGCCCTTGTATTTAGATGCTGTATCAGCATTCTTATTTTTGGTCTGAATTTGGGTTTATTTTTGCTGAAAGCTTCTTTTCATATGCCTGTAGCGATTCTTGAAAATATTTTGTTTACCAATGTAAATTATGTAAATACATACACATGTATATAACTATATTTGACTCATTAATGAGTAAACAAGACAAATTCATAATTATGAATGATCATACAGCAAATTATATGCTTTCTCATCCAGTTGTAAATTGTACATTTATTTGGTCTTCCATGATTATTAAAGGCTTCAAGGTCTTATAGTAAAACTTTGTTTTATGCCTAAAACTAAATATTGAATGAATATGTAATCTATAGAAGTTTTATAAAGCTAAAAACTGTATACCATATATGTCAAGAAATAAATTTTATACACTGCTTACATGTATTGAGTGCTCATTAAATTGTTTGAATGGTATTTTAAACACCCACTTCAACAAAACGTGTACTGTTGATCTATGATTTTGGCCACTTGCAAATATTTTGTTTATTGCTTAGATGAGGAGTTTGAAACTAGTGGGAGGAAATTATCCTCAGACTTGAATGTAGCAAGATGTTATAAATTGTACTGTGCAAGTTTGTTACCATTCCATATCTGTTAAGATCCCCCCAATAGTATCAGGAATGGAAACATTGTTTCCAAGGTCCTATTTGATAAATTCCACCCCACTCAATAAGTGAATGAGGTCTGGGATATTGTTGATTGAACTCTATATCATTTATATTTTATTGTAAAACTAGAAAATGGAAAAAACAAAAACAAAAACATTTTTTATAATTGTTTTATAAATAATTTGTTTATTTACGATTCTTAAATAAATAATTTTTTATAAATGGTTTCAATATGTTCAGAATAGATTAAGGAGTGGTATGACAATTTTATCTCTTGAACAACAAACATCCAAGGACACTTTGTTTTATTACTCATTGTTGACTGCTGACTATTTGTCCATGTTTTGCTCTTCACTATAAATATATAAGCTTATGCCAGCATTATTATACTGCACGAGAAGTTGTAGCTAACTAGAAGCAGTACAATTGTTTGGTAAATATAAAACAAATAAGATTGAGAAAGGATTTCATCTTTAAAAAATATTTAAGTTGCTTCAAAGCTGAAAGAATGGTAAAACTTGCACCGGTTTAGTTTGCTTAGAGATATATTTTGTGTATACTATAGTTAAAATGTGAATAAAGAATAGACCACAATTAAAAAATTCATTCTTTAGCATTTACGCCACTCCATATCCCTGGCTTCCACAGTGAATAGCAACAAGGAGTCTGTCTTGTAGCTCTTCTAAGGTGGGATATTCAGGCAGGCGCATTAAATTGATACTGGAATAGAGGAAAAATATTTTCAAACACAATTACATTTAGAATACAGGCACATTTTACAGGCAAAACCAATCAGCAGGAGACCCTGAGCAAGACGGTTGCTTCTGACAGGACCTCCTTGAGGACTCTGTCCCCATGACTCTCTCAGGAATAAGTGGACCAAGAAGATTATATTTAAAAGTGACTGAATTCATTTTGAATAATATGAAGCAATTAGTTTATTGGTTCATATTGAGTGGAAGAGGGTCAAGACTGGATTTCATATCATTTGATACTTTTCTGTGACTACATCATCATCATCCATGTTAAGGGTTGGCAAGAAATCATGATATATTCTAGAGTCACTCTACTGCATTTGCCAACCACAACCACTATTTTTGGTCTATTCCCAAGTAAGACCCCCATAATCATTTAAGTTATGATATGATGTAGCAGAAAAAGGGTGTGGAAAAAAACTACATACCAGGTGCTGGCAGTTGGTAAGCATCCAGGAGTGTAAGGCATATGATTTACAGAAAACTTCTGAGTGGTTCCGACACCATTTAGATTAGCAAATCCTCCGTATGGTACACGAGAACTAAAATAACATGAGGTGAATAGATATAATGTAAAGAATATACAAAACTAAAATAAAGAAAGACGAAGTGAATACACAAATTACACAATTAGTTAAAATAGTATTTTATGATAGTCATGTGACAAACTTTGCTGCCAGAGCCTCAACAACATTGTTCAATTGTGATAAAGTGGAAGTAGTTGACTTAAAAGATACTGTAAGAGGTTACTCTACATCTATACAGTGCAATTAACCTCCATTGGTTGACTGGTACTTTATTTTATTGATCCTCTGAAAGATGACAGGCAAAGTTGATCTTGGTGGGATAAATACCACAAGGCATCTCTGATGCTCGCAGTTGCCAAATAAATTTGCTCTCTCCTCAGCATTTTTTGTAAAGTTTGCACAGGCAAATTTTATTTCAGAACATAACTAAATATTTCAAAGTATTTTGATCAGAAACAACGAAATATGAAGTAGGTAGAAGTGGGGGTGGAACAAACCTGCCAGTTACAAATTGTAGCAGCATGATACGTTCTGGTACAGTAATATCTTCAAGAACATCCCAGAACCACTGGAAAACAAAACAATTCAATCAATGATAAGAAGATATTAAATGACTTTGAAATTCAGTATTCGTGCCAACCCTTACATATGGTCACGAATTTTGGTAATGACGAAAGAATACAATCGCGATTATAAGCAGCCAAAATGGCATTCCTACAAAGGGTTTTTGGAGTGTGCATAACTCAGAGAGCTGCTACTTCTCTGAATTGACAGATCACAGTTTCGATAATATGGATATGTGATAAGAATGTCTCAGGAAAGAATAGCTGATAAATTTTAAGGGCAAAACCAAACAGCAGGGGACCCAGGGATAGACCTCAAGCAAGATGGTTGGATAACATCATTGAGCTTGGCTGGTTTCATTAGGGGATTCAACTGGATCAAAAGGAGTGTTTGAGGACTCTTCCTCCACAACCCTCCTAGGATCTCGGGAATAAGTGGGAGAAGAAGACAACTTTGACATTAACAATTACTAACACTGAAAACAAACAAAATGGCCTATCTGTCTAACTTCATAAACATATTCGTTGGGTAACTTGTTTCATAATATATAAAACTATCAAACAGAAAGAAGACAAACCATGAATCTTGATTGGCAATATTGAAAAGATAAAATTTATACAAGTAAGAATAAATATTTAGCAAGTAAAATATTTACAATTTTAATTGTAATATTATCCAACATTGGATTGGGTCCCTAGCTTTTGAATTATTTGATAGATTAGTTCATATATTCAGAGGCCTCAACTCTAAGTGATTATCACACATATATCTGCAATTGTGCTTATTAGTGAAGTACCCTATATACTTGAGTATAAGCCGAGAAATATGACAAACAAATCTGCACCTAATGGTGAAGTACCATATATACTTGTGTATAAGTCAAGAAATATATTCCCTATCTGTGCAAATATCCCTAACTTTTCCTCTCACAGATGAAGCACATTAAGGAAGAGAATGCATAGAAGAATGAATGAAACTGAGGAATTAAAGACCATGTTATTAACCAAGCATTTGGCTGCCAGATCCTTACTGAGCAACTTAACTGTAGGTAACATTGAAGAGCTATGACTGTCTCAGAACCATGGTATAGAAAAGAACAAATTTATTGGTGCCTTTAACGATCATAAAACTACATATGGAGTTACTGAATAATGTCCTTAAGTAGGAGGAAACGAATACCCGAATCAAATAGCCCACATGTCCCACAGAAGTTTGGAAGGATCAGAGGGACGCTGTGAGCGAGAAAGCTGGCAATGCAGACAATGTCACTGCTTAAGACTACTGCGAAGCTAAAGGAGCCAGACAGAATGAAGAAAGTGAAATACGAGAATTCAGCAAAGAGTTACTAGGTAAAGCTCAACAAGAAAGATACAAATAAGCAGGTAGATCCTTAATAGGACCAGATGCAAGGGCTTCATTTTTCTGAAGTACTCCAAATCTGGAGACAAGGGCTTCCTTTTACTGAAGTACCACAAGACTGATTACTAATAGCACCATTAGGCTTGTAACAAAATTTGTTGCAAATAAGGCTGAAGTTATTGAGAGAAAAAGCAATACATTTGTCTGATTGAAGGAAAATTTAAGCAGAGATATTACTTCCCCAACTTGGGTTGAAGCCATTTTGATTAGACTTTAGATGTAGGTATATAGGTGCGTATGCATGTATATACGTAGTGCAGCAAAAAACCTCCCAGATATATTTTTATGGTCCAGAATGGCAGCATGTCAACAAAGCATGAAATGAATTTAAAAAGCTCTGCATAGCAATCACAGATTGGTTGTGTTGTATAAGTGATTCAATAACAAATACACAGTGCACACCTTTGTACAGGTGTGCACCTGTGCAATCCATGACCACAACAAAGTCTGTTAAACAGACTTTGGGAGGTTTATTTATTATGTCAGACCCAAAGCAGTTAGAAATAAACTGCATGCTAAGCATTTTTAGATTAACATTTTGAATAGCATTTACCATAGCCTTTTTGTTAACCATTAAAATCTGAGGGGTTTTTTGATGCACCCTGTAAAAATATGAATATATGTATTTGAATGTCAAGCGTTTGTATGTGTGTGTGTGTGTGTATATATATATATATAGAGAGAGAGAGAAAGATACTTAAGTGCTGCTAAACAACAATATTTGAAAGTTATATACATATATATATATCTGCCATTAATGAACTTGCAAATGCCTAAATCAGTTCCTAAATTATCCAGAAAACAATATTATTAACAACAACAGTAGAGTTAAAGATAATGACAATAGATTATGTTAACCCTTTAACATTTAAACCAGCCAGAATTCTCTCACCTCTTTCTATTCAAACCAGTCATAACTGTCCACTTATATTGACATTAGTATTATTCTCAAAATAAATAATAACATCATCAAAGTCTTATAGATTCCATATTATATGAGATAAAGCCTTTACCATGAAAATATAATAGTAGAGTAATGTAAATGCTAAAGGGTTAAAGATAAATGACTCACTTTAATAACTTGAGAATCCTTATTGTAAGTACTGTAGACTGTATTCTCTTTCCAGTCATATAGATCAATAGTTGGAAGACCAGATAACATCAGCTCCTGGTTTTGAAAAAGAGAGTTATCAGGTAAAGCACAAAAAGAAAGATACAAATATGCAGATAGATCCCTAATAGGACCAGATGCAAGGGCTTCATTTCACTGAAGTACCCCAGATAGGATTAACACTCCATTGAAAAATCAAAGTTTAATAATTATTAACAGAAAACCAGGTAGAAATATTGTACTTCATAAAATCACATTAATACCAAAATATTTTCCAGTAAACTGAAAAAAAAAAACACATTTGCCAAACAAAGGTTTGGAGGACCCTTGAGTCATGTCAAAGAAATGTCAGCCTCCCTAGTGTTTGTGATGAGAAGGGTATCCAGCTTCAGTCATGTGAAGGATATGACAGCCTCCCTAATGTAGGTGACCTACACAATAAACATACCCAGTACATGCTGTAAAGTGGTCGGTGAAAGGAAGGGCATCCATCCATAGAAAGTTTGTCAAACAAAGGGTTGGGAAGATCCTTCAGTTTGTGTCAAAAGACATGACAACTTTTCCTGTGCACTCAGTAAAACATGAGACCATACATAAGTAAGATGCAGACCCTTCAGCCAATCTGGGAGATCAGTAGCCCCACTTCAGTACTGATTTGGTCTATATAGACCTATCCAACCCTTTCTAGCAAGGAAAGTGGACGTTAAAATGTTGATGATGATTTAAAAATATAAATTATGAAATTATTGATTTTCTTAAAAAAGTGTCTAACTCACCAATTCATATTCATTAAACATTTGAACCAGTGACTGTGGAATGTATTCATGAAAGCCCAGTAGGAAACTGTTAATTTGGGGTTGAATTGCTTTAGTCATCCTCAGTTCCGTTACTAACTGGACATACTCGTGCTGAAATTATAATCAGCACGTACACGTAAGCTTATAAATCAATCAAGAAATACATTTTTAATGTATTGTAAAACTGACATGAAAATTTAATAATGGATATTTTGGTTAAGAAGTGAAAACTCTATCAAAGATGAAACCAAAACAATTTCTGCTTTAATTGTCTAACATTGTACCCTGTATATGTTGCTAAAATTGTACCCTGTATATGTTGCTAATACTGTACCCTGTATGTGTTGCTAACATTGTACCCTGTATATGTTGCTAATACTGTACCCTGTATGTGTTGCTAATACTGTACCCTGTATATGTTGCTAACATTGTACCCTGTATATGTTGCTAACATTGTACCCTGTATGTGTTGCTAATACTGTACCCTGTATGTGCTGCTAACATTGTACCCTGTATGTGCTGCTAACATTGTACCCTGTATATGTTGCTAATACTGTACCCTGTATATGTTGCTAATACTGTACCCTGTATATGTTGCTAAAATTGTACCCTGTATATGTTGCTAATACTGTACCCTGTATGTGTTGCTAACATTGTACCCTGTATGTGTTGCTAACATTGTACCCTGTATATGTTGCTAAAATTGTACCCTGTATGTGTTGCTAACATTGTACCCTGTATATGTTGCTAATACTGTACCCTGTATATGTTGCTAACATTGTACCCTGTATATGTTGCTAATACTGTACCCTGTATATGTTGCTAACATTGTACCCTGTATGTGTTGCTAACATTGTACCCTGTATATGTTGCTAAAATTGTACCCTGTATATGTTGCTAATACTGTACCCTGTATATGTTGCTAACATTGTACTCTGTATATGTTGCTAATACTGTACCCTGTATATGTTGCTAACATTGTACCCTGTATATGTTGCTAATACTGTACCCTGTATATGTTGCTAACATTGTACCCTGTATATGTTGCTAATACTGTACCCTGTATATGTTGCTAACATTGTACCCTGTATATGTTGCTAATACTGTACCCTGTATATGTTGCTAACATTGTACCCTGTATATGTTGCTAATACTGTACCCTGTATATGTTGCTAACACTGTACCCTGTATATGTTGCTAATACTGTACCCTGTATATGTTGCTAACATTGTACCCTGTATATGTTGCTAACATTGTACCCTGTATATGCTGCTAACATTGTAATTCTTAATAAGCATCACTTACCTTATTGTTGTCATTGACTATCAATTTACTGCCACCTGGCTTCAGATCAATTTCTTGTAGCATACCAAAGACGTCTGTTTGCACTGAGAATGTTAGGTTCAATCCTAAGTTGTTGATTTCATGATCAAGTAACCACTGGACATAGTAGAAGCAGTAATAGTAATAATAATAATGGTTATTTCTTTTAATGGCCACAAGGATCCAACATGTTGGAAACAATACAAAGTGAGGTTTACACTGAGTAAAAGGGTTTGAAATCAACAAAAACAATATAATACATTTCTAACAAAAAACAAAACAAAACAATAAAAGGAAAACTACCAAGGGTAATTCAAGGGGAACCCCACCACCACCACCATCATTAAAGTCCTGACTTCCTTTGTATCACCAAAGACATTGAAAGTGCCCTCTCCCAGTTTATTCCTATCTTAGAAAAGCATAATGAGAGTAGGCTTATTCAGCCACATCAATTTTACTGCTCTCACCCACCTTTTATGGAACACTCTTCACCCTCACTTTCCTCTTCAAGTGGTACTTGAAGAAACTAATAATTGCAGTGGTTGTGGTGGTGGCAGGCACTGGCCGTCAATGCAGAAAAATTGCTGTTATTGAAAGAGAGAGACTTGATGACAACTTTCTTCCCACTTCCTCCATTGGTACCATATTTTGCAATGTGATGAGAGAACAATGGAAAATTACCCCTCCACCCAACCCCATAGATTTTAAAATACGAAGTTGCCCTTTAGGGCCAAAGGTTCAAGAGTAATTCCTTTTGTAAATAAGAAGTATATGACCATGATCAGGATATTTTGATATTTTGCCTTTCATTCTTTGAAGTCAATAAAATAAATACTAGGACTGATTAAAACAACTACACCCTTCCTTGCAAATGTGTAATTTTGTGTTGATGTTACAAAACATTATTATTATTTTAAGTCTTACCTGTAGATTCTTTGCATATTCCGGGTCAATGGAAGAAACATCTTTGTAACTTACAGGAATTCCTAGGTTTTGGAAATAATAATATTCATAACCATTGCAACATGAATAATTATTCCTAGGTATATCAACAAACCCCCAAAATAAATTCTACCTCTTGTCCCAGAACATCTTCTGTAACTGCTTCACAATAAAAATTGCATCAGTTGTTTCTTTTCCCCAGCACAAATCCAAACTGTATTTCATAAATCTTTACTTTTACCCTTATCCTCTTCTTTAACACTTTTTTCCAACAGTTTAATTGCTTTCATATTAATGACTAACAGTTGTAGATGTATAAATTATTACATCTATTTCCACTTAAAATAATTACAATGTGTTTAAACAATTAAACTTAGAGGATAATGTTTCTGTATTTACTAAAATTATTATTTCATTACTAAGATCATAACTTACATCATGGAAGAGTCATTAACACATTGTGTACAATGTATTTGTGCATAGATATACAATGTGTTTGTATATACATATACAATATATTTGTGTATAACATATACATATATACAATATATTTATGTACACTTATACAAATGCTTATACATTTGCTAACGCATTTATGTACACTTATACATATATAATATATTTATGTACACTTATACATTTGCTATTAAGGTACCAAGTATAGGCTTACTTACCTAAAATATGCTTATAGAATGATCGTGTGAAGTAAATATTTAGAAGTTGCCTATGATACAGGGCTAAACCAAGGATATGTCCAGCAAAACGGAAGTAATTCAGATGGTCAGGATTAATGGATGAGTTGCTGTTTGGCTGGAATGTGCAACCTATAATAAAAGACAACTAATTACTATGACAAAAAAATGCAAATTACCAAATTATTAATCCTTACACTAACCCTAAAAGATTGTTTGCAATAATAATTATTTTTGTTACAACTACAAGAAATACATATTGTATTTTTCAATAAATAATTTTGAATTTCAAAACTAAAAAATTTGCCCCATTGGGGTTCACATTCTTTCTGAGTATGGTAGATATGATTTTGTGGTGGTGGTGGTGATGATGATGATGATGAATGTGGGTAACAAGCAAAATAATTTAACAGTGCTATTGTATTTGTGTAACTTAAAATGACTAAGGAATGCTGTATGTCAATACAGCGCCTCTACGACTTCATCAGGAGTAAACAGCAGATTTCTTCCAAAGAAAGATAGAAAGTGAGAAAGTTATATAGAGGAAGAACAGACCCCAGTACTAGACTGGTTCTTTTTTTTTTTTTTTTTTTTATCGATCTCAGAAGGATGAAAGGTAAAGTTGACCTTGGCGGGATTGGAATTCAGAGAGAAGAGAGCCAAAACAAATACTGCAAAGCATTCTATCCAACATTCTAACGATTCTGCCAATTTGCTGCCTTTTTAGTCATATTTTACTGAGTTATAAAAATTAAGAAATTTTACTTGGAAATTCATTTTTGCAATACTTACCATCCGTAGATTGTGTAAATAATGCATAATCTGGGTTGAGGATTTCTTTAGATAAAACATCAAACCATTCTCTTACAACTCCAAATCCCTAGAAATTGATAGGAAAAAGAAAGAACTTGTTGAAAAGATAGATTTCTCTGCTAAGATATCTCTGAATGAGACATATTCAAGGCTGGACTTTTACCTGCTGAGGTATATGAAATTTGAGGCCTTCTCTAAAGAAATTTATTAATGATTACAAAATTATATATATATGATTTAATGTTAAAGAGTAAAATAAAAAACTAGGGTTGAATAAAAATATATTTTTTTAAATGAGACGCCCAAGGGTGTGTAGCCCTAAGCTATAGCTTATTTAGCTTATAGGTGAGTTCAGCACTGGATGTATTATCAGAAATGAATAATTTGACATTTTAGAACTTCTATAAAGTTCATAGTTTGATCTAACATAGTTAAAGTTAGTAAAGTTAAAGTCTGTTCCAAGCTGAAGGCTCACCAGGTTGGTGCTTATCCCCAGTTTCCTTGGCTTTAAGCAACTGAGAGTACAAAACTCCCCACTAAACAGGACGACAGTCAATCACAGGTTCAACTCCCCAGCTACTGCTAGTATGTATTCTCAGTTGAGGGTACTGGAGAAATGTGAAATAAAATGTTTTTCTCAAGAACTCAACTGTTTTGTTCAGGAACTGATGACATTACAATCATACATCAAACGTCCTAACCACTGGACCATGCAGCTTCACAGATAATATAAAACTGTATTATAAAAGTGAGCTGGATAAAATGATGGTAATGGTGGTAAAAGTTAGGCCATTTATGTCCATAGGAGGAATTGAACCTAGCATTTCAGACTAATAATGTAACAGTAAATACCACAAGGTATTAAGCTGGGTCAGGAACATTCTTTACCATCAACAGCATTCGGTAAACAGAAGAAGGGAGGTAGATGTAAAAGCCAAACTCAATATCTTCAATCTGGTATTCATGCCAACCGTTACCTATGGTCATGAATTGTGGGTAATGACTGAAAGAATATGATCTTGCATACAAGCAACCGAAATGTACTTCTTCCAAAGAGTCTTTGGAGTAACATTACGAGTCCGTAGTTTGGAGATCAGAGAGTCACTCTAAGTAGAGGCGCTACTTCTCTGAATTGAGAAATCACAGCTCCGATATTACAGACATGTCGTTAGAATATCTCATGAAAGAATCACTGGACAGATTTTACAGACCAAACCAACCAGCAGGAGGCCCTGTGGTGGACCCTGAGCAAGATGATTGGATAACATCCATGAATTTAGCTAGTATCACTTGGGGATCCAGCTGAATCAATTGGAGATGGTTGCTTCTCATAGGATCTGCTGGAAGGAGTGTCTGAAACTCTGCCCCAAGGACTCTCCCAGGAATAAATGGGTGAAGAAGAAGAATAACATTATTAAAGGAATAATACTTATGATTTCTAACATTGACACAAAGCACCAAATTATGGGCAAGGAATTATTTCAACCGCAACACTCGACAATGATAATAAATTCATAGCCTTTTCAAAATATGTTTCTATATTTACCATTCCTTTTTCTCCTTCAAATTTTACAGAGATATTTTTCTTCAATTTGACTGAATTTATTTTGTGCAGCATCTCACAACTACTGTCAAAGACACGCTCTGAAAGGAAGAAAAAATATGCAAATTAGTCTGGGAACCTTTAAAAAAAAATGTATAGGGTGTCCCTTAAGTCTGGACACATAAGAAACATCATTATTTATAACTATAACTATTTATATATATATATATAAGAATTGCAACAACTGCGTCAACAGCAATGACACTAACCATGTTAGGGCTGCGCACGGTAGTGGGGTGGCTAGTGTGGCCATATGTGAGAACCCCCGACCGTCATCAAGCAATCGCACAAAAACAACTGTATAAACAGCAATAACACTAACCATATTGAGGCTGCACACGGTAGTGCGGCCATGTGTGAGAACCCCACGACCGTCATCAAGCAATCGCACAACAGGAAAAAGAACAGGATGTCGCATCTCAGAGTTGACACACTTAATGTTGGCACTCTAACAGGTAGATCTGGTGAGATAGTGGAGATGCTGGAGAGAAAGCATGTGGATGTGTGCTGTGTGCAAGAGGTGCGATGGAGAGGTGCCTCTGCAAGACTATATCGCAGGCAAACATCGTAGTTATAAGGTTTTCTGGGTGGGTAATGATGATGGGTTAGGTGGGGTGGGCATATTACTGGATGAGAGATGGATCAATAAGACAATAGAGGTAGTTAGAGTTAGTAATAGAATAATTAAGCTTAGATTAGTTGTAGGCAAGAGACTACTGACAATCATCTCTGCCTATGCTCCCCAAGCAGGCCTAGGTAAAGAAGAGAAAGATGGCTTTTACTGGCAACTTTTACAGACAGCCTCAATGACAGAGGACAGTGACATCATTATGCTAGCAGGGGACTTCAATGGACATGTTGGGCAGCTCCAGGATGGATATACTGTGGTACATGGTTGGCATGGTTACAGCTCAAGAAATGAAGAAGGAGTGAGGCTTCTTGAATTTTGTGATGCAAATGCACTAACCATTTGCAACACTAACTTCCAGAAGCCTACCAACCACCTAATAACCTACAAATCAGGCAAGCACATAAGCCAGATTGACTTCCTGCTAGTTAGACAGCAAGACAGACGGATGGTGTCAAATACTAAGGCTTACCCTGGGGAAGAATGTACCCCACATCATAGGTTAGTCATTAGTGACATCTCAGTAAGCAAGAGAAAGAATGAGACATACAGGAAGGTGTGGAAAAGAAAGGTCTGGAAGCTAAAAGACCTTTCATTAAAATATAAACTTAGCAAAGCCCTTCAAGATACGTACAACGAAAAAGAAGACAAATTAGAATTGTATGACATAGATGATAACTGGAATTTCTTGCTTGACAACTTACTGCAGGCTACTGAAGAAACTTGTGGTTGGGACAGAGCTTCCACCAGACAGAGAGTGACCTGGTGGTGGAACAGCATGGTAGATAGGGCCATTAGAGACAAAAAGCTGGCATGGAAAGCTTGGAGAAATGGTGGGAGTAGAGACGGATACACAGCTGCTAAGAGAGAAGCTAGAAGTAAGGTGTACTTAGCATGCAGGGAGGCTGAGAGTAGGAGGTTTGCCAATGTTCTGCAACGAGAAGATCAGAGACGTGTGGTGTTCCGCATTGCAAGGCAGTGTGTCAGTGCAAATTAGGATGTTGTTGGAGATAAGTGCGTCTGGAATGATGCCGGTGTACTTAGTGTCACGAATGATCAAAAGAAGGAGGCCTGGAAATGTCATTATGAGAGACTGATGAATGTGGAGAACGAATGGGAGAGAGAGAAATTACCCCCAGTAGACCCAACAGAGGGACCATCTATTGAGATTGACGAATATAGGGTACAAGAGGCAATTAAGGAAATGAAGAATGGTAAGGCTGCTGGGCCGTCGGGGATAGTTGCTGAGATGCTGAAGGCTTCAGGACAAGTAGGCACTAAACTAGTTGCACGCATCATTAATCAAGCTATATATGGTGGTGTCATACCCAAAGAGTGGTGCAACAGTATTCTCATAAATTGTTACAAAGGTAAAGGGGATGCTCTAGAGAGGAGCAATTATAGGGGCATAAAGCTGACGGATCAGGTTATGGAAGTGGCAGAGAGAATAATAGCGCAACTGATTAGAGAAAGGGTCAATTTAGATGAGATGCAGTTTGGTTTTGTGCCTCGGAAAAGTACAACAGATGCCCTCTTCATAGTGAGGCAACTACAAGAGAGGTTTTTAGAGAAGAATAAGCCACTACACTTAGCTTTTGTTGACCTAGAGAAGGCATTTGATAGGGTACCCCGATCTCTCATCTGGTGGTCCCTAAGGAAACTAGGTGTAGAGGAATGGCTTGTGAGGACAGTGCAAGCTATGTACAGGGGTGCTGTCAGTAAAGTGAGAATAGGAATGGAGTTTAGTGAGGAATTCCAGATACAAGTAGGTGTACATCAAGGTTCTGTCCTCAGCTCACTCTTGTTCATTATAGTCCTCCAAGCCATAACAGAGGAGTTTAAGACTGGCTGTCCATGGGAACTTCTCGATGCTGATGATGTGGTTCTTATAGCAGAATGAGTAGAAGAGCTAAAGAATAAATTCTGGCTATGGAAACAGCAGTTGGAATCAAGAGGCCTGAGAGTGAACATAGCTAAAACAAAAGTGTTGATAAATAGAAGAGAGGACAATACTCTGATTCCATCAGGGTAATGGCCATGTTCGATATGTAGGAAAAGAACTGGCATAAATTCCATAAAATGTACGCAATGCAGATCTTGGATACACAAGAGATGTAGTGGGATAGCAGGCAAACTACGTATGCAGTAGATGTACAGGGAAAGTTGGCAGTAGTAATCTCTGTGATAGACACATTTTTCCAATGCAGGTGGGTTCTATAGAAGTGGTTGATAGCTTCCGATACCTAGGTGATCAGATTAGCATAGGAGGAGGGTGTTCCGAGGCCATAGTATCTAGAATAAGGACGGGTTGGAAGAAGTTTAGGGAGCTGCTTCCTTTGTTGACAAAGAAGGGTTTCTCCCTGCGTACGAAAGGATGGTTATATGATGCCTGTGTGAGACGCGCAATGCTGCATGGTAGTGAGACATGGGCAGCAACTGCAGAAGATATGCGACGGCTGGAGAGAAATGAAACAAGTATGCTCCGTTGGATGTGGAATGTCAATGTGTGTGAACGACCAAGCATAGATGAGTTGAGAAAGAAACTGGGTATAAGAGGGATAAGTTGTGGTGTGCAAGAGAGAAGGCTGAGATGGTATGGACATGTGATGTGCATGGAGGATGACCTCTGGGTAAAGAAGTGCCAAGAAATCCCAGTAGAAGGAAGACACAGTAGAGATAGACTACGTAAAACATGGGCGGAGGTGGTGAGAGCAGATCACTGAAACTAACCGAGGCGATGACGAAGGTCTGTGACATGTGGAGAGATGCTGTGTTGAATAGGGCCCGTCCAGCCCTTGCAAGCAGGGAAAAGCGGACGTATGATGATGATGCTGATGATGATACGGACTAACCCATGCTAGCGTGGAAGAACGGATGTAAAACGGTGATGATGATGACACACACACTTATATATGTATTAATGTATGTATATATTTTTATAGAGATGCACACAAATATATATTATATGTCTAACTTACGTCGATCAATAACTAAGGGCTCCTGTGAAGTTGGTGAATCAAACATGTCATTGTTGTAGTCTTCAGGGTGAAGATTTTCATAGAACCACTCCTGCCGGGCTTCAAAAGGCTGTTAAATGAGGATTTATTAAGTATTAAAATAAGTTTATTAAACTAAAGAGAAAATGAGATAAAAACTGTACAGTATAAATGGCAATAAGAAAAAGAAAGAGAAAGAAAAGAAGATAAAGAAAAGAATCATGCAATGAAAGAAAGTGAAAGGTGGAGGGTGACAGTGTCTAAACACCAGTCTGAGCAGTATGCTTCAGCTGTGCCCCGCAGGGACAAAATAGTGAAGGCATTTCCTCAGAGAATGGCCAGCAACACTTGCTCAAACAGCCACACCACCACACAGGGATCCTTCCTCAGGCAGACTGCTATCTTTCTGATTTTATGGAAGGAAATCAGAAGTTCAGAAAATTTATGTATGCTTTTAATGCCTCCGATGACACAGATGTGATGTGAAATTATGTGTTCAGGTAGATTATTCAGTTTTATGGTCACATTTTAGTATATAGACTTATACTATATACTATAATGTAACTCAATCAAATTCTTCCATTTACCATATTTCTTTGCATTTCATTTCTGGAAACACATGTAAGACGAATAAAAATGTCTTAAATTTCATCAGAATTCCTGACATATAAATTCTTGATATACAATAATAAAGAAAAAGAGCAGCAAGATAAAAGGTGAGATATACCTGTACTTTAAGGATATGAAGGTAACAATAAAGATCAACAAGGTAAAAGGTGAGATATATCTGTGCTTTAATGATATGAAGGTAACAATAAAGATCAACAAAGTAAAAAGTGAGATATACCTGTGCTTTAATGATATGAAGGAACTGTGACATCAATTCTGGACATTCGAGTAAAAAATGGAAATGGTCAAAAATAACTTTTGGGTTCCTGAAAACAACAAAGAAAAAAAAATTATAGAGTTTAAATTGTTTAACTATTTTAATTAATTCTTATATATATATATACTATAGTAGAAGTTTGGTAGAAATATCCAGGCTGAATGAGTTGGGGTCTTTAACCCAACGGAGCTTAAGTACCTGTATATGTTACTGTTGTAACTAATTATATATATATCATCATCATCATCATCATTTTACGTCCGCTTTTCCCTGCTTGCAAGGGTGGAACGGGAACTGATTCTAGCTTGATTTCTACAGCTGGATGCCCTTCCTAACACCAACCTCATTTACAGTGAGTGCTGGGTGGTTTTTTTTCTATGACGCCTACACATCGACTTACAGTGTGGGCTGGGTGCTTTTTTTGCCGTGGCACCTCCACGACCACTTTGCGGTGGAATGATAGGGACCCGAGTCCCTATCATCTCATTTCTAGAGCAATGTGAAATAAAGTGTCTTGTTCAAGGAAACAACACATCACCCGGTCTGAGAATTAAACTCACAACCTTTCGATTGCAAGGCAAATGCTCTAACGACTAAGCCATGTGCCTCCTATACATACATATATATACATACATATATATACATACATATATATATACATATATATATATATGGTGGCTGCCAATTCGTTTTCGAGTACGGCCACTACTTTATATCCATGTAGAACCCCTACCGATGCGCTAAACAAGTCTGACTTTTTAGTCCAGCCAGCGACTTGAAAACTCTGGTACAAACACTACACCTGTGACAATTATTGACACATAGTGCTGATATATATACATACATACATACATACATATATATATATACATACATGGTGGCTGCCAACTCGTTTTCGAGTACGGCCACTACTTTATATCCATGTAGGAGAACCCCTACCAATGCGCTGAACGAATGTGACTTTTTAGTCCAACCAGCGACTTGAAAACTCTGGTACAAACACTACACTTGTGACAATTATTGACACATAGTGCTGGGCCCATGGTACCATGTGACGACAAGTGCAGAGAGATCTCCAGATATAAAGCAATGCCTGTGCTGTGAAGCTTTTATAGTGAGCAAAGGCACTGCACAAAGCCAGTCCCACTCTCTTAACCAAGATGATATTTACCAAAAAGAACAATTCAACATCATTGGATACCATCAGGGTTGCAGGTGTTATATCAGAGTTTTCCTTCTCCTAGAATTCTGCCTTGACAAAGGCTAAGGGGTCATCTCTCCCGGTGATTTTGGATGGCTATTGACTCTTAAGAGCCCCTTTGCCTTTTGACAGGTTTTGTTTTTAGTCCTGCAGGATGTCCAAAGCCACCCTCCTCACCAAGAAACCTTGGTGGGGTTGCCAGTTTAGTCGCCAACGACCCGACCATGAGACAGGTTTTACTGGGATACATGTTACCAGTAGCACCAACTGGTGACTTGACACACATACATACATACATGGTGGCTGCCAACTCGTTTTCGAGTATGGCCACTACTTTATATCCATGTAGGAGAATCCCTACCGATGGGCTGAACGAGTGTGACTTTTTAGTCCAGCCAGCGACTTGAAAACTCTGGTACAAACACTACACTTGTGACAATTATTGACACATAGTGCTGGGCCCATGGTACCATGTGACGACAAGTGCAGAGAGATCTCCAGATATAAAGCAATGCCTGTGTCGTGAAGCTTTTATAGTGAGCAAAGGCACTGCACAAAGCCAGTCCCACTCTCTTAACCAAGATGATATTTACCAAAAAGAAAAACAAGTCAACATCATTGGATACCATCAGGGTTGCAGGTGTTATATCAGAGTTTTCCTTCTAGAATTCTGCCTTGACATACATACATACATACATACATATATATATATATAACAAAGGAATTGTGGTAAGGAACCAGATGGACCATAATGCACCAGATTACTCAATACTTAGGATAGTAGAGTGGGAAATAGGAAAAAGTATGACCCCGACGGCAGAGCTCAAGCCGTTTCGAAACGGCTTGAGCTCTGCCGTCGAGGTCATACTTTTTCCTATATTTTCCATGTTTAGAAACAGCAAGTGAGTTTGAAATTAGAAATAGAAAATTTCACCATATTTTTCAACTAAAGAACTAACTTTTAGCCTGATAGGGAGGGGGGGGGGTAGCACCCTCTAAGAAATGGAAAAAAATATACATAGAGAGAGTTATTTAAACAAGTTAAACATTTATACAATTTTTTCTTTTTCTGAAGTGTGTATATATTTTGGAGGGTAGACTCTGTATAGTATGAAAAGATGCAACAAATTCTTCAAATAAATTTAAAAAAAAAAAAAAATAAAGTGAAAATGTTCCAGAAACTTACCTGGCAACCAAAGACTTCAATACTTTATTATGACAGCTGACAAAATCTATGAACGTTGGTGGTGTCAATCTATGGAAATAATTACAATATGATGGTTGTATATCATAGATAACAATGGTTGTAATAACAGATTTTTCACTCACCCATAACTAAATTATTATTTTAATTTATTTTCATAGAAAAAATTAAACTATTTTAATTCTAATAAAATCAAATGATAATTGTATAGAGATAAATTATATAATGTAATCTTTAATGAAGGAGAGATAAAACAATAAAACCCAACTTACGGTTTCGGTGTTAAACACGTGCAGCACTGATAGAAAGCCTGTATAACAGCACATATTCGAGGCACTGTAGCAGTGATAATATCTTCATTTCTAACAGGCAGACCCTGAATAGCAAGTGCTGCCATATTAGGTTCATTATTTGTCAAGAGATCTTTACTTTCTGTATCTAATTCTGTAACTAATGGTGGACTATGTTTTGAGTCGTTTGTTGATTCTTCTTCTGCTTCTTCAGTATTGTTGGCAGAAGAGTCCTCATGTGTCCATTCTTCTGACACTTCTTTGATCTCCTGGTCTTTAGCCACCTCAAGTGTGGCACTCACATTTGTAGTTTTTGTTTTCACTATTTCACTGTCTATGCATGATTCTTTATCACCCTGTTTTGAGCCAATATTATTGAACTCGTCTTCCAAAAGGTTAAGCCAGTCTCCAAGCAATTTCCATAAGACCTCTAATGGCTGTGACGATGATGTTGATTATGACAATGTAAATAAAAATAAAAATTAAATGTAAAGAATTATAATAACAATAAAACAATAAAAAAAAAACATTTTTAACAAATCAACAATACTCAAACAATATATTGAAGACTATAAGTAAAAATGTTGGATATGTTTCTATAACATTCAAATTATAGATGTCTTATTTTCTAGCTTGTCCTTTCCTCTCATTCCAACTACAATAAAGAACCATCACCATATAGAGGCAGGATAGACCCCAGTACTTTTTTTTTGTTTATCGATCTTGAATGGATGAAAGGGTAAGTTGACCATGGCAGGATTTGAACTCAGAGAGCCAGAACGAATACCACAAAGCATTCTATCCGATGTTCTAACGACTCTGCCAGTTTGCTGCATCTTAATCATCTTAATTATATGGTCACTAATTTTTACCTGTCAAGGACAGCATTTTTATCGATCTTGAAAGGATGAAAGGCAAAGTTGACCTTAATATCATAATAATTCAAACTTAAAAAGTGCCTTAAAAGATAAAAACCATAGGTTTAAATCATACAGGAGGGATATAATCAAAACTGCAGCATATAATTCATATGCTTTATCCAACCTTGGAAAGAAGGAAGGAAAAAAAGCAGAACAAGGATGAAGAAAGTAGAAATATGGAAATGAGATGGACAATATTAAACACATAAAAGTAGCAAGAAAAAATCTATATTGCTTACCATGAAAATTTTATTGGCCTTCAAGTTAGCAGCTGATGTACCATTTAAAGACACTGAATTATGAGATTTGGTTTTCGGCTTTGTACAGTAAACTTGTTGATAGAGTTTGCACAGAAAATTTATACATCGTAATAAGCACTGTACTTCAGATTCTAGAGAACTTGACACACTATGGAAAAAATAATTATCAAAAAAGAGAGAAGCAGTGAGTATTTAAATGTAATCATTTGTCTTACATATACATATTGAAATAATATTTACCTAGTTGTTGGCAAAGAATCATATGTATGGCTTCAATATAAATGTATTTTCAACAGTTTGAATACAAGCCTCCCTTGTGTGAAGATTGATCAATTGATCGACAAGACCCCAGATCTCATTCACTTACCAAGTGGGGTGGAACTCATCAAATCAGACCAAAGTAACAATGTTTCCATTGGTCTTTTCATTGCTGATATATCTGCCAGACACAACTCCTGGCATAATGAGCAACGTGAAATAAAGTGTCTTGCTCAAGGACATAATGCATAACATAGTCTCAGAATCGAACTTACAACCTCACAATTGCAAATACAACTCTAACCACTAAACCATGTGCCTAGCTATTATATAAATAATAAGTACAATTAAAAAGATGCAAATGGAAGAGCATTGACTGAGGAAGTCAGATTCTGGGATACTGATACCTAGGTCAGAAATTCAAATATTGGCATTGTGATATACTTCCAAGCAAAGTAGAGTGCTCGACATTGCTCTATATTTGCTCTCATACAATTAATAATTGTTTCTACATTTGGCACAAGGCCAGCAATTACTCAGTGCATTACTGGTACTTTATTTTATCAACCCCGTAAGGATGAAAGGCAAAGTTAACCTCGACGGGATTTGAACTCAGACCATAAAGGGACGTAACTATGCTGGAAAGAATGGCGTCCGACCCTCTACCGATACTACCAATCCACCAAATTTACCATTTAGACATGTGAGGCTAAATATTACACCCTACTGTCTTAAAAAGGATACTTTTGATACTGTGGTTCAGGTTATATCATGTTTTGAAAAACGATGGGATAGTCTTGGCGGAATGCCTTTTATCATTGTTTTGCTTAATCAAGATTGACTTGGCACTAAACAACAACAATAATAATTTTTATATAAGCACAAGCCCAAACATTTGTTGGGAAGGAGATCAGTTGATCATATTTTATATAATAAAATTAAAGATGAAAAAATACAATATATTACTTGCTGCAATAGAAAGAATACAAAGTTATAAAGTGTTTGTTTTACCTGAATAACTTCTGCCCAATGCTAAAAGCTTGTTCAGCAAGACCTGTCAATATTCTGTCAGCTGTCTCTTTACTTTGATGCTGACACAGGTGAGACAAGACACGGTAGAACTACAGAGAAAATATATAGGGAAAAATGTTTAAAAAGTGTGTATATATATACATAATTAATGGAGGCACATGGCTTAGTGGTTAGAGCATTGGCCTTGCAATCGAAAGGTTGTGAGTTCAATTCTCAGACCGGGTGATGTGTTGTTTCCTTGAGCAAGTCACTTTATTTCACATTGCTCCCGTTTACTCAGCTGTAGAAATGAGATGATAGGGACTCGGGTCCCTATCATTCCACTGTAAAGTGGTTGTGGAGGTGGCACGGCAAAAAAAGCACCCAGCCCACACTGTAAAGTGGACGTGGAGGTGCCACGGCAAAAAAGCACCCAGCACTCACTGTACATGAGGTTGGTGTTAGGAAGGGCATCCAGCTGTAGAAATCAAGCCAGAATCAGTTCCCGTCCCACCCTTGCAAGCAGGGAAAAGCGGACGTAAAATGATGATGATGATGATAATTAATAATTTTAATGACACAGATTAAATTTACATTTATATATATATAACTATTAACAAACATCATCATTCATCATCATCATTTCATTTCAATTTACGTCCGCTTTTTCCCTGCTTGCAAGGGTGGGACGGGAACTGATTCTGGCTTGATTTCTACAGCTGGATGCCCTTCCTAACACCAACCTCATTTACAGCCAGTTATATATACTACTGAAGTCCTGTTTCTTGTGAGTCAAGGAAATACCTGGCTAAGTGTACACTCCTGTGCCTAGCATTCACTAGAGAAGGCCTGTGACAGAGTTCCCTTCATCGTAATGTGGTGGATGCTAAGGAAGATAGATGTAGATGAATAGCTTGTGAGGACTGTACACGCCGTGTGTAGAGATGCAAACAGCAAAGTGAGAATTGACAATGAATACAGTGTTGAATCTGAAGTGCAGGTAGGTGTCCACCAGTGACCTGTCTCAGGCCATAACAGAAGATTTTAAGACTGGCTGTTCATGAGAGCTCCTGTATGCTGATGTTCTAGTCCTTATAGCTGAAACTGTCGAAGAGTCAGAGGTGAAGTTATTGACAATTTTTGTTACCTAAGTAATCTAGTCAGCAATGGGGGAGGATGCTCTGAAAGGAAGAATTGACCCCAGTACTTCACTGGTACTTTTTTTATCAACCTTGAAAGGATGAAAGCGAGATTTAAACACAGAGAACAGAGAGCTGGAACAAATACCACAAAGCATTCTATCCGATGTTCTAATGACTCTGCCAATTCGCCGCTTTATCATTAAGTATTTAAAAAGCTACAAATGAAACAAGTAGTCCTGTTTGATTAGAATTACCCAGGATTATTTGTGAATGTATGTCAAATCTGTAAAGAAACATTAAATTGTTCATGGATCAGCTTACCATTTTTTCCTTTATATTTTCTTTCTGCGTCATCTGGATCAAGGAATCAAAGAGGCGTGGCAAAGAAGAAAGTAGCAGGGCACATGTTTCACCATAACCTCCCTAGAATGGAAGAGGAACATTTAATATTCAGTGAAACTTGTTCATTATAAACTAAATTACATAGCTTTACAATACGTTACACAAGGCATCATACATATGTGTGTGTGCTTGCATAACAGTTAACTGGTCAAGTGCATAACTTATTAGAGTCCCAGGACATAGGGTATAATGAAGACAGGAGATGAAGGAGCTTCCTTTACTCAAATATTCTTCTTTCTTTTTTCCCATAACTCCCGAGGGAGTCATAGGGACACTGTAATGACATAGGGCATTTTTTATAGTTGGTAGAGCCCAGGTCTGAATACAGCAGATTTCTTCCAGAGAAGGATAGAGAGTGAGAGAGGAAGTGAGAGATATAGAGGAAGAATCGACCCCAGTACTTGACTAATAAATTTTTGTAAAAAGAAAAATGTTTCAATGAGAATTTAAATTTAGAAATAAATAAAAAAAAACAAATATAATAAATTATTATTCACCTCAACTGTCACATCAAGAGGAGTCCTCCCCTTCTTATCAGGCAAAAACTTAGCTCCTCGGTTTAGTAAGATGACAGCTGTATCTCTTTGTCCATGGCTATAAAATAAGGGAAATGTATATTACTGTTAAACAACAAATGACTGAAGACTTAATTACTGTTTTTTTTCAAAATGTATAATAATATACTAATAATATTACCTTTTTACTTCTACCTCTTAAAAAACAATTCTTTTCATTCTATTGTAAACTGAATTTTAATTAATGTATGCATGCATAGTCTTGTCACAGTTGAGGGTGTCAATGGAGTGCCGTGTTAACATACAGCATTTCTAGGGCATTTTTTAAAACCTGGCAGAACATCTCCTCTGGGTCTGAATACAGCAAATTTCTTCCAGAAAAGGATAGAAAGTGAGAGAGAGAAGAAGTGGGAAAGAGGTATAGAGGAAGAATTGACCCCAATAGTAGACTGGTACTTTGAATGAAAGACAAAGCTAACTTCGGCAGGATTTGAACTCAGAACATAAAAGGAGTAACCATGCCATACAGTATGTTGTTTGACGCTCTACTGATTCTACTGCCAATTTACCACCCTCCACAAAGCCAAATAATATAAACTTTTTTTACTCTTTCCCAATATTTTTCTAAATTTTGTCTAATGTGGAATTAACATTAAAATCAAATTATAATTATGAGATACTATAAAAACATATTATACAAACAAATTAACATTATGTTTTCTTCACTTATCAGTTGGTAATATATGTATGTAGGAAGGACATCCAGACGTAGAAAGCTTGCCAAACAAAGGGTTGGGGGGACACTCAGTTGTGCCAAAGACATGACAACCTCTACTGTGCACTCGGTAGAAGGTGAGACCATACATAAGCAAGATAACAGACCCCTAGACTATCTTGGAGGTCAGTAGCCTTGCCTCAGTACTGACTTGGTCTGTGTAGATCCATATCCAACTTTTGCAAGCAGGGAAAACAGACATTAAAACAATGATGATGATGCCTGTTCTTTCTATTTGGTCACCGGATTAAAGTGTAACATCCACTCAGTATGTTGTTATGTATGGCATTCTATTGAACATTACATTTTCCATTAACACTGAACAGAGATTTTAATTCCTGATTTAATTACCATGACAACATATCCCTAAATTGTAATCTTATCATATGAATCAATAAACTCTAAAGATAAGAATATTTTAAATAACCAAACCAACAGTAGACAGTATAACACTTTAACAGAAACATTAAATACAAATGTTGGAATGTGTATTTTGTGTTGAAAACATTTGTATGTCAGTAAATAATATTGATTAACATGAAAAAATAAAGTATATTTATGAATTTCCATGTCATTAAACAACAAATAAAATATAGGAAGTCCCACTACCCCTTCTTGTGGTGTGTGACCAATTGACACAGTCAGTGCTGGACTTAGGACAAATGAGGCCCTGTGCTAGTTAAGTTATGAGGTCTCTTACTTGGGCCCTGAAGGAGGTAAACAAACTTTTTTGGCAGGAAGACGAGCCCCTCTGCTTAAGCACATCTAAACACAATGGTAAATCCAGCACTGGACACTGTGTTGAATTGATGGGGAGGTTTCCACTTTGATTGTATATTTTTGTGAATTATATTTATAAGGTTCCATGAATTCTATTTTTATGTGAAACATCATGATTATAATATATTTTCTTCTTTCATTTTGAATTGATATTTTAATGTGGAATATTTATTTAATCAAATATTGTATATATTATTTGAGTGTATATTTTCATTCTGTAAAAATTATAAACAATTTGTAATGTTATTTATACAATTGTGATTAATAGATAATGCATATAAGTTCATGGATCAATCTGTGATTGAAAATGGACGTTGGATGTTAAACAGTGATGATGATGATATATATATAAAAGTTATTCCGGGTTCAATCAGGGGTAACCACAGTAAGTAAGGTACTCAATACATAGTAGAGTATGTTTTAATATAGAAAAGCTTCCTATATATATATATATATATGCAGAGGTTATATTTAATTTGTTGGGATTCAACAAGCTTAAACATTTTTATAACTGATATAAAGCACTCAACGGATTAGTGGAGTAAATACACAATATATTATATATATTTCAAGGGCAACCAAGGCAAATTATGGTGCACTTTCATCAGATAAAATACAGATTTGTTTTATAAATAAATATTGACATACCCGGAAAAAAGACAACCTTAACGGTTGGAGCTTCCAGGAGAAACGAAGCCTGCATGCTCGTATGGATGTGTAATAGTAATATACGTGAACGACAAAGCATAAATGAATTGAGAGAGAGACTGAGCATAAGAGGAATCAAATGCTGTGTGCAGGAGAGGCGGTTGCGCTGGTATGGACATGTGATGCGTATGAAGGATGACAGCTGCATAAAAAGGTGCAGAGCACTAGAAGTCAATGGAAACCGCGGAGTGGGGAGACCCAAGAAGACCTGGGATGAGATGATAAAAGCTGACCTTACCCAATTACACCTCTCAAAGGCGATGATACACGACCGTGACCTCTGGCGTCACGCAGTAATACAGAGTACCTGACCTCCCATGGGTACAAGCTGAAGCATATAGACAATATGCCCCCACACCCTCCCACTGCAAGGTGGTCGTAGAGGTGCCACGGCAAAAAAGCACCCAGCCCACGTGTAGGCACCACGAAAAAGCACCCAGCACTCACTGTAAATGAGGTTGGTGTTAGGAAGGGCATCCAGCTGTAGAAATCAAGCCAAATCAGTTCCTGTATGAGCAAGGCATGGTCAGCCGACCAGACACTGCCCACAACAGGACAACCCGTCTAACCCATGCTAGCATAGAAGAACGGACGTAAAACGGTGATGATGATGATGATGATGATATATATATATATATATATATATATATACACACACACAATATATATATATACACAATATATATATTTATCTTCTGTCCCTGCCTTTCTCACCATATATATACACCAATGTAATAAAATAAATACACTATTTTGATGATGATGGTGGTGGTGGTGACAGTAGTGATGGTGGTGGCAGTAATGATGATGATACAGACAAGCTGAACAATGGAAGTAAATTTCATAGTAAATATATAAAGATAAAATAAACTTTTCTTTTAACATACTATGTAAATTACCTGTTTATTTTTTGTAGATAAATTAGTAATTACCTGCAGGCAAAATGTAATGGGGTTGAGCCAAAATGGTTAGATCTGTTTATATCTGAGCCATTATCTAACAAACACACTACTATCTGAAAAATATAATACAAAGATAAAGAAAAAGTTACTATGGAACATTGGAACATGTAAATAATATTCAATGACTTGGTTTATTTTTGTCATTGGTGTGATTAATAACATTGTTAAAATATGATTAGTAATCCTAAAAATAAAAGCATACAATATCAGCTTTAAATATTATGAAACATTATAAGGACTACTGTATATACTCGTATATAAGCAGCAAAATGTGTGACAAAAAAAAAAAAAAAAAAAAAAAATTTGATGGTAAAATACTAAATCTTCATAAATATATTTTATACTCATGACAATTTCAAAACCATGCCATCTAAACATAATATGTTGATTAACTGCCAAGGCTTATAAACAGGGTTGGGATTTTTTACCTTTTCACTGACATAAAATAGGGTCAATTTATATTCGAGTATTTTCAGTAATTTGAGACAAAAAAGTGTGAAGGCTCACAGACAAATCACTAACTCTTCTCTTTTTTTTTTGTTACTAATTGGGGCTTATAATGTTTCACAACATTTACATTCAATTGTTAGTCATTCATAATTCAAAAGTTATAAAGGACTACAAAGTTGTTTATGTGGTTGTATAGTGATACAGATTTTTTTTTAAAAATGGGTGTCATGTGGGAAGAAGACAGAAAGAAGAGAATAATTGACAATTTTAATAGAAATGAAATTTATAGTCTGTTCTAAGCCAAAAACTCATCAGGCCAGTGACTATCCCTGGTTTCCTTGGCACTAAGTGACAGAGAACAAGACTCTTCCTGGACAGGATGCTGGCCTATTGCAGGATTAACTCCCCAGCTACTGCTGGTACTCAATCTCACCTGAGTATACTGGAGAAATGTAAAATAAAATGTTTTGTTCAATAACACACAGCAGAGCATTTTGTCGAGAAATCGAACCAATGACATTACAATCATACATCAAGCATCCTAAACATTCGGCCATTCAGCTTCAATTAAACTGAAACAAAGTTATAAAACTATGAAGAATATAACACTTATGACAATAAACAGAGAAAATATAAACAAAAGAGCACAAATGTTAAAATTTCTAATACGTTGTTACTTACTGAATTATGTCCATTTTGACAGGCCACATGAATCGCTGTTTGACCTTGGCTATCCTATAATAGAAATAATGAAATAAGGTTAAATGAAGTTTTATTTATAGTTGAGGTAACAAAACATCAACACTTTCTTAAACATCCACTGCAGTGGTTCCCAACCTTTTGTGTACCAAGACTCACTTCAATATCTTTAAAAATATTATGTCCCTCCACCCCAGCCACTTAATATGAAAACTGTGATGATCAACTACAAAGTGTAAACAAATTGGCATATAGTAGTGCCAAATATACAATAACATGTGTGGAGGAGGAGGAGGAGGTGAGACAAGGGTTTCTGACAGTAATGTGTACCAAAGTTGCATTGGTGTAAAAGTAATAAGGTAAAACCTGAAGTTTGTTCTCATTAACATTATTTTCAAATTGTTCCCCTGTGGAGCGTGTACCCTACATTGGGAACCACTGATTTAATGTAAAATCACATCAAGTTATTAATAATATATTATTGATATGCACATATAAAGTTAGACGTATGCATTGTAAGTCATCAACATGCATTGATATTCCTCTACTGGGCTGGAAATATTTGTTTCTTTATTACTTTATATCAAGAAATAAAAACACAATACATGAATAAATTGGTCTTGACAATTGGGGAGTTAATATTTACCTCAATGTCAACATCACTGACATACAAGAGAAGATCATGTAATAATTCAGTTCGGCCATTAACAGCAAGCCAATGGATCTGTAGTATAGAAAAAAATTATACAAATTAGTATCATGAAAGAAAGGTTTCTTTCTCACTCACACACTGGTTATTATCTGGTCGTGTATAAACTCAATATACAATATATATTCACACACTGGTTATTATCTGGTCGTGTATAAACTCAATATACAATATATATTCACACACTGGTTATTATCTGGTCGTGTATAAACTCAGTCACATGCCCTCCTGTGGTGCTACCAGATAAGTGTCTTTGTTATGAAGATGATACCATCATAATGACAGGCTATATACACAACAGAAACTTCTAGCTGTTTACAGCTTCCCTTGTTTCCTCTTTTCTTTTTCCTTTTCTTATGCATAATCTACCTCCCATTGGCCTTCAATATTTTAAATTTTATTTTTGTTATTTTATCTTTTTACCCTTATAAACATTTTTTTTTTTCTAGTTCACTAGCTCTTTTTGATTATCAACTGTAAGGAGTACTCCATACTTCCCCTAGTCTGTCATGGTTTACTAGCTCTATACAGACGTTTAAATTGAATAAATAAATAAAGTAAACTAGTCTTTTAGCTGGTTGTCCAGTCATCTGCCCTCCTGAGGTGCTATTAAACAAACACATCTAAGAAACACTCATAAATCATTCCAAGTACAGAAGATACAAGTATTTATACATACTGTTGTGAGTCCTTCGTTATTTCTAATATTGATATCAGCATCATGTTCTAGCAGTTTATTAAGACATTTCCTCTTGCTGATGACAACAAAAATAAAGAAATAAAATACATTCTTACAAATTCTATTTTCTCAAATTTACATCATGTCATTTTAACTTTAATTTTACAGTGACTTCATTGGTTTTATGTACTTTTGTGGTTATTATGAAAGCCACTTATATGTGCATGTGTGTGTATATGTGTGTGTGTAATATATATATATATATATATATGTATACAGACCCACAGTAGCATGTATATATATATATACATACATGCACACATATATATATGTACGTATGGATTCACCAAACATTTATTATAATGCTCGGTGTGTTTGTAAACAAACATCCCGTATTAAGCCGTAGTGTCCAGCAACCATCGTTGCTCATTTGTTCAACACTGACAAAGGACCGCTATACTATTTAAGTAACAGCCATACTAAGAGTGGGAAATGAAATTTTGTTTCATTTTTTCCATTTATCGTTTTCGGTGCACCCGGCCAATTAACCCACTCGATATGCAAATTGGGCTACTCAGCCGTTAATATGCATAAGGTAAGTATATACGTTCAACAATCTGGCAGGAAGGTATACATTACTGACGATAGCTAATAAGCTTGAAACTAGTACAGCGGTCCTTTGTCAGTGTTGAACAAATGAGCAACGATGGTTGCTAGACACTGTCCGGCTTAATACGGGATGTTTGTTTACAAACACACCGAGCATTATAATAAATGTTCGGTGAATCCATACGTACATATATATATACATACTACTGTGCATCTGTATACATATATGTATGTACGTGTACATACTTATATTTAAGTAACAGCCGTACTAAGAGTGGGAAATGAAATTTCGTTTCATTTTTTCCATTTATATATATATATATATATATATATAGTGATAATAATAAATGTGAAGACTAAAATCCAAAGAGGGTTTGATAAGGCTAAATATATATCATATATATAAGAACCCTAGAGCAAATTTGTTATTTTAATAAATATATATATATACCTTAGATTAAAAATGCAACTTACCCATTACGTGCTGCAAGGTGCAAAGGAGTACATCCTGAAACATCTCTTGCATTCACTGTTGCACCTTTTTTAAGCAGGAGACTTAAACATTCATAGCTTCCACAGCTGCCAGGGAAGAAAACAAACAAACAAACAAAAACATATAAGTTTTGAAAGGAAATTCACTCTTTTTCTTTCTATATATATATCTTTTTCAATTTACAGGGAAATTTGTATTTTTTGGTATGTTTATATACTTACATATTAAATGTGTATATTTATATACAAACTCTGTATGTTTACAGATATAACTTTATATATCATCATCATTACCACCGTTTTACGTCCATTCTTCCACGCTATCATGGGTTAGACGGGTTGTCCTGTTGTGAGTAATGCCAGGTCAGGTGACCATGTTTTGCTCATACAGGAAGTGATTTTGGCTTGATTTCTACAGCTGGGTGCCCTTCCTAACACCAACCTCATTTACAGTGAGTACTGGGTGCTTTTTTACCATGGCGCCTACACGACCACTTTACAGTGTGGACTGGGTGCTTTTTTGTCGTGACACCTACATGACCATTTTACAGTGGGATGGGGGGGGGGGGGGCATACTGTCTATATGCTTCAGCTTTGGCTTGTACCCGTGGGAAGTCAGCTTCTATCCGAGGTCAATATAATGCTGATTTTTATCAACTTCAAATTCTATGTAAATAAAGTACTAAAATATTTTCGCTTTGGTAGTGAATATTACACTGGTTCCACTTTGGAGGTGAATATTACACCGGTTTCACTTTGGAGGTGAATATTACACCGGTTTCACTTTGGAGGTGAATATTACACCTGTTTTACTTTGGGAGTGAATATTACACCTGTTTTACTTTGGGAGTGAATATTACACCTGTTTTACTTTGGAGGTGAATATTACACCTGTTTTACTTTGGGAGTGAATATTACACCTGTTTTACTTTGGAGGTGAATATTACACTGGTTTCACTTTGGAGGTGAATATTACACTGGTTTCACTTTGGAGGTGAATATTACACCGGTTTTACTTTGGAGGTGAATATTACACCTGTTTTACTTTGGGAGTGAATATTACACCTGTTTTACTTTGGAGGTGAATATTACACTGGTTTCACTTTGGAGGTGAATATTACACCGGTTTTACTTTGGAGGTGAATATTACACCTGTTTTACTTTGGGAGTGAATATTACACCTGTTTTACTTTGGAGGTGAATATTACACTGGTTTCACTTTGGAGGTGAATATTACACCGGTTTTACTTTGGAGGTGAATATTACACTGGTTTCACTTTGGAGCTGAATATTACACCTGTTTTACTTTGGAGGTGAATATTACACCTGTTTTACTTTGGAGGTGAATATTACACTGGTTTCACTTTGGAGGTGAATATTACACCGGTTTCACTTTGGAGCTGAATATTACACTGGTTTCACTTTGGAGCTGAATATTACACCTGTTTTACTTTGGAGGTGAACATTACACCGGTTTCATTTTGGAGGTGAAATTTGTTTTTCCTATTGCTTTTTGATGTGTAATAGCTTGCTAGGAAGGTATACAGTTTGCTATGTATTTTATATAATATATATACACACACACACACACATATATATATATATATATTTTTTTTGTTTCTTTCAAAAGTATTGTCACTTTATTTCATTGAGACCATTGTATCAGCTTGTGTACTTCTGAAGTAAGAGTGACATACATAATTTGGCTTTTTAATACTGCAGCCATAGCTGCAATGTTATAACATATTAACTGTGTGTCAACTTTATGAGAATTAGGTAGATGGAATGTTTTCTATAGTCAGTCACGATTAATGACGCATTTAAATCTGAGAGAGGAGGGAGGAGAAAATAAAGAGAGGGGGAGGAAAAAGAGTGAGAAGGAGAGAAAAAGAGAGTGAGAGAGGAGGGAGTAAAAAAGAGAGTGAGGGAGAGAAATTTTTCAAACTGCCATATATATATATAAATATTCACACACACACACACACATATATATATAAAGTACAATAACTAGGGTAAGAACGGGATGGAAGAAGTTCAGGGAACTACTGCCACTGCTAGCTGCAAAAGGCTTTTCCCTCAAAATGAAAGGCAGACTGTATGATGCGTGTATACGAACAGCAATGTTACATGGTAGTGAGACCTGGGCGCTGAAGGTGGAAGACTTACGTAGATTAAAAAGAAACGAAGCCTGCATGCTTCGATGGATGTGTAATAGTAATATACGCGAACGACAAAGCATAAATGAATTGAGAGAGAGACTGAGCATAAGAGGAATCAAATGCTGCGTGCAGGAGAGGCGGTTGCGTTGGTATGGACATGTGATGCGAATGAAGGATGACAGCTGCATAAAAAGGTGCAGAGCACTAGAAGTCAATGGAAACCGCGGAGTGGGGAGACCCAAGAAGACCTGGGATGAGGTGATAAAAGCCGACCTTACCCAATTACACCTCTCAAAGGCGATGACACACGACCGTGACCTCTGGCGTCACGCAGTAATACAGAGTACCCGACCTCCCATGGGTACAAGCTGAAGCATATAGACAATATGCCCCCACACCCTCCCACTGCAAGGTGGTCGTGGAGGTGCCACAGCAAAAAAGCACCCAGCCCACACTATAAAGTGGACGTGTAGGCGTCACGGAAAAAGCACCCAGCACTCACTGTAAATGAGGTTGGTGTTAGGAAGGGCATCCAGCTGTAGAAAGCAAGCCAAAATCAGTTCCTGTATGAGCAAGGCATGGTCAGCTGACCAGACACTGCCCACAACAGGACAACCCGTCTAACCCATGCTAGAACGGACGTAAAACGGTGATGATGATGATGATATATATATATATATATATATATATATATATATATATATATATATATATATACACACACACATCTTTATTTTTGTAGTAATGAAATGAAATTCTAAAAAAGATATTAAAAACCATAAATGTTTTAGTTACAAAAACATATTTCAAATATTTACATCTCAATATAATGGAAAATATAAATATTATTTTGAACTCAATGAATTTATAAATTCAAAAATAGCCACCATGAATCAAAGGTAGCAGAAACAGGAATCCAGTCAACATTCTCCCTCTCTCTCTCTTTCACATTCTCCATCTTCTCTTTATTTATGTTTTTTTAAAACAAAAACATGTAAATAAATTAACAACCATTTACTTGAATTAAATAATCTCTCTCTCTCTCTATATATATATATATAATCATCATCATCATTATTTCATTTTACGTCCGCTTTTTCCCTGCTTGCAAGGGTGGGACGGGAACTGATGCTGGCTTGATTTCTACAGCTGGATGCCCCTCCTAACACCAACCTCATTTACAGTGAGTGCTGGGTGCTTTTTTGCCGTGGCACCTCCACGACCACTTTGCAGTGGAATGATAGGGACCCCAGTCCCTATCATCTCATTTCTACAGCTGAGTAAACTGGAGCAATGTGAAATATTGCTCAAGGAAACAACACATCACCCGGTCTGAGAACTGAACTCACAACCTTTCTATTGCAAGGCCAATGCTCTAACCACTAAGCCAGGTGCCTCCATTATATATATATATATATAAAATCAAAAGATGGTTAAAAGAGTTCCATGTATTTTATTATGCGCATTTCAATATATATATAAGCAATATATATATATAAGCAATGAGTTATTTAATTTGTTGGTTATTCAACAAATTTAGTTTATAACAGATTAGAAGCACTCTACAAAATTCTTCTGGAGTATAATATCAATAAATGGAAACTATCTTTATAAAACCATATTTATTTTATTATATATATTTCAAGGGTACCAAAATTTTTGGCACGCTCTCATCAGATAAAATATGAAAGTTGTTTTACAGATAGTGACATATTCAAAACAAGAACTTATCATTTTGAGTTCTGTTTGAATGTGTGTGTGCGTTATATACGTATTTATGTGTGTATATTTATATACGTTTATATAATTATATGTATACACGCACACACACACACACACACATATATATTTTTTTTATGTGTATTTGGTGTATACGTTTGTATGTGTGCGGATACAGGTGTCGCGTGGGTTTTTGTATGTGTGCGCGTGCTTATGTGTACGTGCTTGTATATGCATACCATGGTGGGTGTTTTCGCAAATGTATGTGTAAGTACATATATGGATGCGTGTATGTATTTATTCAATTATTGTTGATTTCAATAACCTCTGTTATTTTCGATCTACTAATTTATTTACATTATTCTTAACTCTGAAGCCGAGAATCATTCAGTTTCCTAAATAGAATATTAGTCTACGACTTCATTTATACCATAAACGTGGCTTTGTCTTTGGTGTAATTGTTCTCATCACTCTACATAATGACGTATTATTTTTCCGTTCATTGTCAGGCAACGTCTTCACGAACTAAAGTATCGTCTTCCTGTTTTCCTTCGGTTGCAACGTTTTTCGAAATATTTACTTCTGCGTTCACAGATTGATTTTTTTAATTTCAGAAGATCCTGTTAAGGGTGAAAGCAATGATTCTTTGCTTAAACTTTAATCTGTTATTTTAATAAATATATAAATATATATATGACCATTCCCGCATCAAATGGAACAAAACCGTCTAACTTATGCTAGCATGGAAGATGGATGTTAAACGATGATGATGATGATACATATATACATACATATATACATGGTGGCTGCCAACTTGTTTTCGAGTACGGCCACTACTTTATATCCATGTAGAACTCCTACTGATGCGCTGAACGAGTGTGACTTTAGTCCAGCCAGCGACTTGAAAACTCTGGTACAAACACTACACATGTGACAATTATTGACACATAGTGCTGGGCCCATGATACCATGCGACGACAAGTGCAGAGAGATCTCCAGATATAAAGCAATGCCTGTGCCATGAAGCTTTTATAGTGAGCAAAGGCACTGCACAAAGCCAGTCCCACTCTCTTAACCCAGATGATATTTACCAAAAAGAAAAACAAGTCAACATCATTGGATACCATCAGGGTTGCAGGTGTTATATCAGAGTTTTCCTTCTCCTAGAATTCTGCCTTGACAAAGGCTAAGGGGTCATCTCTCCCGGTGATTTTGGATGGCCATTGACTCTTAAGAGCTCCTTTGCCCTTTGACAGGTTTTGTTTTTAGTCCTGCAGGATGTCCAAAGTCACCCTCCTCACCAAGAAACCTACACACACACATATATATATATATATATATATGAGGGACTCTCTAACTCTTTGAAGAGAAAAGAACACAGACATGGACACACACATGCACTGAGTGATATATTTCCTAGGCAATGCTAGGTATGTTTCTAGTGTATGAGTATGTATGCACATATCCTTCACTAATGTATATTGGCAAAGGATGTAGCAAACATTACTGATGGAACCAACCAAAAAAATAAAAAAAGTGCTTGTCAAAGTCCTTTGTAATATTGATTCTGCACTGAGTTACACAGACATTCCCTTGTTACTCTTACCATCAGCAATGCAGTAAACCAGCGATTGGCCTGTTGTAAATCTGCAACCAACAATACTAAAGTAAAACTGTAAAAAAACAAATAATTGACAAGATGGAAATCAAACTTACTTGGCAGCAATGTGCAGAAGGTTCCGCTGAGCACGCCCACATGCATAATTCACATCAAAGAGAGAATTTTGCAGTAGGTCCAACACAGACCTATAAAGAAATTTAATTAAAATATGTTTTAATACTCTTTTAATATTTATAAATGAAAGTTTATACAGAAACTTGCCCAAGATAACAACTACAATTGCTCAAAAACAGTTACAATTTGCAGGACATTGCTGGAGAAGTAAGCAGGAAGTTATACACAAGCTACTATTGTGGGAACCAACTCATGGAAGACGCAGTAGAAGAAGACCTGCTTGAACCTTTATTGATCAACTCTCAGATGATACAAACCTCAGTAGGGAGCAGTTGCCAGGAGCAATGGAAAATCGTGAATTGTGGAGGGACTTTGTCAGGAATGTTCAACTGTTGTTGCAATGATGATAATGAATATTTTTTAAAATAAGTAAACATATTTGGAATACATCATAGAAAGCCTGCCTTTCTTGTGCTACTGTTTCTTTGAATTAGTGATTTATTGAAATAATGTTTATTTTTTACAAATATTAGTTTTTAGTTATGACATCAAGTCCTATTTGATGGAATGGGTTATGTTGGCTTAACTGGCACCAGCACTAGGCTTTCTTTTGGTGCTATTAATTTGTAACCATATATCCTTTACTAGAGAAACAAGCTTTTATTATTTAGTGGTAAGAGATTAAAGTTGCTAGTTCGATTCCTGGCCTGGGCAATGTGTTATGACCTGGAGCAAGAGACTTTATTTCACGTTGCTAATTCTGCCAGGAGCTGTGACTGGTAGATAGTACCAGCAATGGAAACATCATTTCCTTGGTCTGATATGATGAGGTCCACCCCACTTGGTAAACAAATGAGGTCTGGGATCTTGTTAATCAATTTCCTTCTACTGGTGTCTTTACAAATCATTGAAGCTTAACATTCAAAAATTTTTTTTCTTTCAAATTTCAGATTTAATAAAAATTGATAATAAATTCGTAAAAGTAAACATGACTTATATCAGATATACATGTATATCTAATATTCATGTCTTTGTTGTTGTCATTGTTGTTATTGTTTTTGTTGTTGTTGTTGTTGTTGTTGTGTGTGGCGTATTTGATGAATTGTATATCTATCTGTCTATCGTGTGTGTTGTATATATATATATATATATATATATATATATTTAACAGTGGTTCCGCTGTGAGAAGGGTGTGGAGCAGCTAACTGGCCTGTCTCACCTCATAGCATTGCCATCCAGTTCCACACTGTAAATGGGGTTGGTGTTAAGAAGGGCATCCAGCTGTAAAAACCCCGTCCAAAATTTACAGACTCATCAGAGAAAGGTACAAGGTATGGCATGGCTAATCCTGGCCAGACTTGTCTCTCAATGTGGACGACCTGTCTGACCCATGCTTGCATGGAAAAATGGACGTTAAACGGTGATGATGATGATGATACTTACTTGTGTTGGTTAGCCACCACCATAGTCATAAGCATATAAAATGCCGATCTATCATCTGTGAAAAGAAAAATATGAGACATTGTGAGATTGTTGTGTTTATAATGTACAATTGTCATATAAAACATAAACATGTTAAAATCCTCCATTAAGATGCCCATTATTAATCTGCTTCTACCCCTCACACTGCCCCACAATAACTCCTAATAAATGTCAAACTTTGAAATAGCATATCTACCATATGTGGTATTTAGATTTTGCAATTTTTCAGACATTTCTTTTGATTTCATTTTCTCTTTAGCAAACAGTGTTCTTTCTTAAATAGAAATAAAAAAATGGATATGGAAATATATATATATATATATATCAGAAAGGATGTGGTAAAATACCAGGTGGACTATAATCCACCAGAGTACTTGATACTTGGGGTAGTAGAGTGGGTAATATGAAAAGTTTCAGGACTCCGACGGCTGAGCTCCAGCCGTTTCAAAGAGTTCAGATCTAGCTGTCAAAACAGCCAGAGCTCAGCCGTTGGGGTCCTGAATCTTTTCATATATATGTATATATATATATGCACGTATATTTATATATATATATATATATATATATATACATTATGAAGAGAGAAGAAACATTTAGATATAATTAGTAATAAAATGTATCATACCTAAACTGTTCCTAAATTCCTCGACTACGTAGTTTCGTGGCATAAACAAAAACAATATATCAAAGATATAGAGTCCTTGCGAGGTCTGCCGACTTATCAAGAGGATACCTCATTTTACTAGTCTCAAGAACGCGTCTACACGACGTGAGAAAGAATCCCAAAAGGCGGAGGGGGAGATAGTCACGCGATATAACGGTCGAGAAACAGAGCTAAGCCTCTTATAACCACGAAGAAAATACCACGGAGGCGGAGGGGGTATTCATATCGAGGCCGCAGAAGAGGTAGTGAAGAAGGCGAGAAGTATGAGTAATGGAAGCTTTCCAGTTGTCCCCACACTTCAAAGATTGCTCGACCAGAGGGAGTTATTAATATATTTAGAAACACACAGATACATGCGGACACACACATATATACATGAATGCATCCGCACCCAACTGTGAGTTAAGGGTGCCAACTTCACCGATGTTGCTCAATGAATGACCGGGACAGACCAATTCAGTTTGAACTAGACTGAACCAGTATCAGAGTTAAAAATACATTATGAAGAGAGAAGAAACATTTAGATATAATTAGTAATAAAATGTATCATACCTAAACTGTTCCTAAATTCCTCGACTAGTTGGGTGCGGATGCATTCATGTATATATGTGTGTGTCCGCATGTATCTGTGTGTTTCTAAATATATATATATATATATATACACACGTTGGGGAAAACTCCATCAGAAGCACTGGGATTGCTGCAGCAAGTGTATGGAGATGAGACGATGTCACGCTCACGTGTTTTTGAGTGGTACAAGAGGTTTAAAGTAGGACGCAAGGACGTGGAAGATGACCCCAGGAGGGGAAGGCCCTCAACAACCAGGACTGAGGTCAACGTTGAGCGCGTCAGGCAGATGGTACGTAGCGATCGTCGGCTGACTGTTCGACTGATGGCAAATGAGCTGGGTATGAATCAGACAGCGTCTGGAAGATTCTCACTGAAGATTTGGACATGCGGAAAGTCTGCGCGAAGATGGTGCCAAAACTGCTGAACAATGACCAGAAGGGTCGACGCATGCAAGTGTGCCAGGACATCCTCGAGCGTCTTGAAACCGAACCAGACTTGCTAGGGACAGTCATCACCGGTGATGAGTCATGATTCTTTGAGTACGACCCGGAGGACAACATCAAAAAGGCCGTGACGACGGAACTGCGGAGGATCCCGGAAAAATCCTTCCAGGAGTGCATGCAAGCGTGGCAGAAAAGGATGGAAAAGTCCAGGGGGATTACTTTGAAGGAGAAAACTCTTAGTGTGAAGTTTGGGTTTGAAATAAATCTTTTGTGACATCAGTCCTGGAACTTTTCTGACACACCTCATATATATATGAGCGAGAGAGAGAGAGTGAGATTAATTATCTTTTCACAAAGTAATTAATGTTTTTGGGGGGTTTTTTTTTGAGAAGGATTAATAATATTGATTTTTGAAAATTAAGTGGAAATCCTCAATTTCAATAAAGACAACCATCATCATCATCACCATTTAATATCTATTTTTCCATGCTTGCTTAGATTAGTCAGTTGTCGCGTGTTGTGGCCAGACCAGTTGGGAGACTGGCAACTAGTAAAATAAACAAAGAGTTTACGAGTCTGTTTTAGACACCCCACCTTTTTTTTACAGCTAACCAGTGAACAGTGAAATAGGAGTGAAATCTACCATATATACTCGTATATAAGTTTCGAAATATGTGACAAAAAAAAAAGTCAATAAAATGGGGTTTGATATATATTTGAGGCCAATATTTTGCCGATTTTCACCAATTCCAAAATTCTACATAAATGAGGTGCTAAAATATTTTCACTTTGGAGGTGAATATTACACAAGTTTCACTTTCGACATGAAATTCATATTTTATATTGTTTTTTATATGCTTTGAATGAGCATATAAACGATTGGAAATTGGTAAAAAATCATTATATAATGGAGTTGTGAAACAAAACCTATACTCTAAACAATACTCAAAACATTATAAATATCAAAATATTAAAACTTCATAAATACGTATATTCTCCACTCACGAGAAATTCAAAATAGCACCAATCTAAACTTAATATGTTGATTACCTGTCTCCTCAGCTTATAAATGGGGTTTGGATTTTTGTCTATTTCTCAGACATAAAATGAGAGGGGGAGGGGTTATATTCGAGTATATATGGGATATTCTGTTAGTTAGACAAATTGAAAAAAAGTGGAATAATGAGCTTTCTTTGTTCAAGGATACAATGACTAAAGTAATGTTTGAACATCTGACCATGTGGTCAGTAGTCCAGAGTTTAACTTCATATAGCTACTGATGCTTTATATAAAATATCTTTTTTAAACAGCACACACTAAATTCAAAGTGAATTCATATGAAATGTTGAAGCAGATATATTTCTTTGACTACTGAGTATTCTAGCTAATAGAGTCACACTTCAACAAGTTTACAGACGGTTGTCATATTTGGTGAAAGTGCAATAGTCTACATCCTCTCACCAGCTCAATTAACCTCCTATCTAGTTGTAAATAGCTACTATAAGAAGCAACTGTTCACTGGTATAAACAAGAGAGTGAGAGAATAATATTATATAATTGTTTCTACTTTAGGCACAAGGCCAGGAATTACTCAGTGCATTACTGGTACTTTATTTTATCGACCCCGTAGGGATGAAAGGCAAAGTTAACCTCGGCGGAATTTGAACACAGAATGGCAAGGACCATAACTCTATGCGTCAAAGCATGGCGTCCGACCTTCTACCGACACTGCCAATCTGTGGCGAGGGGAAAGTTGATATAACTGACCTAATACTTGACTGATACTTTATTTTATCAACCTCAAAAGTTAAAAGAAAAATCCTTTTGATTATGAGAACATTCTTCAATAAGAATGAAATAACATTGTATCTTTATGTTCTTCAAAGAGACTATCATTACACATATGAAAATAATGGGTTTCTATCTCATTCTCTCTAGTCATGAACAATACAACTAAAACCTTCAAAGTTGATACAAGTCATAGATCTCACAAACTCTGATGACTTCTGTCATGATGTCACTATATATGTAGATAACATCACTATAAGATACATCACAAAGACTAGATTCCTCTTTGAGACCAAGAAACACGTTAGCCCTGGTCAGTTGGTGACTTCCTACAAAGCTCAAATAGGACCCACATTGCAGTACTACTCATACATAAGGAATGGTGAAAACTATTGCTGCACACTAAAATATAAACTAAATTCCAAAGCAGGCTATTTAGCTGATTCGTGCAACATTCACTAGCTTGTATACAAACAGTTTCTTCTCTTTGTCACTTCTACTACCATTACAAAGCTCTTCTCTCTTTGAACTAGCTATGACCTGGACATACCTATAAGCTAAGTAAGTTATAGCTTAGGGCCACACACCCTTGGAGGCCTCATTTTTATAAAAATAGATTTTTATTTTATCATTAGTCTTTATTCTTTATTCTCATAAATTGCTACAAAGGTAAAGGGGATGCTCTAGAGAGGAGCAATTATAGGGGCATAAAGCTGATGGATAAGGTTATGAAAGTGGCAGAGAGAATATTAGCGCAACTGATTAGAGAAAGAGTCAAATTAGATGAGATGCAGTTTGGTTTTGTGCCTCGGAAAAGTACAACAGATGCACTCTTCTTAGTGAAGCAACTACAAGAAAAGTTCTTAGAGAAGAATAAGCCGCTATACTTAGCTTCTGTTGATCTAGAGAAGGCATTTGATAGGGTACCCCGATCTGTCATCTGGTGGTCCCTAAGGAAACTAGGTGTAGAGGAATTGGCTTGTGGGGGCAGTGCAAGCTATGTACAGGGGTGCTGTCAGTAAAGTGAGAGTAGGTATGGCGTTTAGTGGGGAATTCCAGATACAAGTCTGTGTTCATCAGGGTTCGGTCCTCAGCCCACTCTTGTTCATTATATTCCTCCAAGCCATAACAGAGGAGTTTAAGACTGGATGCCCATGGGAACTTCTCTATGCTGATGATCTGGTTCTTATAACAGAATCAGTAGAGGAGCTAGAGAATAAATTCTGGCTATGGAAACAGCAGTTGGAATCATGAGGACTGAGAGTGAACATAGCTAAGACAAAAGTGTTGATAAGTTAGAAGAGAGGACTATACTCCGATTCCATCAGGGAAATGGCCATGTTCGATATGTAGTAAAGAAACTGGCATAAATTCCATAAAATGTACACAATGCAAATCTTGGCTACACAAGAGATGTAGTGGGATAGCAGGCAAACTAACAGGTAGGGAAAACTACGTATGCAGTAGATGTACAGGGAAAGTTGGCAGGAGTAATCGCAGTGATAGACACATTTTTCCAATGCAGGTGGGTTCTATAGAAGTGGTTGATAGCTTCCGGTACCTAGGTGATCAGATTAGCATGGGAGGGGGGTGTTCCAAGGCCATAGTATCTAGAATAAGGACGGGTTGGAAGAAGTTTAGGGAGCTGCTTCCTTTGTTGACAAAGAAGGGTTTCTCCCTGCGTACGAAAGGACAGTTATATGATGCCTGTGTGAGATGCGTGATGCTGCATGGTAGTGAGACATGGGCAGCAACTACAGAGGATAGCGACGGCTGGAGAGAAATGAAGCAAGTATTGTCCGTTAGATGTGCTATGTCAATGTGCGTGAACGACCAAGCATTGATGTGTTGAGAAAGAAACTGGGTATAAGAGGGATAAGTTGTGGTGTGCAGGAGAGAAGGCTGAGATGGTATGGACATGTGGAGGATGACCTCTGGGTAAAGAAGTGCCAAAAAATCCCAGTAGAAGGAAGACGTAGTAGAGGTAAAACATGGGCAGAGGTGGTGAGAGCAGACCTCAGATCGCTGAAACTAACCGAGGAGATGACGAAGGACTGTGACAAGTGGAGAGATGCTGTGCTGAATAGGACCCATACAATCCTTGCAAGCAGGGAAAAGCGGACGTATGATGATGATGATGATGATGATTAACATTAATATAAAAAATAGTAATCATGTATGATTATTTAAAATTTTTTACCCACTCTTTTTTTAGAGAAAGCCCTCAAATTCCATATAGCTTAGGGCCTCAGCAGGTGAAAGTCTGGGTCTACCTACGATTACTCCTTCCATAACCCAGATCTTGCACTAAACATTTGTTCTAATCATTTCTTCCGCAGGACTAGAACTATCCCTCCTCATCCACCATTTTTACTGCAACATTGACCTATAAATGTTTAAGTTGAATATCAACAATATCAATTGCACTAATCTGGTGAGGTCTCCAAAGACCATGTATAGGGAACAAGTGATAAGATTACATTGGTATGGAGATGTGATGTGTATGGAAGATGACAGCTGCATAAAGAAGGGAAGGACACTTGAAGTTGATGGTACCTGTGGAAAGGGAAGACCTAAAAAAAACGTGGGATGTCCTGATGAAGGCTAACTTCATAGAGTTGAATATGGTGAAGATGGCACGAGATCAAATTGACTGGCAATTTGCTGTACTACCAGATAACTTCTCCCCCTGTGTGCAAGATGAAATGAGTGTAGGGAGGATGGCAGTATAGAGGCTGAGAGAGATATATCCACATTTCAGTCCCCTCTCAATATGCTCCTGCTTCCCTCCCTCATACTTGCAATGACTTATACAAACTTATGCTGTGGCTATACATGGTTTTGTGTGTTGTTAAATGACTAATATAACTCTTCCATGATGTAATTGTTGCAGTTTTAGCACATGATCTCAGATCTGCCAAACAAGTACAACCCCAAATAACATGATTTATATATAATAATCATTATCGTTTAACATCTATTTTTCCATGCTTGCAAGGGTTTGACAGGTTGTCACATTATGAGACAAATCAGATCCAGAGACCATGTCTTGCTCATACAGATCTGTATTTTGGTTTTGTGTCTACGACTGGATTCCCTTCCTAACACCAACCACGTTAGTGTCGACTGGATGCTTTTTTTATTTATATGTAATAAAAATAAAAACAAAACAAAATGGGGCTGAAGTTACATTCTAATAAATTTTGAGGCAAGCCAACAGACTCACAGCACTGCCAGATGTGATAGCGAGAATAACCAAGCTGTCAAAGCCATGTTGTTTCATCAAACGTCTTGAATATGAAAGGCTGCAAAAACTTGTCTGCCAATAATTCCTAGTATTTTAAAATTTTATTCCATTTGGCTATGGATGCAAGGACCTTCTCACCTTTGCTGCAGCATCTAACATGTGGTAAGGAGCAAAAGAGTTGCTGACTATGGTGTTCCAAATGAGACATCTACCTCTTACACAGTGACAAAGGGCAGGTCTTCATCCCATCAGAGCTAGAAAATCTGGCTGGCTCCAGAATAGAAATGATGCTGAATTTAACTAAGACTCACTTGATAATTAAATTCAGTTCAGTATGGTGAGTGAAGCGAACTGTCTTTAAATGACAAGACAATCTACAAAGACCGATGGAGTCAAGGGACTTGCCACAACATTTAAATTTCCTACAGACATCCTATATATTTTGAGTATAATAGAGATGCAGAGTTCATCCAGACTGAGTAGGCCATGGGCAAAACATCAACCCAGAACTATAGAAAGTGAAAGGCACCGCTTGAGAATTAATAAGATTGATCAAAGAGAGAGTTGACAGTGTCGGCAATTTACTTTATTTTTCCTCTTAAAAAAAAATTAAGGAGAAATATACGTTAAGGCATAATGTTATTTCGCCAAATCAGAGTCTAATTATTTCAACTAATCAATCGTTTCTAATATAGGCAGATCACAAATTTTTTGTTGATGGTAGTGGGACGATCGATTGAAATACCACCCCCATCTCCACCCAGCATTTAATTGGTATTTTATTTTATCGATCCAATAAAGATTACAATGAAGATAATTAAATACCGCAACGTTGTTATTATTTAGACCAGCTCAACTCTACAAAGGTATTCCACTCGTGACCATCCCGTCTTTTTAAGCGGTGTATATATATGATTACATTAAGCAATGTCTCCTTTGTTTGTTTAAGGCAGTAGAGCGCCCTTTGAGGAAGATACTTCTATGTTGAGTGATCATGTAGGGGCTCCTTCGTCTGCTCGTATCTGGCGCTTATGAAAATAGCACCTCAAAGGGAGCTTCTATGCGGTCGCTCGAACTGGTAGAATTAGTAGCCAAATCTCTCTTCAATCGCATCTTTTATAAGGACAGTACACATTAGATAGTATAGTGTTATATACACTGGAACAGATACAATGGCCATGTCCAGAAAGCCTTTAATCGAAGGTCTACTTGAGTATGGATGGCCTAAAGATGCACACTATAGCCAATCCAATCCAGGGCCCTGTCACTCCTGTTGGAGGAACCCCTCCTTGATTGATCTCCGCGTTCTGTTTGGTTTTGGTCATGTAAGGAGTGTAGCTGTACTCACCACGCCTGGCCAATTGCGGGTTGGTGAAATTATTTACCCCATAGTTGGGAGGGGTGATGACTCCGAGGAGTTCATCCGCTCTGTATATAAAGCATATTTATTTACACTAGTAGCGACTTATTTTTGCTCTGTTTTCATTAAAACAACAACATAAAGGTAAATTTGTTTATCTTTTTTAACATTTCTGTTTATGTTTATGTTTAGTGAAATACGATATAACGCACGTGTCTTCTTTAGTGGAGGTAAACTGATGTTAGTTCATGGGTAGAATGGATGACGGAGTAAATATGGGAGTGGTCACTTCTGATTATTTATATCGGTTTTACTATGTGTGGTGGAAGTTATGTTTACGACTTTTAGCTTATTTGCTGTGTGATGTAATCGGATAATAACAGAAAATGGTTTTTCAGACTTTTACAAAGGCCCAGGACACCTAGCTCGCCACTCAAATTATTCCATGAAAAGAACTTAAAACTCATTCCACACTAAAATATAAACAAAACATAAAACAGCAATGGCCAATCCTTCGACCGACAACAGGATATGAAGATGAAAGAAAATAAACAAATACTTATAGTAAATTCAATCGCAATATTCCGAAAAGAAAAATACAAAAAGATTACTAAATTAACTTACCGTAAGGTAATTCAACAGTACGGGCATTTTTTAATGAATTTGCTAAATTTTGCAAAAATTCCATATTCCCTTTTTCTTTTTTCAACTTTCTGGTCAGTTGCTTCCTCTTCCAGGAAAAGAAAACGCAGCAGTATTTTGTAGACCCCGTTATAATTTTTTATTATTAACTAATTATAGAATTAATAAAAAATAATCTTTATTTTGTCTTTCTTGAATTGCTTCCACATTACTTTTGTGTGTTTGGATACCATAAAGATCCTAAGGTCTTTCCAGTAACACGGGACACGAAACTTTATTATATATAAATAAACATGTGTGCAATATATATATATATATATATATATATATATATATATATATATATATATTTATATATATATATAGATATATATATATATATTTATATATATATATATATATACACACAGAGAAATAACAATTGTCACGTAATATATAAACACAGAGAGAAACGCGAACAGATAAAGACGCGAATCTTTTTAAAAACGAAACTAAATGTTGGGAAGATTTATTATAAGAGTTCCACTTTAATAATGTACTCTATCGACTCCATCGTTAAATGTTTGTTTTGATAGATTCCATTATTGTTGTTATTTGTCAATCAATGTTTGCCGTAACTGTTTCCTGGTTTCATAAGGAAGGGATCGTTATTATTATTCCTCGCATTTTTTCACTATACATATCTATTTAAATTTTCAAATTTACATCGTTTTGGTTTTTTTTTTCTTTTACACACTCTCTCTTTCTTTCAATATCATTAATGAAACATAAAAACAACGCTGTGATTAAATAGCTCCATCGTGATTATTTGGGATAAAAATGAAAATACGAACCGCAATTATAGAAAGACAGGTTCGCAATAAGTTTAGTATTGAGTAACTCTTCTTTCAATGAGCGTAGAAATAGTTGGTGGATATTAAAAACATGTGAACTAATGTGTCGATACAATTTAATTGCAGAGCACATCGCATCATAATTATTTAGATTAATATTATTTCTAGGTTTCCTTTTCACAGAAATACATAAATATTAAAAATATTTAAAAATATTTGTCTAAAAATCTATGAAAAGAAATTTATAATTGAACTTTCGGCTGCTGTCATACTAGCACCATATCTAAAAAAGGACAGACAGCATTTATAAATAAATAAGGTAGTTTCAAATTTGGACTGGAAATAAATAAATTCGGAAAAGAAGAATTAGTTGTGATTTGTGATTCCGGACGTACCATTATCCATCATTAAAAAAAAAAAAAGATTCTTTCAAAGAACATGGAAAGATATAAAAACACGTTATTTCAATACTGGAAGTGCCTTTATCCGGGATTTAAAGAAAGATTATTTCGAAACAAGACGTACCGTTACTCACCGTCTCTCTTTTGAAAGTGAAACGATTTAAAGAAATGTTATTTCGATGCTGGTGACGTAGCGTGTTATTTATTTTATATATATATATATATAGAGAGAGAGAGAGAGATAGAGAGAGACTGAGACTGTGCGTGTGGAACCTCATTCCAATGCTGGGGACATAGCGTGCTATACGTTATTTCAATACCGGGAGTGCGCGGGGCTCTGGATAGAGATAGTACCTTTGATGTCTGACAGCACTTCTTGGGAGTAGACAGATTTACCGGTTCACGTGAACCTCTTAAAGCTTTCACGTTTGGTTGCTAATCCCACACTTTGAAAGACCGCCGCTTCACCTGGAGGGCTAAACGAAATCAGAAGGATGATGTTGACATGATATCAATGGGCAGAGGAATATAATTTATCTCTGTTTCGAAATCAATTGCCACGTATCCCTGACGAACCACCTACTTGGAGAATATTGGCAGGGCCGGATATATCGGGGAGCGGGGTAAGCGAATGCCCTAGGTGCATCATGATAAATAGGGCCCCCTCTAGGAACAGTCAGCCCCCCCCCCCACCCACACACATACAAACCCGAACTGCTCCTGACCACCCAAACATGATCTGTTCTGGGTCACCCTGGGCGCCCAAAACATAAACTGCCCTGGGCCACCCAAGGTCTAAATATGGCCCTGGATATTGGTTGTAGTCAACACGCAGAGGGTTGTTGAAGATACGTTGTATAATACCTTCCACCACCACGTGAAGTAATGAAGAAGAATTTGTTAGAATGGCAGGGGAAGTTAAGGGAAATCATAGAGGTTGTGCTAAAGTCTAAAGATTAAGAACTGTTAGTATAAAAGGAAGTGGAAGTTATGTTTGTGTACTCTGAAAAGAAACAATAGTTGATATTTTAAGCAAGATCAAGGTGGTGGATTTATTAGCAGAATCGGTAGAGCGTCAGATAAATTTCATTGTAGTATTTGTTCTGGCTCTAAACATTTTCAGTTGAAATACCACTCTATTCAACTTTACCTTTCATCCTTCTGGACTCAATAAAGTACCAAACAAATATTGAGGTTGATTCAATGAACTTTACTTCTTCTTTGCTCTTGGTCGTTGGGACTGGGTCGGTTTTGTAACAGGTTGAGGGTTGGTTCTTCTGGCTGGGTTATTTCCAGTCTAGCCTTATGTTATTTTTATATAAATATTTAGCTCCATTCCTGCACCAGCCATGGAATACTACATCACTGATGGATAAGTTGCATAACAGAGTGCTAACCGGAATGATCAGTTCCACCCATTGGTAAACCATACAACATAAATGGCATATATATATATATACCCTTGCTAGCAGAGAAAGCGGATATTAAAAAAGTAGACGAGAAAACAGAACCCAGATCCCCTCAGGGAAATGGCCTTGCTCAGTATGTAGGAAAGGTGTAGGTAGGAACTCCATTCTTTGCCCCAAATGCAAACAATGGGTACACAAGAGATGTAGCGGGATCTCAGGAAGCTTAATTAAGAATGTAGGATTCACATGCAGCAGCTGTGCTGAAACAGCAAGCAAACAGCCACAGGAAACAAGTACCACCAATCTCTGGGAGGGCCCTGTAGAAACAGTAGACAGCTTCTGCTACCTAGGTGACCGAATTAGCAACGGAGGTGGGTGCTCAGAAAGTACAATAACTAGGGTAAGAACGGGATGGAAGAAGTTTAGGGAACTACTACCACTGCTAGCTGCAAAAGGCTTCTCCCTCAGAATGAAAGGCAGACTGTATGATGCGTGTATCCGAACAGCGATGTTGCATGGTAGTGAGACCTGGGCGCTGAAGGTGGAAGACTTACGTAGATTAGAGAGAAACGAAGCCTGCATGCTCCGATGGATGTGTAACAGTAATATACGTGAACGACAAAGCATAAATGAATTGAGAGAGAGACTGAGCATAAGAGGAATCAAATGCTGCGTGCAGGAGAGGCGGTTACGCTGGTATGGACATGTGATGCGTATGAAGGATGACAGCTGCATAAAAAGGTGCAGAGCACTAGAAGTTGATGGAAACCGCGGAGTGGGGAGACCCAAGATGACTTGGGATGAGGTGATAAAAGCCGACCTTACCCAACTACACCTCTCAAAGTCAATGACACACGACCGTGACTTCTGGCGTCACGCAGTAATACAGGGTACCCGACCTCCCATGGGTACATGCTGAAGCATATAAACAATATGCCCCCCCCCCCACCCCACCGCAAGGTGGTCGTGGAGGTGCCACGGCAAAAAAGCACCCAGCCCACACTGTAAAGTGGACGTGTAGGCGCCACGAAAAAGCACCCAGCACTCACTGTAAATGAGGTTGGTGTTAGGAAGGGCATCCAGCTGTAGAAATCAAGCCAGATCAGTTCCTGTATGAGCAAGGCATGGTCAGCCGACCAGACACTGCCCACAACAGGACAACCCGTCTAACCCATGCTAGCGTGGAAGAACGGACGTAAAACGGTGATGATGATGATGATGATGATGATATATATATATATATATTATTATCATCTGTATGTATATATATACACACACACAATGGGCTTCCGTCTACTAAATTTTGACACAAAGTATTGCTTAACCCAAGTCTATGGCAGAAGGCTCATACCCGAGGTATTTTGCTGTAAAATCAAACCCAGGAATAATCTAGTTACAAAATACAAAAGAAACTTCTTAACCACACAGCTATACCTGTACTTCTTTCCAATTAGCTTTTTAATACTCATTGCATTAAACATGATAACTTCACTACTTTTTTTTATGAGGATGTCGTCCCTGAGTAATTTCGGTAATTTGTTTTCTAAAATACCCCTACTTGTGTACACTGCTGTACATCTACTTAGTGATTCTGTTTTTTCCTCACTACTTCCACTAGTACAGTGATGTCTATGGGTCACTGAGAAACACAGAAGTTGACTCTTTTACTTGTTGGAATAATTAAAATAATATTAGTCATTGTGCTAATATTGTTTTTTTTCCTCAGCGTAATTACTTCTAATTTAGCTGTTTTAATTCTCACTACATTAAATAAGTTAACACTAACTTCACTATGTAAGTAGAGGTCATACATCAGTTACTAGTTTGGGATATCTAATAAGATTATATTTTATTAGATATGTGAATATGTGCCCAGTGGCTTTGGATTTAGAATTCCTTAGGTGGTTGTCAAGTTTTTTAGTTAATAGGAAAATATTATAGGTTAGTCAGAAATAAGGCAACGCCCATAGATTTTTTTGTTGGGTCTCCAACACTGGTTAGACAAAGAAACTAGGCCCGTCCTATCACCAACCACTTTATTGCATGTACAGGGTGCTTTTATCATGTAGATCACCAACAAGAGGGAGGTTGTCATGTCTATGACACAACTGAAGGGTTCTCCCAATCCTTTGTTTGGCAAGCTATCTACAGCTGGATGCCCTTCCTATCACCAACCACTTTACAATGTGTCTTGGGTGTATTTATCATGTAGATCAGCAACACTCGGGAGGGTGTCATATCCTTGACACAACTGAAGAGTCCTCCCAACTCTTTGTTTGACAGGCTTTCTATAGCTGGATGCCCTTCCTGACCCCAATCACTTTACAGAGTGTACTGGGTACATTTTTATAAATATATGGTTTTTGTCTCTTCTACTCTTTTCTAACCAAAACAGGGAAATGTTAATCTACCTTTTCTTCTCATTCTTTAAAGTGCCCCCTTCTTCCCTATCCTGTTATAAATTGGAGAATCTTGTAAATCCAGATATTTGTAGAAATCATTCCAGCAAGAGGGGCCTCTTTTTTTTTTTTTGTTTAACTAGATAGAAGGTTTAGAGTAATGTGCTTGATCGAAGGTCATAAGACTGATAGTAGCTATTTTTGGATACCCAGTAGTTCAACATTACCCAAACCCAGCCATTTTGTCATTTTAACACTTTCGATACCAACCCAGCCAAAAACGACTCTGGTTCTATGAAGCATAACCACCTATTATAAAAGGTTCCTATTTATAGTTAAACCTCCCAACATAATTTTATATAAGAACCATTTGTTAAGTTACCCCACTTGGTAAGCCAATGAAGCCTGGGAATTTGTCGATTGATTCGATCGATCAATATATATCTGGGGGTAGGATATTAATGACCATAGGATACAGAAAAAGGAAATTATCATTATCTATTTACTAATTAACCATTGGTTCAAAATGACCTTAAGGCAGAGGCGTAAGTACGGTATGGCACATGGACTAGGAGCACTTTCTATTAATGTCAGATAAGCTATCGTCGGGGAGTGAAAAAATAAACTTCTTCAGAAGTATTGATCTGTCTTTGATTATCCTGGGTGAGAAACACTATGGTGGCTAGATCATTAAACCAGTTATATAAATTATGTTTGGGCAGAGGCACAATTTCACTGCTTGCCATAAGTGCTATTTTCCCTAGTTACACTTCTGCCCTTTGGTGAGTATAAAACCTGTTATGGAGCCCCACAAGGCTAACTTCTGCTCCAGCAGGGAAAACAGCTTTAACATGCTCGCTGTGTTTGTAATTATTTGTATGTAATATTTTGACTACCTAATTTGTTTTCCACCACTATATCATTTTCAATCTATTTCATACCTTACAGAATTTTATTTTTAAAATTCATTTAATTTTAATCATAGACATTTTTCAAACCATTTATATCTTTAACAGAATTATTTTGTAAAATTGTGTTTGTTCTGGTAATATCCTCTGGATAGACTAAAAGTTCCTTAAATTTACATTAACATTTGAGTAAATAATCCAATGATTTGTTAGGGACACTGAGGAAACTGATGTATTTTGTAATTGTAGCATGTATGTTTTCAATTGGAACTGTCTTAGCAGAATATTCTTTGCACAGTATGACCAACCTATATAGCATTTTCACCATGCATGGTCCCATAATTCATGAGGGCGTTGTTGGGGCACTGTATTATCATACAGTATTTCTAGGGCATTTCTAAACCTGGCAGAGCCCATCTGAATACAGCAGATTTCTTTCAGAGAAAGATAGAGAGTGAGAAAGAGATATAGAGGAAGAATCGACCCCAGTACTTGACTGCTATTTTTTTTTATTGACCTCAGAAGGACAAACGGCAGAGTTGACCTTGGCAGGATATGAACCGAGAGGGCAGAAACTAATACTGCAAAGCATTCTATCTGACATTCTAGTAACTTTGTTAATTCTTCGCCTTAACATATAAATAGTTTGTAATATATGTTGTTAGAATTATTTATTAATTAACAGTGTGTAATTAACGGATTAAAGAGTGTTTTGTAATGTATATCGTTAAGATTCTCTTGTTAATATTCTGAATTCTAATTGAACTATGACTAGTCATTTCAGGTAGTTGAGGCTTCCCCCTCCCCAACACCATCGACATTGTTATTGTTATATTGTTGTGATTGATTGTTCCAGCTGGCAAGAAATGTGTCATCAGGAACTGAGGAATGTGTCATCAGAAAGATGTGATAAGTGATACCTAACATAAAGAGAAAGAAAAAAAAAAACTACTTTGTTTATGCATTAACTGGCAAGAACTTGCTCATTCATTTGTATTACACAGTTGAAGTGATTGCCATAGACAATGTGTTTTTCAGATCATATTGCACAGCTATACAAAGATAGAGAAGCAATAGTGGAGGTTATAATTGACACAATGGGAAAACTGAAACAAGAAGAATGGTTATAACAATCCAATAATAAATATACTGTTTCCCCTATTATAAGACAAGTCTTATAATAATGTTTCCTCAAATAGAAAAAGTGTTAAATTAACCGAATATGTGAGCTCATATGTTGTGAGCCCCAATATTTCTATAGAAGAGCTAACAACAATAAATACATTTCCTATAATATAAGACAGGTCTTATATTAATTTCCCTTTTAACTAGGGCTTATTTTCGAGGTAGACCTTATATTTTTACACAAAAAATAACAGCACAAGAGTTTTGATAAAAGTATCATTATATTGATGTCAAAAATAAAGGATATAATAGAGTTAAAAACAATATCATTAAAAGAATGTTAATCAGCAAGACTCTGGAAATCTGTGTTTTACATTATTTTTTATATTAATATTTCGCAAAAATGCTTTAGACAGCAACTAAATAATCACGCTAGGGCTTATTTTTGGAGTAGGTCTTATAATAGGGGAAACAGTAGTTTAAACTGATGTAGTAGTTTTCCTTTCAATATGTCAAATGTACATGGTATTTTTAAGAATGGGTCATAGTCATTTCTATTCAACCATGACATAGCTAAATGAACAAATAGAACCTTTCATGACTAAATATAAAATATTAAAAAAGAAAATAGAATAAAAGAAACATTGCCTTTTCAGTTTCTGAGTTTAAAAATATTGACATTTATTACCTTCAGTATGTCAATAGTGGAGGTAAGTGACCTAGTGGTAAGTGTGTTAGACTTACGATTATAATGTTGTGGGTTCAATTCCTGGACTGGGTTGTGTGTTGTGCTCTTTAGCAAAACACTTCATTTCATGTTGCTCCAGTATACTCAACTGAAAATGAGTACCAGCAATAGCTGGGGGTTTAACCCTGCGGTGGACTGGCATACTGTCCAGGGTTAAGTCTTATACTCTCAGTCACTTAACACCACAGAAACCAGGATAAGTACCAGCCTGAGGTGTCTTCAGGCTCAAGACAGATGTCAGAATATGTTAAAAGTAGTAAGAATAATATAAATACAAACAAACCAGGTCAGCAATCTAGCTTTGATTCACAGTCAGTTTTATTACATTTCAATTAATCGGAGGCATTTTAGCCAACATAAAAACAGACCTGTCAACTGTCCCCATCCGATGGAGAGATCTCCCACCCACTTTTGGGTGGGTTAGAGATGTCTTCTCTTCTTAGAATGGGTATAGCTTTCATTATTTGTGAAAATGGGTATATATTTAGTAAAATCTCCCCGTTTCGGGGCACTTTTTTCATGATACTCCCTGTTTCCAACCCTTGCTAGCAGGGACAATGGGCATTAAATGATGATGATGATGATAAAGATAATGATGGTAGTGGTGGTGGTGATGAGGATGATGATGATGGTGTTGGTGGTGATGAGGATTATGATGGTAGTAGTGGTGATGATTATGATAATGATGGTGATGAGGATGATGTTGATGATGATGATAACATTAAGGATAGCCATGCCAGTCTGCAGGCAGCAGGTAGTAGTCAGCAAAAGACTAACATTGCCTTTTTACTGCTTTGCCACTCAGTGCAGATGACTGTATGTAAATATCACATCTTTTAACATGACATCCAATAGGCGATTGATTTGCTTGCTATATCTAGTGGATTTCTGACTACTGTGTCACTGAATAATGCTTTCTGATTTAATCACAAAGCCAGTAATTTTAGGGGAGGGGAAAGTCGATTAAATCTACCCCAGTGCATTACTGGTACTTTATTTTAATCAACCCTGTAAGGATGAAAGGCAAAGCTCACCTTGGTGGGATTTGATCTCAGAACATAAAGGGACGTAACTATATGTCACAAAGCATGTTGTCCGATGCTCTACCAATTGCTGCCAATACAATGTTATGAAATCTGTAGATCAGTTGTTAGAAGTCAAAATTACTCAATGGATAATTTGAACATTAAAGAAAAGTTCTTAAAAGAAATAAGCCCTAAATATTTATGTTCCAAAACAAAATTAGAGACAAAATCAATATCACACATAAAGGAAAGTAAATTCTTTTCAGATTGCGGCCATGCTGGGGCACTGCCTTGATTTAGTTGATCACATCAACCCCAGTACCTATTTTTTCAAGTTTGTTACTTAGTTTATTTATTTATTATTTTTTTCAACTACTGGACTATTGGACATGAACACAGACACATACACATACACATACACAGACAAAGACATACACAGACACAGACACATACACAGACACAGACACACACACAGACAAAGACATACACACACACACATGAGAAACTTCTGCTGTTTCCATCTACCAAATTCCAATCACAAGGTATTGGTCAACCCAAGGCTGTATTAGAAGACAATTACCCAAGGTGACATGCAACAAGACTGAACCTGAAACCAGATGTTTGTGAAGCAAACTTATTAACCACATAAACATACCAGTTATATACATGGTAATTGAGATAAATGTTGGAATTGCTAGTCATTGAAATGGAGTGTTACAAATACTAAGTTAAATAGAAAATGAGTTGAAATATAAAAATTAATAATTTATAAAATAAGCTGGTTATTTACATTCTGAGTTCAAATCCTGCTGAGGTTAGTTTTACTTTTCATCCTTACGGGGTTGATTAAATAAAGTACCAATAATGCACTAAGGTCAATTTAATTGACTTTCTCCTCCCCCAAAATTGTTGGTTTTGTATCTAAATCAGAAACCCTTATTTGCTAGGTGTGGAGAAAGGGCCATGTCCTTGACCTTTTCGTTCCTCTGAAACCAATGAAACTGCAGCTGTCAATGTTCAGTTTAAATTGTTGTAGATCAACTCCTGCACGGAAAGAATTCCAGAGGGGTGACATTCTTGGGAGGAAGGATTGTGTGTAGTGATTAATGCAGACTCTGGGGAGTTGGACACAATATGGGTGATGAGAGACGAGTGAGACAGGGACAGAGGAGCCTGAGTGGAGGTGGCATGAAGTCAGCCAGCTCTGAGGAGCAGATGTCATTGTAGTAACAGAGGCTGGAGTGTGTCAGGTCAGTTATTTTATGCCGATTAGACTTGTGGCTTTTTCTGGATGCGGTCTAGAATGCATGTATGTATGTGTGGCAACAATACTGATCCAGACGCAGGAGCACTACTCCATTATGGGTTTTACCTGAACTTTATAGATGGTCAAGAAGTTCGTAGGGGGGCTGAAGTAATTTTTGGCTCTGAAGAGATGGGCCTAGTTGTTAGATGCAGTTCTAGGTATGTTTAGGATGTGTGTTTGTTGTGTAATCTTTAGTGAGAGTCATGCCTAGCATTTGGAGTGAATATGAGGGTTCTTCTAATTGTGTGCTGTTCATATTTAAGGGTGGTGAGGTGCAGTGTTGTTTTAGTTCCATACACATACAATTAACAAAACAAATGAACAATAACTATAAAAATGAATCCAATCTTTCACTGATTTGGTTTCAGTCATTTAACTGGTTTGTAGTTATACAAAGACATCTTAAAACGTTTTGGTGATTAGATTGATGCCAGCACTTATTTCAATCTATTATTTATTATAGTTCTCTATTGAAATACTACATTACGGAACAAAAGCAAGACCACGCACATACACATACAACCACACACACACACACAAACACACATACACTCACACACATACACACTCACTCACTCACTCACACACTGAATATAAATGTGCTTCAAATAATATATTAATGCAGAGTTGCAATTATTATTTTCCAAGATATTAAGGGCAGTGGCTTAGCGGAATTGTTAGGAACGCTGGACAACAGGCTTTGTGGCATATAGTTACATCCCTTTACGTTCTGAGTTCAAATTCCATCAAGGTCAGATTTGCTTTTCATCTTTATGGGGGTTGATAAAATAAAGTACCAGAAATGCAGTGAGGTTAATTTAATCAACTTTCACTCAAAAATTGTTGACCTTGTGTCTAAACAAGAAACCATTATTTTCCAAGATATTATCCACTGACTTGGTCAGTCTTTTTCCAAACGAAGTCAAGTACCACTGCTAATATTGTTATATTTTAACACTGAACAGCTTCCGAGTCCTTAAATCCATCTCACTCAGTTCTTGTAATGACCAGTTCTCCAGACCAAATGTTGGCACTCGAATGTACACAGCAAAAGTATTATGGGCAATGTGCTTATTGTTTGCTGAGAACATGTGTAGACTGGGGAGAAATGAAGTAGCCATGCTTTGTTGATGTGGAATGTAATGGTGAAAGAAAGGAAGAGCTTGGATGAACTGACAGAGAAACTGGGTTTAAGAGGAATCTGAGGTGGTTTGCAGGAGAGAAGACTGTGATGGTACGGAAATGTGATGCACACGAATGATGGTCGATGGGTGAAGAAGTGTCAGGTAATGCCAGTGGAAGGAAACCACAGTAGAGGTAGACCAGGAAAGACCTGGCAAGACGTGGTGAGGAGCTGACTTCAAATCATTGAGACTTAGAGAAGAGATAACCAAGAAACGCGTTAAGTGGAGAGATTTTGTGTTGAAAAGGACCCGTCCAACCCATGCAAGTATGCAAGGATGGACGTAAACACGATAATGATGATGATGATCGTATATATAGTGAGGCAGAGGGGAATGGAGAGAAGGAACAACAATAAAAACTTATTTAAAAGTCCAAAGATAACTAATGAGAAATAATATAGAGAATTGCTTCATATTAAATCAAGAATTACATGATAAATGGTTCCCCCCCTCCAAGATTATTTTATTTGGCACAGAAGCAAAAGACACAAGAATGAAATAAATAAATAAACACAAACATTATCTTTGGAGTTAAAGAGGGAATAACTGTTTTACGAATAGAATGAATAAAATCTGACAGGAAAAGTGATGGAGATGAATAGAAAATAGAATTAGGAGAAAATAAAGGAAATAAGAGAAACTGAGGAGAGGGTAGGATAGCAGGAAAGGAAGAGAGAAAATATATAGAGAAACGGAAGAAAGAAAAGGAGGAGAGAAAGATTGAATGAAAATCGATGAAGGAAGAGAAAAGAAGATAGAGAATGAAAGTAGGAGGAAAAGACAAAAATGTGATAGAGACAGGGGGAGGAAAAAATGAAAGAGAGAAAAAGAAAGGGGGATAGATTATAGAGAGAGAGCGAGAGATAAAGATATATATATATATAAAGAGAGAGAGAGAGCGAGAGATAAAGATATATATATATATATATATATAAAGAGAGAGAGAGCGCGAGAGATAAAGATATATATATATATATATATAAAGAGAGAGAGAGAGAGAGAGATAAAGATATATACATATATATAAAGAGAGAGAGAGAATGTGTGTGAATGACGAGGTGCTGATCTGTGTGAGCGAAAGAGAGAGTGTGTGAATAACGAGGTGGTAATCTGTGCGATAGAAAAAGATAGAAAGAGAGAGAGTGTGTGTGAATAACGAGGTGGTAATCTATGCGATAGAGAAAGATAGAAAGAGAGAGAGTGTGTGTGAATAACGAGGTGGTAATCTATGCGATAGAGAAAGATAGAAAGAGAGAGAGTGTGTGTGAATAACGAGGTGGTGATCTGTGTGAAGTATTTGACAGCGCCATCTGTTGGCAAGGAGGAGCTGACACTATGGTGGTAATGAATCTCAGTCCATCTCTTTTGGGGGAGATAAACGACAGGTTCTTTGCCTGAAAACTGAGTTGTTTTTTTTTATATTTATATATTATCTCCCAGCTTATTCCTTGTTACAAGTCTTCCTAGACTTTTGACGGCTGTGAAAGAAAAAAACAAACAATATACAAGAAAGCAACACTCAATGGCACCGAACTATTCGTACGACATTACTTCCTCGAAGTGCGTTAAATAAAATGAAGTTATCCGAGAAGAACTGTTGGTATATTTCATTCACACTGTGTTGGCAACCTTAACCAGGAAAATAATAAAAGGGACTGAATATTCAATGGTTTTATTCATATGAAATCTTGCTAGTATTGGCTTTTATCATTCTGAGAATACAAGGTGACGTCAACGGATCGGAAAGCTTTTTCCTCCATATAATCATTTAAGCATACATACGTAAAAAGCACTTACATAAAAGTGAACATAGGTAAATGTATCTGTATGTATTGTTATGTGTATTTGCTGTGTGTAAACACAGTACTCGCTCTATGTTTGCTACACGTACATAACCGTATAGCGGCAACCACTGACTTCATCCGAATGAACACTACCAATGTTTAGAAGCAACATATGTGTACAAGTGTCGCCTTAGTACGACTTTGAAGACGTGGAATTTTAGGGTTAGCTTCTACGAGATAATTGCTTGCTTTTTGGCTTCGACAGGATCATGACTGGACAGGGACCTTCTTATAGGTTTGCCGACTATTTCGTGATCTGTGGATTAGATGTGGCCTCCGGGTTAGAGCCTGATACATTATCAGGTAAGTCATTCTGCTATTATATGCATATAAACATATGATTTAATGTAATCAATGTTACATGTATACATGTACACACTCTTCAAACACAAACACAGATATACGCATGCAATGGATGAACGTACATACAGGCTTTATAGTAACGATTTATTTTGATTAGATCGACCTAAGACTAGGTGTGAATAGTATAAAAGAAAATATGAAACAGTGGTGAATTTATGTCGAATAAATAATATTTGAGATGTGATGTCGGGCAACAACCTCTTATGTATGCATAAATGTGTGTGTATATGTATGCAGCCATCATGTGTGTATATGTATATATATATATATGTAATAAGTATATATATATGTAATAAGTATATATATATATATGTATGTATATGCATGTATATATGTATGTATATGCATGTATATATGTATGTATATGCATGTATATATATATATATGTATGTATATATATATATATGTATATACCTAATATACTAATTATATATATATATATAATCTTTATCTATCTATATATCTGTGGCTAATAAAGAAACATATCTATCTATATATATAAGATTTGAAGTTTGAAAGACGACAATGCGAAATGGACGAACAAGAAAATAAGACGAAGCAAGATGTTATGTTACCTTATTTATCTATCTGTCCTGATATATATATATATATATATATATATATATATATATATATATATTTATATATATATATGTATGTATGTTGTAAAGAGTTAGTGCCCGGCAGCAAGAGCTCAGTTGTTGGGCATTAACTGTTTACAATACATACACTCTACTTTACCAAGTATTGAGTACTTAGCTGAATAATGGTCTTACTAGTCTAAACTAGTAACTCTCCCCCTCTCTCTCGTCATCATCACCATTTAACGTCCATGGGCTAGATGGGTTGCCCCGTTGTGAGAGGACCATGTCTTTTGGGCATACAGAACAGGTTTTTGATTGGTTTCTACGGCTGGATGCCCTTCCTAAAACCAACTACATTTACAGTGTGTGCTGAGTGCTTTTTGTCGTGACACCTACACGACCACTTTACAGTGTGGGCTGGGCGCTTTTTGTTGTGCCGCCATCGTAGCCATTTACAGTGTTGGCTGGAGATTTGGGAGGGGATTGGGGAAGTAGATCTAGGGACAGAGTGTTAGGACATGGGAGGTGCAAGAGAGTGAGGGTCGTGGACGAAGGCAGGGGAAGGTAGTGCATACGAGATGCATGCTTTCAAGCCGTGTACACGGGATGGTGGCTCTTCTGTATTAAGGCATATTGCCAGAAAACTTGATCCTGTCTCATCGCCTTAGAGAGGTGCAATTGTACAATGGTCAGCTTTTATTACCTCATCCGAAGTCTTCTTACACCACAGCTTCCATCAACTTTGAGCCCTCTGCACCATTTTATACAGCTGTCATCCTTCATAGGCATCACATGTCCATACCAATGCATCCTCCTCTCTTACACACTGCATCTGATCCCTCTTATGCCCAGTTTCTCTCTTAGTTCATTTATGCTTTGCCGTTCATGTATATTACTACTACACATTCATCAAAGCATGGAAGTTTCATTTCTTTCAAATGTTCGCAGGTCCTCTGCATACAGAGCTCAGGTCTCACTGCCATGCAACGTTGCTGTTCATGTACTTACATCGTGCAATCTGCCTTTCATTTTGAGGGAAAACCTTTTGTGGTTAGCAGCAGTAGTAACTACTTGAATTTCCTCATCTCATTTTTTCTCTGGCTATAGTATATTCGAAACATTCACTTCCACTGCTAATTAACTATCAACTACTTTTACTGAGCCATCTGGGCATTTAAAGGAGTTAGTGTCCAGTGGGTTGTTGCTACTTACTGCACCTGTGCAATGACCACATATAAAACCTGTGTTTTTTGCTAGCCTATCTGAAATCCCACTACATCTCTTGTGTACATAATTTGCATTTGGGCATAGGATGGAATTTCTATCTACTTGTTTCCTGCACACTGAGCAAGGCCATTTCCCTGAGGGAATCTGGGCTCTGTTATCCTCTCTACATACTTGTACTTTGGTCTTTGCCAAGTTGACTTTAAGACCTTTAGATTCTAGGCCATGCTTCCAGGTTTGGAATTTCTTCTCTAGATCTGCCATAGATTCAGCTATAAGGGTTAGGTCATCTGCATACTGAAGCTCCCATGGGCAGCCAATTTTAAACTCTTCTGTTTTAGCCTGCAGGTTGATAAAAAAAACATGAATTGCATCTCATCTAGGTTAACTCAGTCTCTGATCAGCTGTGCTATAACTCTGTTTGTGACCTTCATGACCTGGTCAATCAACTTGATACCTGTATAGTTTTCTCTATCTAGAGCATCTCCTTTGCCCTTGTAACAGTTGACGATGATGCTCCTATGCCAGTCATTGGGTCTGATATCTTTTTGTATTATTTGGTTTACAATATTGTTGGTTAAGGGGTGATCTACCATCCCAGAAGGCTCAGCTGCTTTGCATGTCATCATATCCTTGATTGCCTTATTATACTACTGCTGACTTATATTGCCGGTCCCTCTCATTCATTCTGCTCATTCAGTAGTCGTTCATAGTGGCACTTCCATGCTACCTTATTTTCAGCATCAGTGAGTGCAAGTACACCATTATCATCTTAGACTCACTTCTCTCCATCAACATCACAATTTTCCCTGACACACTGCCTCACAATCCTGAACATGTCACACCTTTGGTCTTCGCATTGAAGAACATGTTTAAATTTCTTATTTCCTGTTTCCCTTCTTGCAAAGTATACCTGTCACCTAGCTTCTCTCCTAGCCTCCTGGTGGTGCTCTCTACTTCCCCCATTCTGCCATTCTTTCCATGTTTGTCTTCTGACATTAATTGTCTCCTCTACCTTACTGTTCCACCACCAAGTCACTCTACTTCTCCCTAGAGACCTACTCAAACCACAGATTTTGTTTGTCACCTTCAGTAGGTTATCTTTCAGGAATTCCCACTGCTTTATACTGTATGTCTCTCTTTGTTCTTCCTTACTGTCAAAAGCATCAAGCAATATAGCCCTAAATTTTTTACTGACTGTGAGGTTCTTTAACTTCCGTATTCTTTTCCTCCAAATTGTGCTTTGGTGTTGAGTTTGTCTAGCCTTAACTATAAGGTCACTACTAAGTTATGTTGGGAGGTGCATTTTTCACCAGGGAGGAACTTTGTATTTACAACTGCCCAATGACTGGCATAGTAGATTCATGATTGCTACAAGGGAAAAGGTGATGCACTAGATAGGAGCAACTACAAGGGCATAAAAATGATGGGCCAAGTTATGAATTGACAGGAAGTGTTCTAGACTAATTAGGCAAAAAAGCCAAATTAAGTGAGATGCAGTTTGGTTGTGTGCCACAGATGCTCTCTTCTTAGCTATACGAGAAGTTCCTAGTAAACCACTAAATCTAGTTTTCATTGATCTGGAGGTCTTTGGCAGAGTATCACAATCTTTTATCTGGTGGTCCTTAAGGAAACTGTGTAGAAGAATGACTTGTGAGAGCAGTGCAAGCCGTGTACAGAGGAGCTGTCAGTAAAGTGAGAGTAGGTAATGAGTTTAGTGAAGAATTTAAAGCGCAGACTAGTGTTCATCAGGGCTCAGTCCTAAGTACACTCCAGTTTATGAAATTCTCCAAGCCATAACAAAGGAGCTTAAGACAGGTTGTCCATGGAAAATTATGTATGCTGATTACCTGGTTCTCATGGCAAAATCAGTGGAAGAGCTAAAGAGGAGGCAGACTAACAGAAAGGGGAAACTTTGTATGTGGCAGATGGGCAGGGATAATTGGTAGTAAGAGCATCACTTAAATATTTTCCAGTCCTATGAATGTTTCATAGACGTGGTTGATTGCTTCTGAAACCTAGGAGATCAAATTAATAGGGGAAGAAGGTGCACCGAGAGCATAGTAGCTAGGATAAGAACAGGATGGAAAAATTTCAGGGAGCTATTACCCCTGTTGACAACAAAATATTTCT
>OZ024746.1:18339581-18347081 GCA_964016885.1 Eledone cirrhosa | reverse complement strand
AGATCGTATAAGGTGTCACGACAAAAAAAACACACAGTCCACGCTGTAATGTGGCCGTGTAGGCAACACGGTAAAAACCTCCCAGTCCCACACTGTAAATGTGGTTGGTGTTAGGAAGGGCATCCAGCTGTAGAAAACCCGCCAGACAGTCCTATGTGAGCAAGACAACCACTCTTGCCTCAAGTGGGAAAACTCCCGTCCAAACCCATGCAAGCGTGGAACATGGACGTTAAACGATGATGATATATATATATATATATATATATATATATATATATATATATATATATATATATATATATATATATATATTTCGTTTCTGAATTTTTTTAGCAAGATTCTTTATCTGAAAACGTGTGTTGAAACCGATATTGTTATACTTTGGGAGGGTCATGTTGCCAATAAGAAACACACGCACCAGTTGCTTTCACTTTAATTTATAATAAATTTATAAATTTAGGAATTTATGAATTTCCGGTTGGTTGGTTGGTTCCACAACCAGATGGTTGTTTATATATTGTCAAAGTTCTTTCGTCACAAATACTGTGACCTCTTCAGTGACTGGGGGTTCTTTTCTTTGTTTTTTGTGCTTCTCCTTTGTTCTGAACAAGATGGCATAGGACAGAACAAAGGAGAGAAACAAAGAAAAGAACCCCCAGTCACTGAAGAGGTCACAGAATGTGTGACGAAAGAACTTTGACAATATATAAACAACCATCTGGTTGTGGAACCAACCAACCAACCGGAAATTTATGAATTCCTAAATTTATAAATTTATTATAATAAATTGAAGTGAAAGCAACTGGTGCGTGTGTTTCTTATTGGCAACATGACCCTCCCAAAGTATAACAATATATATATATATATATACATATATATATATATATATATATATATATATATATATATATATATATATATATATATATATATAAAATAAACGTGAATCAACTGAATATTGTTTCTGATCTTTTATTAATATAATATACATAGGAAGGCCTGGGAGGAGGTGGTAAAAGCTGACCTTGCACAATTGCACAGAATTGAGATCTTTGGCGTTATGCAGTAATACTGAAGACCTACCTTACTGCTATTTCCTTCTCCTTCCATACACCGCCCTTACCTTTACACCCCCCACCTTAATCACTAGTCCAAACTGTAAAGTGGTTGTTTTGGTGTCATGACAAAAAGCACCCTGCCCAGAATGTTGAGTGGTCATGAAGGTGTCACGACAAAAAGCACCCTGCGCACACTAAATATGGTTGGTGTTATGAAGGGCATCCAGCCGTAGAAACCAAGCCAAAACCAGTTTTGTATGAGCAAGACATGGTCATCTGACCTGGCTCGTCTCTCAACAGAGCAACTTGTCTAACCCATGCTCATGAAAAATAGACATTAAACAATGATGATGATAGGGGAATATATATATATACATACATATATGCATGTGTATATGTATGTATAGATATATATAATTGTTTCTACTTTTGGCACAAGGCCAACAAATACCCCAGTGTATCACTGGTACTTTATTTTATCGACCCCCGTAAGGATGAAAGGCAAAGTTAACCTTGGCGGGATTTGGACTCAAAACGTAAAGGGCCATAACTCTGTTACAAAGCATGACGTCTGATGCTCTACCGATACTGCCAATCTGTGTGTATATATATATATATATATGTGTATGTGTGTCTGTGAAGGTACTTGGCTTTGTAGTTAAGGTATTCGGCTTCTGATTGTAAGGTCATGAGTTTGATTCCCGGTGGTGTGTTGTATTCGAAGGCAAGACACTTTACTCCATGTTGCTTCAATGAGATGTACCTGTAATTAGGTTAACAGTACACGTGTCTGTGGAATGCTCAACCATTTGCACGTTAATTTGGTGAGCAGGCAGTTTTGTCGTAACTAACAGAGTGGCAGTTATATATATGTATATAACGAAGGAAGATGGACCATAATGCACCAGAGTACTCAATACTTTGGGTAGTAGAGTGGTCAATAGGAAAATTTGGTCCAGAAATAGCCGTCGAAACGGCTTGAGCTCTGCCGTCGGGGTTAAAAATTTTCCTATATGTATATATATATATATTATACATCTATTATGCAATTTATACCTGAAGATATCAACAGGTTCATATGCAAACTGGCCACTGAAATGTGCATAGTATTTGCGGAAATAAATATTTAAGGAAATTCAACAGTTTTGGCCCCCTGTTGAAATTTCACTTTATAATATATATATATATTTTATATATATACTTTATATATAACAATCAAAGAGTGTTTAATAACATTTAATTACTAACGATCGTTTCATCCAAGCACAAGGCCGGAATCATCAGAGTGCAAATCAAAAGTTAGAACACGGATAACTTTATTAAAGAATATTCTGGGAATACCATATATGGAAAGAAAGCTAAAATAATAGATGTTAACAGACATTTAAGAGAGGAAAGCAAGAAGCACATGAAAAGCATGATCATATAAATATGATCAAGAATCAGCAGCAAGGGGCATTAAAAACATTAAATATATATATATATATATATATATATATGTTTAATATAGAAATGGCTTCTGCAGGACTAGAACTGTTTCATTCAGGAGAAATCATCATGAAGCTTCCTGATGATTTCTCCCAAATGAAACAGTTCTAGTCCTGCAGAAGCCATTTCTATATTAAATATTTATACTCTGCTATGTATTGAGTACCTTACTTACTGTAGTTACCCCCAATTGAACCCGGGATTAACATACACACACATATATATATATGTGTGTGTATTTTTGTATATATATACATATCATCAGTAATGCTATTTTATGTCTGTCTTTCCATGCTTGCTTAGATTGGACTGGTCTTTTCCTAGTAACCTACCCATAATTTGTCATTCACACACATTAGTATTGCTTTGCTTCATTTCTCTCCAGCCTTTACAATATATCCTCTACATTTATTGGCCATGTCTCACTACCAAGCAACATCACACTTTGCACACAGACATCATACAGCCGTTCTTCTTTTCATAAATATAAATATTTTGTTGTCAACAGAGGTAGTAGCTCCCTGAACCTTTTCCATCCTTTTCTTTACTTAACTGCTATGCTTTTGGAGCACCTTCCTTTTCTCTTAATTTGATCATCTCGGTAGCAGAAGCTATCAACCACTTCTATGGAGCCTTTTTCCATCCTGTTCTTAACCTAGCTACTATGCTTTTGGTGCAGCTTCTATATTAATTTGAACATCTAGATAGCAGAAGCTATCAACCATTTCTACAAAGCCTTTTTCCAACCTTTTCTTAACCTCGCAACTATGCTCTCAGTGCAGCTTCCTTCCCTATTAATTAGATCTCCTAGGTAGCAGAAGCTATCAACTAGTTCTATTGAGCCATCCTGGGATTGGAAAACGTTTATTTTACTGATACACTTATTACTAACTATCCCTGTGCATCTGCCACATACAAAGTCTGTTAGTCTGCCTGCCTTTCCATTACTATATTCAGGATTTATATTGAGTACATCATATAGAGTTACAACCTACTCCTTTTCTACATATCAAACACAGTCACTTCCCAGATTGGATCAGGATTAGATCCTGTTCCACTTAACAAAACTATGTTTTTCCCCTTCAAGTTATGTTTTGAAAGCCGGAATTTATTCTCTATCACCCTTCCATCTCCATATGTATGTTTGTATATATGTGTGTATGTATGTGTATGTCTACGTTTGCATGCATGCTTTTCTTTGTTGATTTTAACATATACACACACACACACATATATATATATATATATACTTATATTTACACACACACACATACACATATACTTATACATACACACATATATATAGAGAGAGAACAAATTATTGAAGATGTGTGTATGTATATATATATATATATATATATATATGCATACACACATATAAGGGTGTTCAAATACATCCATGCACACTGACATATATATATATATATACAATGCAAATAACACTACTTTATTAAAAGTATTCTTTCAAAATGCTGTTGGTTTTTTTTTTTATTACTTTATGTTGTACAACTTTGTTATTACAAAGTCTGCTGTTGATTTGAAGAAAATATTTACAGCCACTCCCATGTAAATTATTTCTCAATACCCAGTTTTAGTAAATTTAGTGACTGGGGTAGAGTAGTTGGCTTTTATTGTGTAGTTTAACAGTCGGTTGGTTGGCTGGGTGTAAATTTCATAAAAATTTCTTTCATTACATTAGTTTAGTAAGTAGATATTTGTAACAATTATCAACTAAACACACACACACACACTTTCTCTCTATAACATTCTTGTATAATTAAACAAGCTTTATTAAAGAAGTTATTACACTTATGGAGGGGTAGCGGCACACCTCTCTCTTAACTATCTGCCTTACCACCACATTCTTGTGCTTTGAGGCCCGTCTCTCTCTCATTTGTACCATTTTGTCTGTCTCATTGTCGCTCTCATATGAATATAACCCAGATATAATACAGTTTCTGTTGATAAATATTATTGTTTTGAAGCTTTGTTAAGGAAGTTATTACACCTATGGGGTTACACTTTATTTCACGTTGCTCCAGTATACTCAGCTGAAAATGAGCACCAGCAATAGATGCGGGAGGTGGGGGGCTGCAATGGACTGGCGTCCTGTCCAGGGAGAGTCTTGTACTCTCAGTCGTTTCACTCCACGGAAACTGGGATAAGCATCGACCTGATGAGTCTCCAGACTCAATACAAGCTTTAGCCCTGCAATGGACTGGCGTCCTGTCCAGGAGGAAGTCTTGTACTCTCAGTCACTTCACGCCATGGAAACCGGGATAAGCACCGGCCTTGAGACACTCTTTAAATTTCGGTACACCTCTCTCTTAACTATCTGCCGTATCATGACATTCTTGTGCTTTGAGGCCCGTCTCTCTCTCTCTCTCGTACCATTTTGTCTGTCTCATATGAATATAACCCAGATATAATACACAGTTTCTCCTGACAAATATTCTTGTTATTTATTCCCTGCGATAATTACTACTATGATCCTCGAGCCTGTTGATAGTAAGTTCGCACCAGATGCCCCCCCCCCCCCCATTGACATCTTAACTACTTATACAATTCAGGTTAACAGCACCACTTACCACATTTATCTTAATGTAATGTTTTAAAGTACATATTAATCGAACCTTTCCGTTTATACTATTTCCCCTTATGGGGGGGGGGGGGGGGGCTTTTACATACACGTACACAAAATTCCCCACACGGATCTATTTTAAATGTCGGTTACGAATTTTCTTTTCGTTTTCTCAGTTGACATATTTCTAGAATGTATGCACATGTATATAATGCATCCACCACATGTATATAATGCATCCACATGTACAAGGTTACAGTAATGATTTTGTTAATAAAATGTCGAGCCCAGTTATCGTCTATAAGCTATGTAAAGTCGGCTGTGTGTACCGTTACTTTGTAGTGTTCGTTCCGGTTCTCTGCACGTTAAATTCAAATCTGGTTGAGGTCAACTTTACCCTTCATCCATTCGGGATCGATAGATACAGTACCAGCGAAGGACAATGGGTTGGCGGTGTTTATTAGAACGTTGGACGGTAGTTGTTCTGGTTTTCTACATTCTAAGTTCAAATTCTGTCATTGGAAAAAAAGAGAGAGAAATAAGAGACTTATGAGATGCAACCCACGCATGTGTGTGAGCTGTAACAAACAACACACATTATATATATATATATATATATATATATATATATATATATATATATATATATATAACTGTTTCTACTTTAGGCACAAGGCCAGCAATTACTCAGTGCATTACTGGTACTTTATTTTATCGACCCCGTAAGGATGGAAGGCAAAGTCAACCTCGGCGGGATTTGAACTCAGATCATAAAGGGACGTAACTATGCTGGAAAGCATGGCGTCCGACCCTCTACCGATACTATATATATATAACGTGTGTAATGTAGTAAATATGCCACGGTGCAATTTACTAATACAAACTGTCACAATAATGATATGCAACATAAACAAAAATACATACACTCCTTCGATTCAACGGTTTTTTTTTTTATTTAACAACTGACTACTAGTTTCATACTGTTCTAGATATTTTTGCTGAACATACTGCAACATTTTCATCATTTATCTGTTCTAATTAAAAGCTATTTACATCATATAATTACCTGTTAATGGAACTGCCGTGAAGATTCATTGTTTAGTGGCATGTTTTCCTATTTTATTGCTAGCTGAACATTGTAGAAAGATTTCATATTGATAGTTTTAACTTTCAGTGATTTTTCATGGCATTCGTCGTCATTTTTAAGATGGTTAACATTTTTTTCACATTTGCAATCAGGGAAAGTAAATATTTTTGTATCGATGCTAAAACCATTTGTTGAAACAAGGCTCGACTTTCAATCGCTGATGCCATAAGCTATATGAAATTTGAAGCCCTTCTTTAAAAAACGAAAATTGGGTCAAAAGATTTTAAATAATTATACATGATTTGTATTTTTTGTATTAATGTTAATGATAGATAATAAATAATTTATATATATATATAAATCAAATGAAAAAGATATATGTATATATATAGAGAGAAAGAACCATATATCTTAGAGGAAAAGGAAACGCAGTACATTGTATATATATACCAAATACATACATATACACACATATATAATTTTTGATGATTTAGTGTTAAAGAATAAGAATTAATGATGAAATAAAAGTATATTTAAAAAAAAATGAGACCCCTGATGGTGTGTGTGGCCCTAAGCTATAGCTAATTTAGCTTGTAAGTAAGTCTGGCACTGGTTGAACACTGTTTATGTCATTGTAATTGTACTTTAGTACTTTTAAAAAAGGAACTATACTTGTTAGTTGTTTACTTCTGTGCATTAAGATCATGATTCATAATATATATTTTGTCAAAGATGGATAGTTGTTTCGTCTCTCAACCTACTCATGTTTATGGAAGTAAATCTAATCCGCATGTCACCACCATAAATGAGACTTAAGGGTCAATCTGCCTCATGGTTCCGGCTGACTGGATGGAGAAGACATTACCCCGGAAGACAGTGAGAGGGATGTGCTGGAACAGCTACTCCATCTTGCAGTACTTGTATCTGCAGGTAGCCAACTTCACAGTAGTGAGCAGGGATGTGGTCTGTGGGGCCAAGAAAGTTGGAAGCTTCCACTGCTACAGGCTCAACCACAAACCTAGATTTTGACCGATACTTTGACAGTTTACCCTCTTCGGCCTGACGGGCAGTGAAGCCAGGGCTGGTAGCCAAATTTAGCAGGCTGCCACTAGAGAAGGTGTCACAACATGTGGCAACCCTGATCAAACACTTTCCAGTTGTAATCATGAATTTTGGGTAATGACTGAAAGAATATGATTGTGAATACAAGCGGCCAAAATGGGGTTCCTCCGAAGGGTCTTTACAGTAATGTTCCTCAATAGGGTCTGTAGCTCAGAGATCAGAGT
>OZ024746.1:18298206-18339381 GCA_964016885.1 Eledone cirrhosa | reverse complement strand
AGTTTTTATTCTTCAACAGAAAATCATAAATAAATTATATATATTTATATCATCATCATCATCATTTAACGTCTACTTTCCTTGCTAGCAAGGGTTATATATATATATATATATATATATATATATATATATTTTTTTATCATTAATATGATGATGAAGTCATGTATAATTATTCAAAATTTTTCTAGAGAAGGACCTCAAATTTTATATTGTTTAGGGCCTCAGCAGATGAAAGTCTAGCCCTGCATGCATCAAGCAATTACATGTACCCATGTTTTACATTTTGTACATTGTATAGAGTTTCTACTTACTCCTTCTCTACATGTAGAGCAATGCCATTTTCCTGAACTATTTGATTGTAAGTTCTATCCACTATTGTTGCACCACCACCATGTCACCCTCTGGCTGGTGCTTTGCTCCAACTACAAGTAGCTTGTAGTAGGTTGTCACATTGGCACTTTCAATTGTCTTCTATGTCATGTGTGGTTAACTCCTCCTCTTACTCTCATCATAACCCTCTAAATTTCCTGAACCTATATTTAACACAAAGGGCCTTTAGCTTCCATATTTTCCTCTTACAGATTTTCCTGTGTTTCTAGTTCTTAGTCTGATGTCACTAATAACCATTGTATGTTGGGTGCTGCATTCTTCTCTGGGGAAAGATATAACATTCATAACCCTCTGTCTATACTGTTTTCTAACAAGTAAAAAGTCATTTTGGCTTGTGTGTTCACCTGATTGGTGGTAGGTGATCAGATGATTGGTAGGTGATCAAATGGCTGGTAGGTGATCAGATGGCTGGTTGGTTTCCTGAAGTTTGTGTTGCAAATGATTAGTTCATTTGCACCATAAAATTCTAGGATTCATGTGTGAATATAGCTTATGAGAAATAATGAGAGAGTGAGAGAGAGTATAAAGGAATACAGGGAAACAGTGAAAGAGAGGAGACAACAAGGAGAGTAGAGAAAATAGAAAAATACAGGAGGTAAGGAGGGAGAGAGTAGTATGGAGAATGAGAGATAGTCGCACTGAGAAAGAGAGACAGAGAATGAATAAGAGGAAGGAAGATAATAGTGGAGGGAGATGAGGGGCAAGAGAAATATATAGAGAGGAGTAGTGAGAAATGAGAGAAAGGGAAGAAGAAAGTGTTGAAATGAGACTGGTAGAAATAATAGAGGGTTGTGGGGTGTGGAAAGCTTGCAGACATGGTAGGGGGAGATGGTGAGAGATATAATTAGAGATATATAATGGTAGGAAAGATAGACATAATTAGAGGTGAGACAAATAAGTGATAAATAAAAGAATACCTCAGTGTCATCGAAGCATTTAGTAACTTTACATACACAATGAATTATTTTGAAAGTAAGAAGGGCAGTGGATTGGCAATAATCGGTAGTGCATTGGACAACATGCTTTGTGGTATTGAGTTACGTCCCATTACGTTCTGAGTTCAAATACCGCTGGAGTTAGCTTTGCTTTTCATCCTTATGGGTTTAATAAAATAAAGTACCAGTAATGTGCACTAGGATAGATTTGACTTTCCCCTTTCTCGAAAATTGCTGGCCTTGTGCCTAAATCAGAAACCATTGTTGTTTTGAAAGCGAACTTAATCATTATATTTTGGTAGATATTTTGGTGGATTGGCAGTATCAGTAGAGGGTCGGACGCCATGCTTTGACGCAAAGTTACGTCCCTTTACGATCTAAGTTCAAATCCCGCCGAGGTTAACTTTGCCTTTTCATTCTTACGGGGTCGATAAAATAAAGTATCAGTAATGTACTGGGTAATTGCTGGCCTTGTGCCAAAAGTAGAAACAATTATATTTTGGTAGATAAAATATTGATTTCGATTATCATATCTTTTATTTTCGATAATTGGATTATTTTCACGGGATGTTTGTTGAGAAATTACTTTTAGAGTTTGGTCTATCAAATTTAAATTACAGCTTGAATATCTGTATTTCTGTTTATTTAAATTTGATCAGAAGGAAACATCATCATTACTGAATAGGACAGTAAAATTCAAAGAAGTTTTCTGTGGTTGGAACTAAATTCTTTGAAGATAATTTTTATTTGATTAACTTGAGCTTCACAAAGTAATTTTCAAAGTTTTAGTTATCAAAAAAAAAAAAAAAAAAGGCAATAAAGCAGAATACAGTGATAATAAATGTTTTTAAAAAACATTTTGGTAACAAATGAAATCATATTAAAGAACGATTTTCCAAACAAAAATAATGAATTAAAAACTAAGTATCTTGAAAGATCACTTGTGTTCACTCATGCAAATTCATGTGCAGGTGTACAGTATTGACTAGCTTTATACTAATTTCACTTCATTTTAAAGGTTGCGTTTGTCTTGATAGTTTGGTGATCATTAAATAAGTTCATACTCTTTCTTTTTAATGGTGTGTATCAATAGAAAAGAAGCAACAAATTGGCAGAGTTGTTAGAACGATAGATAGGATGCTTTGCAGTATTTGTTCCAGCTCTCTGCTCTCAGAATTCAAATCCCACCAAGGTCCATTTTGCCTTTCATCCATTCGACGTCAATAAAAAAGTACCAGTCAAGTACTGGGGGTCAATTCTTCCTCTATATCTCTTTCTCACTTTCACTCTCTATCCTTACCTATATTCAGATCTAGGAGGTGCACTCCACCTGATTTTAAAAAAAATGCCCTAGAAACGCCCTCCTTCGGGAGCTATGGGTCCATATATACACACACCAAGAGAAAATAGATGTAAACAATGCGATAAACTGAAAACAAATTTTTTCCTTCAGTTTATTCATTCTTGTATTCATTGTATTCATATTACATTATTTTTATTATGCATTTAAAATTATTTATAATTTGTTTTATTTATTTCATTAATTTTTAAAGGGGTTCTCTGGGTGTAGTCTTTCTGTATTAATTGAGGTTTTGGTATGCATTGTCCCTAAATACATATATTTTGACATGGTAATGAATTTTTGTGGGGATGAATGAGGATCTGGAATGAAATAGATTTGTTACCAGAGTATTTGAGAGAAATAGGACATAATGTTTAATCTTTGTATGATAATTAAACATGGTGTAATGGGATGATGTTTGTGGCAGGAGTTGGGATCTTCAGTCAGGGTTTATGTATTAAAATTAGATGAGGAGTGAGTAAAGCTTTTATGTAAACTGTAGTAAATTATTGATTTAGAATCTTTCCTAGATAGACAGTTATATTGAGAGGAAATTTCTTTTTTGTTTTAAATGAAAGAAAAAAATATAAATAAAATTTTAATTAACATATTTTAAATGGTTTTGAAGATGTTGTACTGGAAACCTTTAACCTAGATTGCTGGGAATTTCAGGTAGACTAACTACAACTAACTTTAACTTGACAGTGTAACTCAGTGTGATTGACAGAATAAACTAACATTGCAACTGTATCACTTGTAACTGAGTATCCCAGAGCTGAAAGTAATTTTATTATTTAACTGAAGCTGGTGGATCGGCTGTATCAGTAGAGCATTGGACAATAGGATTTGCAGCATAGTTATTTTTTTTACTAATTTCCCACCGTTTTGAAGCCCATATTCATTCAAAACATCAAAAACAATAGGAAATATGAATTTCATGTTGAAATATTCACCTCCAAAATGAAAATGTTTTACCACTTCATTTATGTAGGATTTTGAAATTGGTGAAAATGAGCAAAATGTTGCCTTGAATATAAGTCAACCCCATTTTACCATCAATATCTTGGCTTATATACAAGTACTTTTTCAATAGCTAATGCCACCCTTTACTCATATATTTGACCTATTTGTTGACGTTGCAAAGGTCATAGATGTCCCTCCTCTTTGACTAACTAATAAAAATTTGAGACATAGTTGCCAGAACAGAACTTTCAGTCATACAAGTCAAGAGGTCAAGTTTAGGAGATTGAAAATAGTGTAAACGCAATTTGCAGAAACATTTTTGCAGGTGATGTAATAAGAATGCTTGTAATAGGAGTTCTGAAATTATGATAAATTATATTGAATAGACAGAGAGATGTAACCCAGGCTGGTGCGAGAGGAGAAGGTGGGGCATGGTCTGTTATATAGTGAGGTCATAGTCACTGCAAATAATATCTTTATTATAAAGAAAGGAAACTACATAATATAATAGCTGTAGCTTGATAACATCTTTCTTCCCCATTTGGTAACTATTGCAGTCCTGTTTTGTTTGCCAAGTTTGGAGGGTAAGTTGCAGGCTGGTATTGCAAGTCATGAGTACAGGTTGGTATTCAGTTTAAGGTGTTTGCTCAGTGCTTTGTGGACTGATTGGAGCAATAATTGTCTTGTTTACGTATATGTATTTTTTTAGACAAAAACAAATTCAAATTATAATTAATGTATTTTAATAACATTCTATTAAAAATAATAAATATAAACACATTTTGTGTATTTAGAAAACTATTTTAGATTTATTTTAATAACCGAATCATTAATATTGGGATTATAGTTAGGTGTGGCCATTTGTTTTACAATAACCATATTACCAGAGAGAACTAAATATGTAGTTAGTTGAATGGTAACTACTTTTCAATATTGATCATTAAAACAACTTTAATTGTGTTAGTGTATAAAGTATGTTAGTTGAAGGCTACAACAATGCTGAATGGATGGTAGATTTTGGAATAAATTGAAGACAATAAAAGATGTTCGTGCATCACCTGTTATATTTACCTGTCCTAATATTTTGGGTCTCAGACACTTCGTAATCTTTTTAGAGTGTATAAGATTTTATTTTATTTCTACTTTATTTGACATTATTGTTGTGAGATGATTACATTACAACACTCATGCCCGTACATGTAAACATGGATATAAAAAATATATAAAATTTGATTTTTCTACATGCACTCATTATTAGTATAATTCAATATAGAATGTAGATTGGATTGTCGTTAGTAGTATTGAACATGTTTGATAATATGAAAAATACGCTGTCTCAATTGCAAACTGGAACAGCTTATTGATCTTTATAAACATTTGTTTCATTAACAATTGCATGTATTGATTATTGTTATTTTCCTTCATTTTCTAACTGGGAAAACCAGATGCATGTTATTAGTGTATGTTATACTGTATTCCGATTTTAAAGTTGCTTCCCATTATATAAGGTTGTGGGGAGTCTCTATCAATGAATATTTCCCTGTTGATATAGTTAGTTTAGAGTAGGATTGTTTAGTTACACATTCATAAAGAAATAATTTATAGTATTTATATGAATAAATAAAATTGTTTACACTAGTTTGTGTTTGTATTGTGTATGCTATTCAAGCATGACCATACTTTCAGATTGCTATCTCATTTGAAATCAGTGAAAGTGGATTCAATCTTTAGCTCAACTAAAAAAACAGCCAGTTCCTTCAATGTTGGTTTCATCATCATTATCATCATCATATGTCTTCTTTCTCTGCTAGCAAGGGTTGGACAGGTCTACATAGACCAAGTCAGTACAGAAGTGGGGCTACTGACCCAAACAGGCTGAGGGGTTTGCATCCTGTTTATGTATGGTCATACGCTCTGTTGAGTGCATAGGGGAGGTTATGTCTTTTGGCACAAACAAAGGGACCTCCTTGTTTGGCAAGCTTTCTATGACTGGATGCCCTTCCTAACACTTTACAGTTTGTACTGAGGAAACTATAGAGGTATAAAGAGGAAACTATAGAGGTATAAAGAGGAAATTATAGAGATATAAAGAGGAAATTATAGAGATATAAAGAGGAAACTATAGAGGTAAAAAGCTGATGGACCAGGTCATGAAAGTAACAGAAAAAGTTATAGCACAGTTGATTAGGGACTGGGTGAAACTGGATGAGATGCAATTTGGGTTTGTACCAGGAAGAGGCACCACTGATGCCCTTTTCCTTGTGAGGCAGTTACAGGAAAAGTACCTAGCTAAAAGTAAGCCACTCTACCTGGCATTCGTCAATCTCGAGAAAGCCTTTGACAGAGTTCCACGTGCTATAATCTGGTGGGCTCTTAGAAAACTAGGAGTAGATGAATGGCTTGTGAAAGCTGTACAAGCCATGTATAGAGGAGCAGTCAGCAAAGTTAGGATTAGTAATGAGTATAGCGAGGAATTTAGCGTACAGGTTGGTATCCACCAGGGCTCTGTTCTTAGCCCTCTCCTGTTCATCATAGTCCTGTAGGCAATAACAGAGGAGTTTAAGACCGGATGCCCATGGGAACTCCTGTATGCAGATGACCTCGCACTTATAGCTGAATCTGGTAGAACTAGAGAAGAAATTCCAAACTTGGAAGCAGGGACTAGAAAGAAAGGGTCTCAAAGTCAACATGACAAAGACTAAGGTCCTTGTAAGTAGACGAAAAAACAGAACCCAGATCCCCTCAGGGAAATGGCCTTGCTCAGTATGTAGGAAAGGTGTAGGTAGGAACTCCATTCTCTGCCCCAAACAATGGGTACACAAGAGATGTAGCGGGATCTCAGGAAGCTTAATTAAGAATGTAGGCTTCACATGTAGCAGCTGTGCTGGGACAGCAAACAGCAAACAGCCACAGGAAACAAGTACCACCAATCTCTGGGAGGGCTCTGTAGAAACAGCAGACAGCTTCTGCTACCTAGGTGACCGAATTAGAAGCGGAGGTGGGTGTTCAGAAAGTACAATAACTAGGGTAAGAACGGGATGGAAGAAGTTCAGGGAACTACTGCCACTGCTAGCTGCAAAAGGCTTCTCCCTCAAAATGAAAGGCAGACTGTATGATGCGTATATCCGAACAGCAATGTTACATGGTAGTGAGACCTGGGCGCTGAAGGTGGAAGACTTACGTAGATTAGAAAGAAACGAAGCCTGCATGCTTCGATGGATGTGTAATAGTAATATATGCGAACGACAAAGCATAAATGAATTGAGAGAGAGACTGAGCATAAGAGGAATCAAATGCTGTGTGCAGGAGAGGCGGTTGCGTTGGTATGGACATGTGATGCATATGAAGGTTGACAGCTGCATAAAAAGGTGCAGAGCACTGGAAGTCATTGGAAACCGCGGAGTGGGGAGACCCAAGAAGACCTGGGATGAGGTGATAAAAGCCGACCTTACCCAATTACACCTCTCAAAGGCGATGACACACGACCGTGACCTCTGGCGTCACATAGTAATATAGAGCACCCGACCTCCCATGGGTACAAGCTGAAGCATATAGACAATATGCCCCACACCCTCCCACTGCAAAGTGGTCATGGAGGTGCCACGGTAAAAAAGCACCCAGCCCACACTGTAAATGAGGTTGGTGTTAGGAAGGGCATCCAGCTGTAGAAATCAAGCCAAAACAGTTCCTGTATGAGCAAGGCATGGTCAGCCGACCAGACACTGCCCACAACAGGACAACCCGTCTAACCCATGCTAGCATGGAAGGACGGACGTAAAACGGTGATGATGATGACTGGGTGCTTTTATTGTGTAGATCACCAGCACTAGAGAGGGTGTCCTAATAAAGGGTCCTCCAAACCCTTTGTTTGACAAGCTTTCTATAGCTGGATGCCCTACTCATTAGACATAAATTCATCTGTTTCAACTATGAAATCTCAAGGTTGGAGGTTTTATAAGACATATTTGCTTTAGTTCTGTAAAGAGGATATATTAAAATGTCAGTTAAGTAGTATTGAATTTGTTTGTTCTTCTGTAGAATTTAATTATTTTTGAATAGTGTTAAGAAACTCTCCAGAGAGCCGAAGTCGGTGAATTGGCAGTCATTAGAATGTCAGATAGAATGCTTTGTGGTATTTGTTTCAGCTCTCTGCTCTCTGAGTTCAAATCCCGCTGAGGTCAACTTTGTCTTTCATCTTTTCAAGGTTGATAAAAAAGTACCAGTGAAGTATTGGGGTTAATTCTTTCTCTATATCTCATTTCTCACTTTCTTTCTCTTACTTTCTATCCCTCTCTGGAAGAAATCTGCTATATTCAGACATGGAGAGGAGATGGGCTCTGCCAGGCTTTAAAAATGCCTGAGAAATGCTGTATACCACTCTGGCATCTCTATGACTCCAACAGGAGTTACAGGACCATGCCATACATACATGACTTGATCATTACCACTTGATTATCTGTCCATGTGTTGCAGGAAACATCCATACTGATTTTAAATATCTATAATTCAAGCTATTGAATAGTTAGTTCTTAATAGGCTATAAAATAAAGGGCACAGATACTTTGATCTAGTTCCATTCATTCTTCAATAAATTATTAATTATCAATTAATTCTCTGAGAGATGAAATATCTCCGTGTTGAGTTATTTTAGGATTATTGATCACAAATTATCAACTATAATCATCTGGTGCAGATTTTTAATTCCTTAAAAGTAATTACTCCTGTTAGCATTATAGTATTGTTTCAAATAACACATTTCAGTTAAAACCTTAAGTTGGTAGCCATATAAATCCGTCATGTTCTTTTATAGAAATGTATATATTTTGGTTTTGTTTATGTAAGTGAAGGTGTGTGGCTTAGTGGTTAGAGAATCAGTCTCACAAATGGGAGGTTGTGAGTTTGATTCCCGAGCTGGGTGATGCATTATGTCCTTGAGCAAGACACTTTATTTCACACAACTCCTTCTACCAGGAGTTGTGACTGGTAGATCTTATCAACAATTGGAAAGACCAATGGAAACATTGTTTCCTTGGTCTGATCTAATGAGTTCCACCCCACTTGGTAAGTGAATGAGGTCTGGGATCTTGTCGATTCGGATCATCATGTTATATAAGTTGGTCTGTCTTCTGCATCTCTCACATTGGGACAACTTGTCTAACTCGTGCTAGCATGAGAAAATGGATGTTAAACGGTGACGACGTAAGATGGTCTGTCTGCATATTTTAAGATTATCATCGATAATCATTTTATCTTAAATGTTTTCACATAAATTGTTTATTTTCACCCTCTAGGAGATAACCTTCACTGTGCACCATTGAGAAGGCCATACAAATCCAAAGTTTTAGCACATTATCCTGAAACTGTGCCATGGAATCCATTCGACAAAGAAGCAGTTGGAATGGTAAGTTCAAAAGCTTCATTAATTTTTCTTTTTCTGGTGTGTTTCATACATTAAACATGGTTTTGCGTGAAATGACTGCTTAATTCTTAATGTCTTGTACTGCATGAAACTGCATTAAGAAGAAATTATTGAAAAATAAAATGGTTGTCAGTCGGTTTCAGTGATAAGTGTTTCAATTGTTCAATAAAAAAAAATTTGCTCATTGTTATTAACTTATAAATTAGCCATTTTTTTTAGTGTTTCAGATACACTTTAGGCATGAGAAGATATTTGTATCCAACAATTTGTTGTTACTATTATGCGTAATCCTCTTTAACCATCTCCTTAAACTGTTATTTGTTTATATTAATTCCTACCATGTACAAATGTTGATCCAATTAATTGTTTCTTGATTCTAGTCTATTTATTTCCCTACAGCTATGCAACTAAATTTGCTAATCAATTCATTTAGATAACTCCAATTATTTTCTGGGTTTTTTTTTAAAGACCTCATTCGCTTACTGAGTTGGGTGGAACTTGTCAGATCAGACCAAGGAAACAATGTTTCCATTGGTCTTTCCTTCCAATTACTAATACTATCTACCAGTCACGACTCCTGGCAGAAGGAGCAATAGGAAATAAAATGTCTTGCTCAAGGACATAATACATCACCTGGTCTGGGAATCAAACTCACAACCTCATGCTTGTGAATCTAACCCTCTAACCACTAAGCTACATGCCTTTTTAAGTCCTATAATCTATATATATATATATTTAGAAATGTAAATTGTAAATTCACACTCACTATTGAATTTAAAACACATAAAAAAATAGTTCTAAACAAACAATAGTATGAGGACAATACTAGAAGCTAGTTAATTGTTTGAAAAATGTTGTTTTCAAAGAGGTTTGTTTGGGTATAAAACAAATCACATTAATATATATGGAAAAAACATTTTGGAGCTGATATAATACTTGCAGCTTATAAATAATTATGACACTAGCACTTAAGTAGACATCATCATCATCATCACTTGTTCTACACTTGCATGGGTTAGACTGGTCTTTCTCAGTACAGTATCACCCCACTTGTCACATTCCTTTGTACTTATTTGTGCTTGTACTTATGGTGGTGTTCATTCAGAGTGGGTTAAGCCGACTCCATCAAAGGAATTCACAGTGTAAGTTCATGGAAATGGAGTTTCTTCGGCTGATTGGTTCCACAAGCTGTGCCCAGATGCAAGTATATACATTTTAGGATAGTGTAATCCAAGCATTCCATCGGTTATAGTGCCGATCTCTTGCTTTCACACCCAACCCAGTTTGGTGGAGCCAGTGCCGTGACGGGGGGGGGGGGGGGAGTGACATGGGAGGGAGTTTGGCCTGCAAAGGTGATAAACACAACTTATTTGAGCCCAATTGTAGGCTAGCAGGAGCACACCCCACAGCCCAGCTCAGGCATACCAACCCTCAGCACCTTTGTAGCATTAACATAGCCAGTGTTAGTCCTATTTATGTTGTACCTTGCATAGTTTTGGCAAGGTTTTACTGGCTGGATTCCCTTCCTATTGCCATCCACTTTATAGCATGGATTGGGTGCATAAACTGCGGAATAATATTTTTTACTTTTATTCTCACTACTTAATTAAATTTATTGCACATGCTACAACCATAAATGAAATGAAACTTTAGGGTCAGTCTGCCTTGTGGTCCCAGTGGATACGATGGTGAAGACATTGGCCTGGAGCAGGGATGTGGTCTGGGGACCAAGAATGCCGGAAGTCTCCATTGCCACAAGCATGAAACATGTATTGTCAACTCTAACTTGAACACATTAACTGAATCCTGTCTCTTTGATATCTACATAATAAGACATAGTACCATATCATATTAAAAACAGAATTGTTGGATATTGTAGTCTAGGGTGCATGATTCCTGAAAACAAAACATGACCTATGCTTTCGATCATTGGTCAACATATCCCCAGACCTCATTTGCTTACCAAGTGGGGTGGAACTTGTCAAATCTGACCAAAGAAAACAATGTTTCCATTGGTCTTTCCATTGCTGATACTATCTACCGAGAGCAACATTAACCCTTTAATGTTCAAACCGGCCAGAATTCTCTACCTCTTTCTGTTGAAACTGGCTGTAACTAGTTGCTCAAACTGATGTTAAGGTATTGTTCTCAAAATAAATACTTTCAAAATCTCAGATTCGATATTATGTGAGATATTATGTGAGGTAAAGCCTTTACCATGAAAATATAATAGTATATATAGAGTAATGTGAATGCTAAAGGGTTAAATAAAGTGAGTGTTTTGCTCAAAGACTTAACACATCGCTTGGTCCGGGAATTGAACTGACAATCTCATGATTGTGAATCCAATTCACTAACCACTAAACCACACAGCTTCATTTTTGATCATAGGTTTGCTCAATCAAATCCAACATGAGACAAAACAACTGGCTATACTTTCTTTGAAATTTAATTTCTTGTTCAATTGTTTCTATTGCCAAAGAAGCCCACTATTGATTATTTTTATTTCTTATTAATCAGTAACGTTTATAAACAAGTTGAGAATTTATGAAGAAATAGTGTTTGTTAGAATGATTTTTGAAACAACAAATCATTGCTTGTATAATTATGAGTGAGGCAAGATCAAGCTTGAAAAATTATTGATTGCTTAGTCTGAAGGAATATAAAGTGATTGAAATTGTTTTGCACTTGTATATCCTTTATCAATTGTTTGTTTTACTTTTTGAAGCTTATTATAACCTCAAATTTAGCTTTTAGCTATTTTATCTTTTGGTTGCATTTGCTAATTATATTTTTATAGGTTTCTGTGAAATAACAATGAAGCATCTATTTTAGTACTGGTTAATCATCCAATAGAATTATTTGTCGTTGGTTCGTCTATATTCGTGAATCATATAATTTTGTCTATTTTCCAACATGTAAAGTCTAGTTAATTGGTATATTTATGTATGCATATGAATAACTCCATTAAGATTTACAAGAATATAAAATAGGTGTGTGGGTGGTGGTGGTGGTATTCCAGACATCAGAAAGTTGTTGATTATTTTTATACCGAGTACAATGAAATCAAATTAGGAATAAGTCTATACATTTATATTTGTTTAAACCTATTCAAACCTTAGATTTTGACTATTTCAATAGATGTTTCCTGAAGTAAAGTAAATATATTCTGTAGATTACAAGAGGATCTGTTTATAGCTACAAATATATTTCAGTAGTTGAGCAACAACAACAAACTTACTGTAAAGGGTCAGAATGTGGTCATCAGTTTGAAGAACTACAATTACCCATTTCTCTCCTTTTTTAAATCTATATACAAAACAAATCTCACTCCTGTCTCTTTCTTTTTACCTGCATATTTATCTATTCTCTCTAATACTACCCCCATTAATTGAAGTCCAACATTGTTTCCTTGCTCAAATTTGACGAGTTCCACCTTACTCGTTAAGCAAATGAGGTCTGGGATCTTGTTAATTGATTCAATCATTAACTTAGAAGTTTGACTGGCTCGTATTATTTATTGTTTGATAAAGAGAGAAATGCTACATGATCTATAAGATACAGTGGTAGTTACTCTATACACGAATAAATGTGCAAAACTAGACTGCAAGAACGATAAAAATATTTTGCTGCTGATGTTTAAATTGTTATGGTTTGCTCCTTCCTGAACCCACTTTGGGGTCTCAGGATATGCAATCTTTGTGCATCCATCCCATGCCTCCTGGGGCAGGCCTATCACCAGTGTTTACAGCATGGAATGGTGTCAGTAATATATTTTTTGAACAGGCCCCTCTACCTCCTTTGTTAACCTGTGCAAAGGCCGATGCAGTATGCTTCTTTTTGTCACCTCTTACCATATTGTAATTTTGGTGTTCTTATTTGTGTTAATCACCAATCTGGTATTTTTCAGACCCTAGTAAAATGTTTGTCCTTATAACCCACAACAGGCTGATCAAAATAGTCATAGTCACAGATAAGAATCTCTTTAATTTGCATTAATGTTTTCATTGTGAGTGTGGTATAGTATTTTTGTTCATCACAATTGAAATGCTTTCTGCTATATCAACCATATCAATATAAAAAAAGATTGAAGAAAGGATGTGGTGTGGAACATTGACAAAGAATTAGGCTAATTAAAGAGATTCATTGATGCAAGCTACTTACAATGTTGTTAGAAAAGATCTTTTAAATGGTAAACATCTCAAATATTACAACTCAGGGTTATATGCATGGATGCAAGGCCCCGTAACTCCTGATAAAGTCATAGGGGTGCTGTATTAATATACAGCATTTCTATGGCACTTTTTAAAAACCTGGCAGAGCCCATCTCCTCTCCAGGTCTGAATATAGCAGATTTCTTCCAGAGAAGGCTAGGGAGTGAGAGAATGAAAGTGAGAAAATGATATAGAGAAAAAATTGACCCCCAGCACTAGACTGGTACTTTTTTTTTTTATTGACCTTGAATGGATCACAGGGAGAGTTGACATCAGGGAGAGTTGACATCAGCGAGATTTGATGTGCACAATGTATGGGTACAAAAAATATAGACTTTGCTTGTAAAAGCAGTGGTGAAATGAACCATTCTCAGGAATAATTGACAGTTTCTGTTACTTAGGTGACCTAATTAGCAGTGGAGGGGTTTGTTCTGAAATCATAGTAGCTAGTGTGGTACAGTATTTTTGTACAGAAAAGGATGGATAAAGTTTAGGGAGCTACTTCCTCTGTTAACAACAAATGGATTTTCTATGGATAAGTAATGGGTAGATTGTATGATGCTTGGGAAGTGAACCAGTCCCTGGCACTGCGTTCAGACATGGTGTGTGATCCAAATGCATTGTTAATGTGATGACTCGATACTGCTGCACTTGGGCCAGATTTGAAGTCATAAAGTGAACAGCGACAAATAAACGATTTGGATAGATCCATGTTGCTTCACCTTTGATGGCGTAACAGAAAATGAGTAATGCACATAGTGCATACCAGCGTCACTTCTTATATAGGTGCAACTGTCAACATTTCCAGAAAACTCTACCAAAATACCTCCTTTTGAAAAACGACAGAAACCTTCTCTCCAACCCAATATATCCAGTTCAGAGTGAACATTCCAGTAATAACTGAGCAAATTTTATAAGACTACAATTTAAAATGGAGTAGTTAATGTATTTAGTATCTCTTAGCATTCCAGTATATTTTTGTTTCTGGCAGTCTTTCATTATTATTGTTATTGTTAATGGTTTTGTAATAGTATTTAAAGTCAGAACAATAGGAAATAGATTCATAATTGCCTCAATTTAAAAAGATAAACATCCTTATCAGGAGTGATTCTCGCTATCACTTTCCATTTAAACAACTCTTCAAGCTTAAATTATTGTTATTCACTTTGTAAATGTTATTCATTCATTGTGCTGACTGTAATGCTAGACAGTATTGAATGTAATTGCAGCAGTCTACAGCATGGCTCATGATTGTAAGGCGTGAGTTCGATTCCCAACAGCATGTTGTATCCTTCAGCAAGACACTTTATTTCATGTTGCTCCAGTTAACTCAGCTAGCAAAAATGAGTTGTCCCCCCCCTCTCTCTCTATATATATATGGTGACGACAGATTTACTTCCAGAAGCATGAGTATATTTGAATGAAATAACTTTATTCTCTTCCCATATACTCAATTCAAATTTTCACTTATTCTACCTAATATTTAACATTTTAACTTTTCCTTCTGCTGTTTAATATTTCATCAAAAATTGTATGGTTAATGGTTTAAAGCACCTAGCCAGTACCTGGGAGGTATAGGGTTTGATTCTTCATAGTGGCCGATAACTTCTTTTTCTGTCTTTATCAGTCTTCACCCTATTTTATAACATCTCCACACATGAACACACCACTCTTTATATTAACATTATCCCCTCAGTGCTTCATAAAAGTCTGAGAAATCAGCTACGTATATAAAATGTTTGTTGACATTTAAAGGCTGTGATTCAGCTGACCAATTCAAGACAATAAGAGTTATGTCTTAATAGTTTAAAGCACCTAGCCAGTATTGGGGAGGTATGGGGTTCGCTGCCTCATAGTGGCTGATGGCAATCTCTTCTTTCTTTAAATAGCCTTTAAAGCCCTACAACTTCTTTTTCCGTCTTTTCTTGCAACTTCTTTTTCCGTCTTTAATAGTCTTCACCTTATTTTATGAGCTATTTTATAGCATCTCCATGCATGAGTACATCATTCTTTGTATCATTTAATAATGAGGAATAAAATAAGAAATCTTAATAAACATCAGACTTTGTTCAAAGGGAAATATATTTGAAACAAAACATTGTATTAAAAAAAACTATCGAAAATCTATTTCCATTTCTTTTTTTCTTTGTTTTTGTAATTAATTTGGTTTAATAAAATTTTCGAAAATTTTTAATACTTTTGTATATTTATTTCAGCTTTGCCTTCCGAAAGGTTTATCATTCCGAACTCAAAGTCAACAGAAATCTCCTCACTTTCATTCTTTTATGATTACTAAAGAGGATGGTTCCCGAACATATGGAGCTGTGTATGTGTTTTATGAAGAAGTTGAGAATGAACAAATCTGTGCTGCAATGCAGACATTGCAAGCAATGCACCATGCCGAGTTGAGCAATGACCAATCACGTACACTTTATCCTGAACTGGAGTCTACTTTCGATCAAAGTCCTATGACAATGCGAAAGTCTAGGCCGCGACCCCACACCATCTACGATATAAACAATGATAAATTGTTTGTCACTAAAGGCATTGCATTAATATCACAGCTACCGTTTGTCTCATCCACTCATCAGTTTCTCAAACAACTTCATGAAGCTGTCACTACCCAAAAGGAAAAACTCCCTCTGGAATGTTATGTCTATAATGTCCTATATGAAGTGCCGTTACCTCCACCTGGCCGAAGCATGAAGTTCTATGGAACATCATTACCAATTTTTTGCCAAAGACCTAGTAAGTTGTTTGTTTTTACTTTTTTTGCACAAGTATATATACAGGGTGTCCCCCAAAAATGTATACATACTTCAACAGCATTCTGATAAATATTGCTGAAAAGTTCATAGGCTGACCAAGGTACTCTCATGGAATGCCCAAATGAGGTTTATTTTTCAACATAATCCCTGGAAAGAAACAATTCAGTTATTAAGAAGAAGAGTCGAAATTAATGCATGTGAGATTTCACAGCTCTAGCATAAATCCTTCATAGTCAGCCTATGAACTTTTCAGTTGACATTCCTATATAATCATAATTGTAATCACACCCACCGGAAGGAATGAGTACCTGCCTCCATCACCCTCATAGGAATAAGTGTGAAGAAGAAGAAGATGAAGAATGTAGTGATTCATTAAACAACTTGTAATTGAATTTTTGTCTACTTAAGGGTCTGAGTTCAAATTCTACTTTGGTAGATATTGATTTTAATAATTCTGGATCAGTGAAATACGTATTATGTCTTGTGTCAATGTGAGATAATTATAATAATATTGTGTCTTCTCATTGTTTCAGGTATGAAGGAATTACCATTATTTGACTTCTCTGTCTGGGAACTCTTTCAATTATTAGATTCCAGAAATATTTTGAGAGTATTTCGCAGTATCTTACTTGAACATCAAGTCCTCTTTTACTCTTCAGGTACGTATTTATATGTATGTATTTATAGTGGAGTCACATGGCCTAATGGTAAGGGTGTTGGACTTATGATCATAATGTTGTGGGTTTGAATCCTGGACAGGGTTGTGTGTTGTGTTCTTGAGCAAAACATTTCATTTCATGTTGCTCCAGTTTACTCAGTTGAAAATAAGTACTATCAATAGCTGGGCGTTTAACCCTACAATGGACTGGTGTCCTGTCCAGCGGGGAGTCTTGTCCTCTCAGTCACTTAACGCCACAGAAACCCAGATAAGCACTGGCCTGATAAACCTCTGGGCTCGAGACAGACTTTATATGTGTCTGTTTACAGGATCAATTTTTCTCTAATCTGACAAAAAAAGTATCGGGTTGTTCAGAAATTGATATCGGTTTTATGTTTTTATTTGTTTCAATATATTTTAAGACTAAAAACTCATGCAAGCTGTGTAAAACTAAGTTCTCTTAGACAGTGAATCAGAAGCAATGGAGGTTTAACAAGAAGAATATACATGTGTGTGTATGTGCGTGTGTGTATATAAATAGAGGTGTTTATGGAAACAGGTATGATATGTATTATAAACATTGATGAGTCTTGCTATGAATGTTTCCATCTGTGTTCATACATCATAGCTATTTCAGTAACCATGTGAGAATACCAGACAGTAGTGTTTCAAGATTTTTATCCATATTCAGTTACATTTATACACTTGGTACTGAGAGAAATATAATGTATAGCTTATATCCTCGAGAGGTTCATTTGCATATAGTGCATGCTTGACTGGACTAAGATTAATTAGCAGTAGCACTAACATAGTGTGTTTCATAATAGAAGTGTATATGAAGGTACATATGATATGTTTATAATGTCATCATCATCATTTTAACGATTGCTTTCCCCTGCTAGCAAGAGTTGGATGGGTCTACATAGATCAAGTCAGTACTGAAGCAGGGCTATTGATCTCCCATACAGGCCTGGTATTATCATCTTGCACATTCTACCGAGTACACTGCAGAGATCATGTCCTTGACATAACTGAAGAGTCCTCCCAACTCTTTGTTTGGCAAGCTTTCTACAGCTGGATGCCCTTCCTATCACTAACCACTTTACAACATGTATTGGGTGCATTTATCATATAGATCACCAACACTAGAGAGGCTGTCATGACCTTGACAAAACTGAAGGGTCCTCCCAGCCCTGTATATATATATAATTCACGAAGAAAATATATTAAACTTGTATTTTATATTACTTTGATTACTGAGAAATAGTCTTAATTATTTGTCTTCTTCACAACTGTTTTCAAAATTACATCAAATTACTTTCTTTCCTCTCTTATGTTACAAATTATGTGAGTAGCCTAAATAATAAATATTTCTGTGTTTCAGACTACCAGAGACTGATGCTTGTGGCTGAAGCACTCTGCACCCTTGTTTTCCCATTTACTTGGCAGCATGTTTATGTTCCTATTTTACCTGCATCACTGTCTCATTTTCTTGATGCACCTGTACCTTTCATCATGGGTCTTCATCATGGGCAAGAAGACAGATCAGAATTGAAACTTCCTAGTGAGGTAAGGTGATACTAATTCACATGAATACCAGCTCTCTTGATTAACTATATCCCTATTACAATTCAATATGTGCCTTTCTTACATCATAAGGCATAGGAGGGTCACATTAGCCAGACATCTGAAACATCAGAATGAACCTGCTGGCAGAATTCTCTTCTGGAAACCTGATGTGTGCAGATGTGTTGAGATCAACCATTACACTGAAGTATGATCTTGAATCTTGAAGATGACACCGGGCTGGAGGCAGGGGAAATTCAGAGGGCAATGCTGGACAGGGTGAGCTGGAGGAGGAACTTCATCATGGCACCAGTAACAGATGTATAAAAGGAGAAGATATGTAGTACATGTTTTCATTTGGCAAACCTTTGGCAAGAATAAATAACTATTATAAAGGGTTCTTTCTCCCCACGTTGATTGTTATTAGTTTTACCAAGTAGTACTTAGATATAAAGTTTTAATTATGGAGAGCCATGATATGGCTTACTTTGAGCTAGATGTTTGCTTGATCTAGAATTAGCAGCTAAATCTCTCTTAAATCATACTCTAACCTCCTTAAAAATCTTCTGCCAGTAGATAGTATCAGCAATGGAAAGACCAAGGGAAAAATTGTTTCCTTGGTCTAATTTGACGAGGTCCATCTCATTCAGTAAGCGAATGAGGCCTGGGATCTTGTCATATTACTTTCTATTAATGGAAAGACTAATGGAAACATTGTTTCCTTGGTCTAATCTGATGAGTTCCACCCCACTTGTTAAATGAATGAGGTCTGGGATATTGTCAATTTTTTAAAGAAAAGAAAAGTTACTTAAGAATGGTTTCTGATTTAGGCACAAGGCCAACAATTTTTTAGGGAAGGCACAGTCGATTAAATCTACCACAAAGTACAAGTTATAATATAATCTAATATTGTTTAATATAATTAATTAAAATATAATCAAAGTTACTTAATTTCAATTAAACTATTGATGTTTCTTATTTTTGTAGGCGAGCATGTGTTTTGTGGATATTGATGATAATACTGTTGAGATTCCAGAGGATTTACCATTATTTCCACACCAGAAAGATATGATATTGGAATTATCTGCTTTATTGTCTCTCTACCGTAGTGAATTTAGTAAGGACAGTTATACAAGTCAGAGCCTTGATCGAAAGCTTCTGTATGGTTCTCGAAAAGGGGGGCAACGTAAACAAAGTACCTCCTCCTTATTTAGTGACCAACATAGCTGGAACACATCCCCTGAAAAGAAATGGGAAATGTTACAGAATAGTGAAGCTTGGGTTAAAATCTCGACATTAGCCAAAAAAGCTGGTGTTTGGAATTCCTTCGATGATCCTTCTGGCAACAACCGAAACAAAGATGCCATGAGTCAAACATTAACTAAAGATGTGTCTGTTATGCCTCAAAGAGAACTGATTGAGCACAAATTTAATAATGCCGTACGTGAAGTATTTCTCAATCGTTTTGTACATATGTTCTGTTCGTATGAATCATTCGTCATTCCATCTTCTCAAAACCTGGAACAATGGCTGAGCAATCGTGAAATTATGCAAAACTTTGACAAAGCTGCATTCTTAAGTGATCAGCCTGAAGCTTATTTACCATTTCTTTCACCATTTATAGAAACACAAATGTTCACAACACTTATTGACAATAAAATTCTTTCCCAATGGGAAAGTCCAGATCCTTATTTGAAGGTCTTTGACAATCGTGTGAAAGTATTTAAAGAGAAATCTGGTGAAGCTCACACACCCACCTATTATCCTTGTGAGACTATTAAAGATTCTGGTAAGTTGACTCTTCTCTTGTATGCACACAAATTTGATTTTTCCTGAAAATTTGTAAGTAGTTGCAACTGGTAGATAGTATCAGCAATGAAAATACTAATAGAAACATTGTTTCCTTGGTCTGTTTTGATGAGTTCCACCCCCACCCAGTAAGCAAATGAAGGCTGGTATCTTGTCAATCAAGCTATATCTATCTAGTTCAATACTTTACTCACATAAGTGCTGCTAAGGTTTTAACAATTTTATGATTATCTGAAAAAAGTTACCACTAGAATGGCTTAATCATCATCATTTAACGTCCACTTTCCCTGCTAGCAAGGGTTGGATGGCTCTACATAGACCAAGTCAGTACTGAGGTGGGGCTACTGACTTCCTAGACGGACCAAAGGGTCTGCATTCTGCTTATGTTCTATTGAGTACAGAGAAGTTGTTGTCTTTTTACACAAACTGAAGGGATCTCCCAATAATACTAGTTGATTATATGTTGTATGTTAATTGCATATTAGTTATATTCTCTCAGTGTATGCTCGGAGTCAGTTTTCCCTTTTTAATGCCATAGATAACAAGTTTCATTGTGGCTATTTTATATGTGAAAGGTTATTAATTGGTGAAATATAGGGTTTTATATTTTCTTCATTAGATATTCCTTTTTTCTCTTTTTTTTTTTGTTGTATTTACCATATATTACTCGACTATAAGTGATGGAATATGTGACCAAAAGATTTATGGTGAAATGGGGAAGTGGGAATTATATACACCATCTAAACAATGTGTTGATTAGCTGCCTTGGATTATAAATGGGGTTTGGATTATTTAGCTTATATTCGGATCAGCTTATATTTGAGTATATATGGTAATTATTCTTTTCATCACATATTTTAAAGATCCATGAATGGAAGAAGTGTATATTGTCCTAATATCTGTATATACAGGTCTAAAATATATTCCACCGCCCCAATATATACTGCTGTAAAATATATTCCACCGCCCCAATATATACTGCTGTAAAATATATTCCACCGCCCCAATATATACTGCTGTAAAATATACTCCACCATCACAATATATACTGCTGTAAAATATATTCCACCGCCCCAATATATACTGCTGTAAAATATACTCCACCATCACAATATATACTGCTGTAAAATATACTCCACCGCCCCAATATATACTGCTGTAAAATATACTCCACTGCCCCAATATATACTGCTGTAAAATATACTCCACTGCCCCAATATATACTGCTGTAAAATATACTCCACTGCCCCAATATATACTGCTGTAAAATATACTCCACTGCCCCAATATATACTGCTGTAAAATATACTCCACTGCCCCAATATATACTGCTGTAAAATATACTCCACTGCCCCAATATATACTGCTGTAAAATATACTCCACTGCCCCAATATATACTGCTGTAAAATATACTCCACTGCCCCAATATATACTGCTGTAAAATATACTCCACTGCCCCAATATATACTGCTGTAAAATATACTCCACTGCCCCAATATATACTGCTGTAAAATATACTCCACTGCCCCAATATATACTGCTGTAAAATATATTCCACTGCCCCAATATATACTGCTGTAAAATATACTCCACTGCCCCAATATATACTGCTGTAAAATGTACTCCACTGCCCCAATATATACTGTTGTAAAATATACTCCACCATCACAATATATACTGCTGTAAAATGTACTCCACCATCACAATATATACTGCTGTAAAATGTACTCCACCACCCCAATGTATACTGCTGTAAAATGTACTCCACCACCCCAATGTATACTGCTGTAAAATGTACTCCACTGCCCCAATATATACTGTTGTAAAATGTACTCCACCACCCCAATATATACTGCTGTAAAATGTACTCCACCACCCCAATATATACTGTTGTAAAATGTACTCCACCACCCCAATATATACTGTTGTAAAATATATTCCACCGCCCAAATAAAACAATGTAAAAATTAAGTCGAATATGAGATAAAATGAATATGAATCCGCGAGCTACCAAGCACCCATGTCAAGCCCCAATCCAGAGACAGGAAACTCACACACACACCCCTGCAAAAATCTACCTTTCCCTACGAATGTCGACAAATGCCCAAAACTCTTGAGTTGGTACCATCAATGTAAGCACAATGAAAGGAAGAGCAGGAGAAATCGTAGAAATGCTAGAGCGAAAGGAAATTGATGTATGCTGTGTGCAAGAGACTAGATGGGGAGGAGAGTCTGCTAGAGTCCTTGTAGGAAAAAGTCAGTGCTACAAATTTTTCTGGGTGGGCAATGACGATGGGATGGGTGATGTAGGTATACTACTAGTTGACAAGTGAGTAGATAAAGTAATCTCAGTGTACAGGGTAAATGCAAGAATCATTAAACTCAGACTAGTCCTGAATAAAACAATTACCACAATAATATCAGCTTACGCACCCCAATCGGGGTTGCCAGACGAACTTAAGGATAGGTTTTATGAGTCCCTAATGCACACTACTGCTCTAACAAATGACAATGACTTCCTAATCATCGCAGGAGATTTTAACGGACACGTAGATAAACACTGCGACGGCTTCAATAGAGTACATGGAGGCCATGAGGTTGGCACAAGAAATGAGGAAGGATTCAGACTTCTAGAATTCTGCGACGCCAATGACATGTCGATATGTAACACAAACTACAAAAAACCCGACAACCACCTGATCACCTATAGATCAGGGGAGCATTCTAGTCAGATAGATTTTATCCTCATCAGAGGACGTGACAGATGGACGGTCGTAAACACAAAAGCCTACTCTAGTGAGGAATGTACCTCCCAATATAGCTTAGTTGTCAGCGACCTCACGGTCAGAACTAGACGAACCTGGAAACAGAGGCCAACCTGGAGAAGAAAGATCTGGAAGCTGAAGGACCCCTCAGCCAGTAACAGATTTAAAGATATTTTACTCAATGCCTACGACAGTAAAGAAGAACAGATAGAGACATTCAATGTAGAAGAGCACTGGGAGTTCCTAAAAAATAACTTACTAGAGGCGACGGATGAGATCTGTGGCTGGAGTAAGACCACAAGCAGGAGGAGAGTGACTTGGTGGTGGAACAATAAGGTAGATGAGGCAGTTAAGGCCAAGAGACAGGCATGGAAAGAATGGAAGAACGGGGGTAGCAGGGTACATTACATAGAGACCAAGAGGGAAGCTAGGCGACAAGTATACTTAGCTAGGAGGGAAGCAGAGGATAGAAAATTCAAGCATGTTTTGCAACATGAGGACCAGAAACAGGAGGTGTTCAAGATTGCGAGGCAGTGTGTCAGAGAGAAGTGTATCCGGAATGATAAAGGTGAGCTTGCCCTCACAAGTGCTGAGAAGAAAGATCATGGAAGAGCCATTATGATAGATTACTAAATGAGGAGAATGCATGGGAAGAAGAGACCCTATCCCAAGTAGACCCTATAGAGGGGCCAGCAGTACAAGACAGCAGCAGTGTAGTAAGTAAGGCGATCAAAGATATGAAGATGGGGAAGGCAACCGGTCCATCGGGTATAGCTGCCGAGATGCTGAAGGCATCTGGGTCTGTAGGTCACACTATAACCACACGTATTGTTAACCAGGTAATACTAGAAGGTGTCATACCAAAAGAGTGGTGCAGTAGCATCATTGTCAACTGCTACAAAAGTAAAGGTGATGCACTAGATAGAGGAAACTATAGAGGTATAAAGCTGATGGACCAGGTCATGAAAGTAACAAAGAGTTATAGCACAGTTGATTAGGGACCGGGTGAAACTAGATGAGATACAATTTGGGTTTGTACCAGGAAGAGGCACCACTGATGCCCTCTTCCTTGTGAGGCAGTTACAGGAAAAGTACCTAGCTAAAAGTAAGCCACTCTACCTGGCATTCGTCGATCTCGAGAAAGCCTTTGACAGAGTTCCACATGCTGTAATCTGGTGGGCTCTTAGAAAACTAGGAGTAGATGAATGGCTTGTGAAAGCTGTACAAGCCATGTATAGAGGAGCAGTCAGCAAAGTTAGGATTAGTAATGAGTATAGCGAGGAATTTAGCGTACAGGCTGGTGTCCACCAGGGCTCTGTTCTTAGCCCTCTCCTGTTCATCATAGTCCTGCAGGCAATAACGGAGGAGTTTAAGACCGGATGCCCATGGGAACTCCTGTATGCTGATGACCTCGCACTTATAGCTGAATCTATGGTAGAACTATAGAAGAAATTCCAAACTTGGAAGCAGGGACTAGAAAGAAAGGGTCTCAAAGTCAACATAACAAAGACTAAGGTCCTTGTAAGTAGACGAGAAAACAGAACCCAGATCCCCTCAGGGAAATGGCCTTGCTCAGTATGTAGGAAAGGTGTAGGTAGGAACTCCATTCTCTGCCCCAAAAGCAAACAATAGGTACACAAGAGATGTAGCAGGATCTCAGGAAGCTTAATTAAGAATGTAGGGTTCACATGTAGCAGCTGTGTTGGGGCAGCAAACAGCCACAGGAAACAAGGACCACCAATCTCTGGGAGGGCTCTATAGAAACAGTAGACAGCTTCTGCTACCTAGGTGACCGAATTAGCAGCGGAGGTGGGTGTTCAGAAAGTACAATAACTAGGGTAAGAACGGGATGGAAGAAGTTCTGGGGACTACTGCCACCGCTAGCTGCAAAAGGCTTCTCCCTCAAAATGAAAGGCAGACTGTATGATGCGTGTATCCGAACAGCAATATTACCTGGGTGCTGAAGGTGGAAGACTTACGTAGATTAGAGAGAAAAGGAGCCTGCATGCTCCGATGGATATGTAATAGTAATATACGCCAACGGCAAAGCATAAATGAATTGAGAGAGAGACTGAGCATAAGAGGAATCAAATGCTGTGTGCAGGAGAGGCGGTTGCGTTTGTATGGACATGTGATGCGTATGAAGGTTGACAGCTAAATAAAAAGGTGCAGAGAACTAGAAGTCAACGGAAACCACGGAGTGGGGAGACCCAAGAAGACCTAGGATGAGGTGATAAAAGCCGACCTTACCCAATTACACCTCTCAAAGGCGATGACACACGACCGTGACCTCTGGCGTCACACAGTAATACAGAGTACCCGACCTCCCATGGGTACAAGCTGAAGCATATAGACAATATGCCTCCACACCCTCCCACTGCAAGGTGGTCGTGGAGGTGCCACGGCAAAAAAGCACCCAGCCCACACTGTAAAGTGGACGTGTAGGCGCCACGGAAAAAAGCACCCAGCACTCACTGTAAATGAGGTTGGTGTTAGGAAGGGCATCCAGCTGTAGAAATCGAGCCAAAATCAGTTCCTGTATGAGCAAGGCATGGTCAGCCGACCAGACACTGCCCACAACAGGACAACCCATCTAACCCATGCTAGCATGGAAGAATGGACGTAAAACGATGATGATGATGAGATATAACTAATTTACTTATAACTAATTTAATTTTTGTGGCTCAATAAGTAAGAATATTACAACAAAGGATAACACTTCATCATGTTTTGTTAAAGCTTATTTATTGATTTGTAATTTGTTCGATTTAGTATAGTGAACTGACTTGAAAATTATCATCAGTTATTATGTACTAATTTATTTAGTAGCAACAATAAACTACTGAGTTTACCTTCCTTCTCTAACAAATCCATTGATTAAACCCCACTAGGAATATATAGTCTTGACAACATTGTTTCATATCAAATAAAAGGGATTTAGTACCAGGTTAAATACTTAAGTGTTTGGTTTTATTACTCCACATTCTCTCATCCTCCTCAAGCTAAATTTCTGCTTCATTCACTCCCCATTCTCTCTAAATCCTATCGTAGAAAGGAAGCCAGAAACAGTTCTGTATGAGCAAGACACGGTCACCTGATCTGATTTGCCTCAAATAGGACAACCGGTCTAACCCATGCTAGCATGGAAAATGGATGTGATGATGTACACAAATTTATTCTATCTTGTGTTTTTGCTTTTTGCCTAACCATGTAATAATCAGTTGTATTGTCGAAACAATTGTAAAACAATAAATGTGCTAGGAATTTTATTCTGTCATTCTCTTTGGTTGTTTAGAATATTATATACATATCAAAACTGACTGTCCCCATTGTTAAGAGTTGCACATTGTATAAAACATAACTAGAACTTCTGTATTTAAAGATTCCTGTTTGGATTGTTCAACCAATCATGAACAGGTTAAAATAATTGACTGATATAATTAATAACTGTATGTTGTGGATGATGATCAATTTATTATCATCTGTAAATATACATAGATATATATATCATCATAATCATTTAATGTCCATTATCTGTGTGTGTGTGTAAATATATATATGTCTATATATATATATATATATACATATATATATATATATATATATATATAAATACACACACGTATCTGCGTATATACATACACACAAATACATTTATATATGTGTATATATAATAGGGGTGTATATGAAAACATTGGGACCCCGGTTTGGTTAACCTTCTCTTCGCGGACGACGTTGCCCTCGTCGCCCACACAGAGCGAGCTCTGCAGCGCATCACGTCCTGCTTTGTGGACGCCTCACGGCTCTTTGGCCTGGAGGTTAGCCTCAAGAAGACGGAGGTTCTTCACCAGCCTGCTCCCTAAGAAGAATACCGCCCACCCTACATCACTATCTGCGATACCGAACTGAAATCAACACAGCAGTTCACATACCTGGGCTGCATCATCTCATCCGATGCAAGGATCGACAAAGAAATTGACAATAGACTCTCTAAGGCAAATAACTCCTTTGGCAGATTGTACAAACGTGGTTAGCCAACAAAAACCTGAAGAACAAGACAAGGATCAGCGTCTACAGGGCCGTGGTCCTCATCACTCTCCTCTACGGCTCGGAGACCTGGGTCACCTACCGCAGTCACATCCGTCTCGAGCGTTTCCACCAGCGATGTCTCCGCACCATCCTTAACATTCGCTGGAGTGACTTCGTCACAAATGTTGAAGTTCTGGAGCAGGCCGAGATCCCCAGCATTGAAGCCATGCTACTGAAGTACCACCTCCGATGGGCAGGGCATGTCTCCAGAATGGAGAACCATTGCCTTCCTAAGATTGCCCTGTTTGGCGAACTCTCCACCGCCCACCGAGAGAGAGGAGCTCCGAAGAAACGCTACAAAGACTGCCTCAAAAAGTCTCTCACCGTATGTCATGTTGACCACCAATGCTGGTCAGACCTGGCTGCGGACCGTGATGCCTGGCGCCACACGATCTTCAACGCGGTCAGCGAGTTTGAGGAAGACGGAAGAGACGCGCAAAAAGACAAGAGACGCAGAAGGAAGGCCCGAGCCACCTCTGACACCACACCGGACGTTATCTTCATCTGTGGACACTGTTCACGGACTTGCCTTTCCCGCATCGGACTTGTCAGTCATCAGTGTGCCTGCAGACGACGTGGTCAACCTTCCTAATCTTCGTTCGCGAAGCCAAGCCATGATGATGATGATATGAAAACATATTCAATATGTTTATATACAGTAAAAACATGAGAGCCTTGCTACCAAAGAAAAAATATCTTTTTCTTATGCAAAAAATGTCTTTACTCTTTTCTGTAAACATATTTAAAATAATTATACATGATCTTTATTTTTTATATTAATGTTAATGATAAAGAAAAAACAACAATATATATATATATATATATATACGGGGTAACAAAAAATAGTTATATGCAGTCCACTTAGGTGTAGTCCAGTTATGGTATTCCGGGTAGTGGATGATATCAATGCTTGGCTTGGTTTGACTCAACAATGCGTTTTCATAGTGATGTTGCGAGTATGTTGTAATTCCTATGTTGTAAACACTTGGAGTAATAAAAAATCAGGAAAGAAGATTGACATGGTTTGCTATACAAAAAAGGTTTTTAATCTCATTGCTAACAATTGTTTCTCTGAACTGGTAGGTCTAGAGATCGCTATTCGCTTGTTTTCACGTTACTCGATCACCAATTATAACCAGTCAGTTCTTCGGAGCATGCTCCGAAGAACTGACTGGTTATAATTTTGTATTGGCGATCGAGTAACGTGAAAACAAGCGAATAGCGATCTCTAGACCTACCAGTTCAGAGAAACAATTGTTAGCAATGAGATTAAAAACCTTTTTTGTATAGCAAACCATGTCAATCTTCTTTCCTGATTTTTTAATATATATATATATATATTTCATTCATTCATTCATTTCATTTTACATCCACTTTTCCCTGCTTGCAAGGGTGGGACGGGAACTGATTCTGGCTTGATTTCTACAGCAGGATGCCCTTCCTAACACCAACCTCATTCACAGTGAGTGGTGGGTGCTTTTTTGCCGTGGCACCTCCACGACCACTTTGCAGTGGAATGATAGGGACCCCAGTCCCTATTTCTACAGCTGAGTAAACTGGAGCAATGTGAAATAAAGTGTCTTGCTCAAGGAAACAACACATCACCCGGTCTGAGAATTGAACTCACAACCTTTCGATTGCAAGGCCAATGCTCTAACCACTAAGCCATGTGCCTCCATGTATATATATATATTTATTAAAATAACAGATTAAAGTTTATCACATTTATTATTTATATATATATATAAAATTCTTTGAGTGAGTAGATAACGACAGAGCTAGATGGAATCTAAATAAATAGCTTGTTATACTTTATATATATATATATATATATATATATATATATATAATTTTTGATGATTTAGTGTTAAAGAACAAAAAACTAATGATAAAATAAAAGTACATTTAAAAAATTGAGGCTCACCAAGTTTGTGTGGGTCTAAGTTAAAGCTTATTTAGCTTATAGGTAAGTCCAGTACCTTGCTGATGAGTTTTTTAAGCCAAAATACTAGCAGTCACGTCTGAACGTTTTTATATTTTGCCTCCCAACCTTACAAATTCCTTTGCTGCAACAGTTTATTAGTTAGAGAATTGCATGGTTTATTAGTTAGAGAATTGGATTGCGTTTTTGATTCCTGGACCAGGTGTGTTATCTGTTTGAGCAAGACACTTCATTTCATGTTGCTCTTTCTGCCAAGAGTTGTGACTGTAGATAGTATTAGTTTTGAAAAGACCAATGGAAACATTGTTTCCTTGATCCAATTTGACAAGTTCCACTCCACTTGGTAAGTGAATGAGGTCTGAGATCTTGTAGATTGTTAAAAAGAAAGATATAGTAGCACAATGAATCTCACCCACCCTTCACTAGAATGTACTTATTGAATGCACCAGTTGAATTTATGAATATTTTTTTCTCACATTTTCAGAAATGTTTCTTGAGAAAAGGGCATTTCCCATTGATTTAAATGCACAAAAACCACATTTACCTGATCAGCAACTACTTCAGACTCTGAGTTCATTAACAGCTTCTCATGAAATTGAGGCATCTCTTAAACTCACTTATGGAGTTAATGGTAGATTTCCTCAACTTCATGAACAGTTTTTGAACACAGAACCTAAAAATCAAAAGTGAGTTGAAGACAAATTTATTTTAAAAAAAATTGAAATAGTTTTTCTATCATTCTGATTTTTAATTTTTTTATTCAATACTGTTCTATGAAAAGATTTTTTTTCAGATCAAGGTTCTGTTAATTTTTTTTTCTATTTAATAACAGTTTTCAAATAAATATTCCTATGTTTCAATTGTACAGTAAAGATATTTTGCATGTATTGTAAGAGCAAGTATTTTACATATTGGTATTTTCTGATAACCACTAAATACTAAAATTTGCCATTTCAACAGCCAGTTCCAAAGTCTGGAACTAGCTGTTGAAAAGGCAAGAGCTCAGCCATTGGGTCCTGATTCTTTATAATATAGCCATACTGCCTTCAGTATCGAGAACTCTGGTGAGTTATGGTCTAACCAGTTTCAAACTGAATCCATCCTGATTTATATATATATATATATATATATATATATATATATATATATAGGCATGTGACATCAAGAGGTTGTGAGTTTGATTCTCGGACAGAGTGATGCATTGTGTTTTTGAGCAAGACATGTTGCTCCAGTTTACTCAGCTGTAGAAATGAATTGTGACATCACTGGTGGCAAGTTGTATCTGCCTTTGTTGTTGGACAACACTGGTGGTGAGGAGACACGAGACGGGTATGCATGGATGACTGCTGGTCTTCCACAAAAACAACCTTGCCCAGACTTTGTGCTTTGGAAGGGAACTTTCTAGGTGCAAATCCCATGGTCATTCATAACCAAAGGGGGTCTTTATATATATATAGTTGAGTCAATTGTATCTATATTCCACTATTTGTTTACTATGAAATTGTCTGTCTTAGGACACGCATGCAAGAAGCAGCCAAGTGGAAACGGAAAGATAGAAATATGCAACATTCTGAACACATACAACTTACACCGGAGCAAAGGGAGGTAGGCAAATATCAATTTCATATTTCCTTATAAAATTTTATTTTTTATGAAACTTTCATTAATTTACTTTTTATTATTTTTATATATTTAAGTGTAGTGGATTGCCAGAATCGGTAGAGCGCCATATAAAATGCTTTGTAGTATTTGGTTACAGCTTTTACCTTACCTTTCATGAATAATGATTTTAGATTGTCAAAGTTATAAATATATCCCTCTTTTCTCAGGAGCATCCTGTGTCTTATTAAAAATTTGTAGCATTGATACTCTCAAGAGAATCATGTAATGTGAAAGATGGTAATCTTTCTGAATATGAAAAAAAGAACAGTTGTTTTGGGTGATGTTATTATTGCTCAGGTGCCGAATTGCGGCGTTATTAGAAAGTCGGATAGAATGCTTTGCGCTATTTGTTTCAGCTCTCTGCTCTTTCAGTTAAAATCCCGCAGAGATCAACTTTGCCTTTCATCCATTCAAGGTTGATAAAAAAAGTACCAGTTAAATACTGGGATCGATTCTTCCTTTATATCTCTTACTCACTTCCATTCTTTCACTCTCTATCTTTCTCTGGAAGAAATCTTCTGTATTTAGGCCTGGAGAGAAGATAGGCTCTGCCAGGTTCTAAAATGCACTAAAACCATATGTCGATATGTGCCTCTACGATTCCCTCAGGAGTTATGGGAATATGCATGCATTATTGCACATTTGCTGTGAAATTCTCCCCTTTTCCAATATTTGGATATCATTGAAATCATGTCAGCAGGTTTGTATCAGGACTACAATAGTGGCAACAGATGTGGATTAGTGGCAACAGATGCCATTCAAGAATCCAGGAAATGAGATGTTCGAGGACATTGGAAAAACAGCTGACCTTTTTTTTTTTATATGTAGTTAAATCTTATTTTGAAAAATAAGAAATCTTATTTTGAAGAATAAATGACTGATAAAATTGATGTAAGTATGGATGGCTATCTAACAGCAATAATTATGTAACAAAAGCTTTGTTGGACTTGAAACTATGAATTTAATACATTTAATATTGAAGGGCCATCAATGTTTTTTTAGACAAACCTATCATTGGACAGAATGACCTCAATGAGAGAGACAGAAATGTAAAATACATACTTTTTACAATATTATGTGTTCCAGGTTGAAGCCATGCTGGGGCACCAACATTACATATCACACTCCAAGTTACACAACAAGATCAAATATCTACGTTTATAAGTTCAGTCCTCTTCTGATTTAGGTTTTGATTCAGTTTTCTAATAAAATACACTCCAGTTATTTGGATATTTTTGGCATTGCTATGCCCTACACAATATTGGTCGTGACCCAACATTGGTATAAATGTATATATATATATATTTATATATGGCGGGAAACCAGAAGTGTTTTTGTCAAGTAGTGTTCTGATAGTGAGATAGACGTTTTACAAAATATTATTTTTATTCCTCATGGAAATGATGACAAAGAACCACAGTGAGTGGCAATATGCAGTGTTGGAAGAGACTTGTTCATCTGTGGAAGTATGGTAAATAAAACAATCTTTAAAATGATGATGTTGATGAAAGTTGGGATGTATAATATATCTACAAGGGTTGGCTGAAAAGTCCCTAGGCTGACTAAGATACACTCATGGAATGACCAAATGAGGTTTATTTTCCAATATAGTCCCTAGAAAAAAATAAAAACAATGCAGTTTTTAATAAGAAGAGTTGTAATTAATGCATGCAAGTTTTCACATCACTAGCACCACTCCTTCATAGTCAGCCTATGAACTTTTCAGCCCACCCTTGTATGGTGTAGAATATATAGTTACTGATATAGTGTATGTTATAGCATGGATATCTGGAACTTAGATGATTTTTTATTTATTTAGCTACAAATAATTATTTCATTACTTCATTGTTAAATTTATTTGATATTTGATGTGAAATCTTGTGTTGAAACAGATATTGTTGTACTTTAGGAGCATGACCCTCCCAAAGTATAACAATTATTTAATTCATTTTATTAATAGTTGAACTTGATAAAAATTATGTTGATAGATACATGGTAGATTCTAATAGGTGTTTCTGAGTAACTTTCATTAATTTCTAGCATTAATTTTTAAAGTGTTAGTCTTCAGGGTCCATATAAGGTATGGAATTAAAGCAAATAGGGATTTACCTCAGTAAATAATTGTAAAAGTATTTTTTTCTGAATTACTCTTCTGAATTACTATGCTGTGGCCTCTGAGTCACATCCTTCCTCTACAAGTTCTTCCCTCAGTAAGTTGCTAGAGCACTAACTTGTTTGCTACTTCATCATTGTGTTTGGTGCAGTGACCTGTGAGTTGCATCATTTTTTGTTGAACTTTTAATGGAAGATCATCTTCAATGGATGTGTAGTGTTAATTGGTGTGAATGACGAAGCATAAATGAACTAAGGAAAAAACTGAGCATAAGAGGATTGAGATGTAGAGTGCAAAAGAAGAGACTCTGTTGGTATGGACATGTGATGCATGTGAATGATGATCATTGGGTAAAAAAGTGCCAAGAAATTTTAGTAGTAGGTAACTACAGTAGAGAAAGATGAAGAAAGACTTGGCAGAGGTGTTGAGAACTAATCTCAAATTTCTGAAGCTCACGGAACACAATGAATGGAGAGATACTGGGTTGGAAAGACCTGTCCAACCCATACAAGCATGGAAAAAGACATAAAATAATGATGAGATGACTAAAAAGTTTTCTAAGGCAGACCTCCAAATAAAAAACATGCATAACTTTTTTGTTTATTTTTTGTACACATAATAAAATACATATATGAAATATTATTGTTCTTGTAAAAGATTTGTAGCTAGAGGACTGTTGAAACCAACAACAGAGCTTTAAAGAAATGTCAATGTGAACTGAGATTAGAATTTTTAACGCGTGTCAAACCAGTTTTACTATGTGGTGTTGAAATATGGAGAAATCTAGTGACAAAGATGATGAAGACAAGACAGACTTTTATCAACTTCTGTAGAAGAAGAATTCTGTTTATTTGATGGCTGAACAGCAGCAATAACCATGATTCCTTTCTGTAAACTGGGGAAACCCATAAGTAGGGAACTTAGCTAGGAAATTCTCATAGCAGATACTGTTGAATGCTATCATAAAACTTCTTGTAAATGAGGGACTGGTGGAAAGAAAATCCATGTCAGATGGCTGGAATTCCTTGTTAGCCAATTCTCAAAGAAGAGTGGTGGACAAATGATAAAAGAATCTTGTTTCTCAAAGAACTTTGATATAAAGCAATTAAATATGAGCAACATTCTTTTAATTTCATATTTCTCATTTCATTGTATGCTGACACCTTTCTATAGCATGCCTTCAGCTTGTTTGTGCTTCTTTGATCCCTTTTTTTTTTTGTTTACTTTAACATTTACAGAAATGTATAACTAATTTAGGTATCATGTTTTCTTTTTCTTTTTTCTATTATTTGATACTTTAGATTCAAACTATAAGTAGAATCAATATTTACATCTTCACTTTGATAATATTGTCCCTTATTTCTCACCACAGAAATATGGTATCTGGAGAGGATCTGAGAATTAATATTAAATAAAATTAACTAAAATTACCAAGACAATAAGAGAGTCTCTACATAATCCTGCAAAATAAGGAAAGACATTGTTAGATAACATAGTCCTAGATATCCCCCAGTACACATTGTAACATGGTAGGAAAGGCTTCCAGCTGTAGAAACCAAGCCAAAATACAAATTCGTATGAGCAAGATGTTGTCTCTGGATAGACGTTATCAAATTGCAGTTGTTACATTACATAGTTTCTATATAATAAAGCTATTTGTGACTGTTCAATTTCAATTGCTTATTACATTAGCAGTAAAGCTTGTAATTCTTTATTAAATATAATGATTAAAGCATTATGTCTGTTACTTGATATTTTCATTCAGCCATAGAAAAGAACCTTAAAATTTAAAATGACACATATTTTGACTTTTTTTATTTTTTTATATAATAAACATACATTTAGTTTCGCTACGGATATTTTAAGCTGTGATCATGTGGTGGTAAGAAACTTTCAGGAGAGCTGGACTGCAGAAGTTCTTCAAAGAAGAAACTCTGCTAAAGCAAGTGTTGTGGCCCTTAACTTGATTATTATCACTGCTTCCTCAGTATTATAAGAGCATGATATAATTTCACCCACTGAGGTTTGAAAGTCTTACAGATTTTGTAAACAAACTACTTTTAGTTATTTATTCATACATAAATTCATTACACCAGTTATATATTTTCTCAATGATTAGAACATGGAAGAGATTAACTAATTTGGTCAGAAAAGAAGTTAGTTTCTGCTTATCTTACTTATTACAATGTGCTAAATATGTTTAACATAATTTACTACACATCCCCACCTTCCATTAACTGGCTATGACTCCAAATTAATTGTCACAGATGATTCAAATTAAAAGATTCTCTACACTATTTTAATGAATGCGCAGCTAGATAACTATTATTTATTGTCATCTTGTTTCTATTCCAAAGTATACACTTGCAGAGAAACATGCTAAAATTTGGATTGTGAGTAACGAAATATTTGCTTTATATTTTCCATTTTACTCTATCTCTATTTATCTATCATAACATGTTTTCACTTCAGAACATATTTAATATTTTATCTACTCTATCATTTCATATGGCACTATTTTCTTTTAATAATTAATTCCATATTGCCATTTTTTCTATTCCAATAATAGAACAACAAAGCATTGTTTAGATTTACTATAAGTCAATTTTAGTTTGAATTCATCTCCAGCAAATCAATATATATTTGTCTAAATTAGGGTTCCATTTTATGATATTATTCCATAACTAGTTTTTGATGATGCTAATCCTTTTTATGTATCATTTAAAAGCCTGCATAGAAAATTCATGGTAGTTTGTCCCTATTAACCAGGAGTTGCAACTGGTAGATAGTATCAACAATGGAAAGCCCAATGGAAACATTGTTTTCTTGGTCTGATTTGATGAGTTCTATCCCATTGAGTAATCGAATGAGGTCTGGATCTTGTTGATTGATTTGATCGATTGATGAAACCAAAGGAATTTTGTCAGGTCTACTTTGCCAGCCGTTATTCAATTACATGCATGTATACACACACACATGCATACTCACACACACACACACACGCATACTCACACACACACACACACATGCACACTGTTTCAGTCATTAAATTTTCTTCTATTATAATAATGAAAATTATTGTGTACAGTGTTCAGGTGCACTACAAGTTCAGGTACAAATACAATTGATTTTTACTTTGATATGTTTTAGTTATTTATAGTCACCTTCCTTTCCCAGTTTAGTTTGTTTTAAACCTTAAAATATTTGTTTCTTTTTTGTTTTAATATGAATTTCAAGTCAACTGCTCCCTTCATTTTCAAAGTGATGCTAAATATTTCATTTTTGAATATATGTAAAATATTTGTAGATGTTAGAGTCCAGTAAAATATTCAGTACTTTTAGTGTAATGAAGAACTTGTATTCTGGGTTCGTGTCCACGGATTCACCTTAGATTTCTTTTTTTTCTTCTATTTTTAAATGGCTTAGTGGTTAGAGCATTGGGTTAGGCTCCCAATCATGAGGCTGTGAGTTCAATTCCCAGATTAAGTGGTGCATTGTATCCTTAAACAAGATACTTTATTTCATGTTGCTCCAGTTCATCTGGAAAAAATGAGTTATGACTTCATTGTTGCTGAGCTGCAGAGAAGGGAGACTGGTATGTAGGGTGACTGCTGGTCTTCCACAAAAATGCCTTGCCCAGGATTGTGCCTCAGAGGGGAAACTTTCTAGTGAAACCCATCGTCATTTATGACCAAAGGGGATCTTTACTTTTAAGTAATGTGACCAATTTAGTTGTTACAGGATTGATATTCATGTTATAGATTAGTACAAGTTTGTAGTGGAAATGTAAATTATTATGGTTTACATGGCCTAGTGGTAAGGGTGTTGGACTTATGATCATAATGTTGTGGGTTCGATTCCTGGCCTGAATTGCATGTTGTGTTCTTGAGCAAAACACTTCATTTCACATTGCTTCAGTATACTAACTGAAAATGAGTGCCAGCAATAGCTAGAGGTTTAACCTTGTGATGGGTTGGTGTCCTGTCCAGTGAGGATTCTTGTACTTTCAGTTAACAGCACAGAAACTGGGATAAGTACCGACCTGATGAGTCTCTGGGCTTGAGGCAGACTTTAGACTTAAGACTTTTTATGATAGGATTATGTATCAAATATGTCCTTTGTCTACTATTTCTCACAGGATGAACTTCCATGTAGTCGCTCCCTTGCTTTCTACAAGTTTTAATATTCACATAGTTATAATTTTAAAAAAATATACTAAGCTGTATAAAAAGCATTAGTAGAGACAGAATTGTGATGTTTTAGTTTGTAGTTTAACAACATAGTGAAATAATCTGCATTTTTATTTGGCACCAATAGCTGGCAGTTTGTAAATGAGTTTTGTTTCTCGGTTCATAGCCTAGGTTTTGGTGGGTATATGAGATCACTATTCTTGAAATGTTACCAAATTTGCTTTATCTTCCCACCCAACACTTGTTTGGCACACTTTGCATATTTTTATATTGATTAATATAAATTCTTTTTTCAAACATTCAGTTGCATTTGTTTCTGTGTGTATGTATGTATGTATATATATATATATATATATATATATATATATATATATATATATATATATATATATATTTCCTTCTTATTTTTAAAACCTACTTTTCTACTTTAAAATATATATTTTTTTATCTGACCTATTACCATGCATCTCTGTACACCTGTTCTAATTAATACAATGACATATAATTAGTTTATCAATGAACTTCAACAAACCTTTTACTAATATTATAATTTAATATGGTACCATTTCTTTAATTTGGAAATATCTATTAATCCTATTACTGAAATGCCTTGGCAATGTCATACTTTTACCTTTTTCTTTTACCTTTTGTGAATGTCTACAGCTTAACTGCTTTTTTTTTTTTAGTTTATATTTTCAATATCTGAATATTTTAAACACTGCAACTATTTCAAAATTATGCTTCATCTTTTTGCTAGTATTTAAAAAAAAAATTTTCTATTTATTTATTTGTTTTTTCTTTTTGCTATTTTTCATCATAATGTTTTACTTTGTTTTATTATTATCATTATTATCATTATTTATTAAAAGTGGTGGATTGGCAGTAATCAGTAGAGCGTCGGATAACATGCTTTGTGGCATAGTTTCGGCTCTTTACATTCTGAGTTCAAATCCCACCGAGTTTAACTTTGCCTTTCATCCTTATGGGGCCAATAAAATAAAGTACCAGTAATGCACTGGGGTCGATTTAATTGACTTTCCCCTCCCCCAAATATTGTTGGCCTTGTGTCTAGATCAGAAACCATTATTATTATCTTGTGCCTAGATCAGAAACCATTATTATTAATATTACTATTATTATTTATTGGATTTTGAAAATGATTATACATATATCTTTCTCATGTATTTCAAACAAAAATATATATAACTAAAGAATTAAATTAAATTAAAGCTAAATGATAGATCATGTATTTATCATACTTTTCCCTGAATATTTTTTTTAATTATTCAATGAAATATCAACTGAATTTTTAAACAAAACCTATTCATTTTAGTTACTATATACATCATCATTTCATTACTTATGGGGAAGAATTGATAAAGTGCGTAGCTTGGAGATCAGAGAGTCACTCCAGGTAGAATCACTTCTTCTCTGAATTGATAGATCATAGCTCCACTACTATGGGCATGTGGTTAGAATGTCTCAGGAAAGAATAGCTGGACAGATTGTATGAACAAAACCAACCAGCAGCAGACCCAGGGGTAGACACCGATTGAGATGGTTGGATAACATCCACGTGCTTGGCTGGTCTCGCTTGTGGATCCAGCTGGATCAGTTGGAGATAGTTGTTTCTGACAGGACCCGTTGGAAGGAGTATTTCAGGACTCTCAGGAATAAGTGGGTGACGAAGAAGATATTTATATAATAACTAAATCTGCTTTCATTGTTTATAAGCAATTGAAAAGCTCTCTCTCTCTATATATATAGAGAGAGAGATAGATATATATAACTTCTCAATTGTTTACAAACAATGGAAGCAGATTTCATTATGTGTGTCTGTTTGTGTGTCCATGTGTACATTTGTATGTGTGTATACATATGTATTTGTGTGTGTGTGTGTGTGTGTGTGTGTGTGTGTGTGTGTGTGTATATAACACTCTGACAAGTGTTTAATGTTAGAAGAGTTATCCAGCCACAGAAACTATGCCAAAAATGGAACATATGACTTTGTGATATATGAGTGAAATGTGGCTCCCTGGGCCATCTAGGGTGGCTAGTCATCATCATCATCATCTCTAACTTCAAATAATAACTGACTAGACCTATTATGGCTTATCCAATCTATGCCAGCATTGAAAGTGAACATTACAGTATGATGATTCTTTCTGTGTGTGTGTGTATATATATATATATATTATATATATTATATATATATATATATATATATATAAAATATATATATATATATATAAAATATATATATATACTAGCAGAAGTACCCGGCGTTGCCCGGGTGTAAGTCGACCTTTGGTCTGTTAGAATGTGTGAAAGTTACTTCCCGCACATCACAGGTTCAAAACTTCGAACTTCAATGAAAAAAAATAGGTTAGTAGACACAGGAGTGTAATTTATTAATTGTAGTTACACAGTGTATCGTTGAAATTGTTCTCTGCACGACTGACGGAAGTCAAAATCGCTTGATATTGAATGTTCAGTTAATTTAAAGCAGGGTGAAAATGTCGATTACTTTCAGGGTTTTTTTTTTTTTTACAATTTTTGCGCTCACATGTCCAGAAGAAGAATTAAAAGGGCCTTTATCTTAACCGCGGCATAATGGCGAGTCCTTTGTGACAGTTTTCAAGAATATAGGACGTTCCTGTAAAAAGTTTTCCCATGTGTAACTTTGCCTTGTTTTTTTGCGCAAAGTCGAGCCCTGCTTCAGTTTTATTGATTTTTTTACATCAATGCGTGATCTCTGAAGTAGATTTGAGTAGCTAAAAACCTGTCCCAGTAAATTTGCTATAGGTGAAAAAAAGTTGATCAAAATTGTATCTAGGGTTATTGCCCTTTGCCACAGCCTCAAGCCACGTCTGACGGGATGTTGGTGATTCCTCCGTCAGCGCTTGTTGGCGACGAAGGCGAACATCAGCAAGCCTTGTCGTACGTGATGTTGGTGACTCAACCAGCCGGGAAAGACGTCTATCAGCGAGTCGAGATTCGCGCTCAGCAGGTGTTTCCTAGAGAAAATTAATTAATTCTACTGGTTAGCTAAGCCAATGGCAGTGTCAATAGTAAATGAGAAAAGTCTAACATGAACAAAAGGGAATCAAGGTAAGACAATAAATTTAATACAACTACGATTAGAATGTTGTAGTTGCTTAAAAGTGGTGACAGTTAGGATAAACGCAGTACTTGCTAACATTAAGGGAGAATATTGCAGAAAGGATTAATCAATTGTGAATGAACTCATACCTGAGAACGCCTAATTCGTTGTCTCAAAGCAGTAGCTGTACCTTTTTTGGAGGTAAGTCTTGAATGTTTCCGTGTGGGCATAACGACGTGTAACGAAGCTGTTAGGTTAGAGAGAGGTGATTAAATACAGAGAGAGATGACACCAGATTCGTTAGCATGGTTACTGGTGAATGGGAAGGTTTGGAAATATGATTACAATAACTTACCGAATTTTCCGGTCTATAAATTGCACTTAAAATAATTAAATTTAATAAAAAAACAGCTCTGCAGTTTATACTCCGGTGAGCCTTATGTATAAATAATACAATGGTAATCAATCACGGCTCTAACAGAAGTAATAGATCTAGACTAAAAGTAAAGAAGATAGCATTTTCCTGGTTGGCCTTACACGCCGTTGCGTGGACCTGATTTTAAATGATACGCCTTATATCCTGGTGAGCCTTATAGAGCGGAAAATATCTATTGGAAAAGAATACAAATTCATGACCAAGGTGTGACAAAATAGGCGTCTATACAGCGCCTGAAACAAACTTGTCCAAAACCCTAGGATTTTTCTCGTTAAGTATCCACCCAAAAGGAACCGTTTTTTAGTTACAAAAAATAACCAAAGTGTATAGTAGCTATATTTCTGACATATGCCAAAAAGAACAATATATTCAAAAAATGTTCTAAAGTACATTCAATCTCTCTTTTTGACCGATATCTTAATAAGCAAGTTATCGATTTTTTATTGGCTGTCAGTGTCTATCTGCATGCAGGTGTGCACGTGTGCGCAATTAATTGCAAATACGCTCATAACATTTAGTCGTAAGCAGAACAAAAAATGCCATTAGAGGTGGGCTAATAATGAAGACACAAACCCTGGTGAACTTACGTTTAAACACCTGAAAAGTTACTCACTTCCTGTGCAAAAGACTGTATTATAAATTAAGTAATTTTTTAGAATTGTTTAAAAAAGGAAAACATTGGTACGGAAGTAACATTTTTTACAACTTTGTATGTGTACAATACAACTTGGTCAACGTATTATTTAATCATTTTTTTTTTCAAAAAGCATGATTATTTAAGACTGTTTGAAAATTTGCTCACAGCTTTTA
>OZ024746.1:18198206-18293206 GCA_964016885.1 Eledone cirrhosa | reverse complement strand
ATTCAAGAAGCTCACTCTATAGTTTTACGAAATCCCAAGCTCTCCGATATGTCAAAGTCTGCGATGGCACAAAGAAACTGGCAGTTTGTGGAAACATTGTTGAAAGAATGTCGAACTAAGGTTTAGTTACTTTGCTAATTTTAATGCATCATATATAAACTTTGTTAATAATATGTATACACACTCCAGGAAAAGTAAAATTTGTATAATTAGATATTTTAATATTAATTTACATAGTTTATCGTAATTTGATCAAACTTTTTAAAGAGGTATTTATATTTATAGAGGTATTTAAACAGGTTAAATATTTATACAAGTTTTTCTTTTCCTGAAGTGTGTATACATTTTTTGTTAGACTTTGTGTAAAAGAATTGTTTTTAATTTTAGATATTTTAGTAGATGTATAGTGATTTCATTCTTATTCTTTTATAGTGGAACCATTCTGCCACTTAGATCTAACCTGTTATTTATTTTCAAACAGGAATTTGCATGTTTGCTCTTCTAAAATTAGGTGGCGAATTGGCAGTCGTTAGAACATTTAATAGAATGCTTTGCAGTGTTTCAGCTATCTGTTCTCTGAGTTCAAATCCTGCCAAAGTCAACTTTACTTTTCATCCATTCAAGGTTGATAAAAAAAAGTACCAGTCTACTACTGGGGTTGATTCTTGTTCTATATCTTTTTCTCACTTCCTCTCTCTATCCTTCTCTAGAAGAAATCTTCTGTATTCAGACCTGGAGAAGAGATGGTCTCTGCCAGGTTTTAAAATGCTCTAGAAAGCCTGTATGTCATACAACATCCGTATGACTCCCTCGGGATTTACAGGTCCATGCTCTTCTAAAATTAATCAATAAACATTACATCTAAAAAGCATATTAAGCATTGCTAATATTTATGTAGAAATGTCCCACCCTTGCAAGCAGGGAAAAGCGGACGTAAAATGATGATGATGATGAAATCAGTAATTATGTTCTAAGAGAATTTCATATTCTTGTTTTTTTATAAACATAAATAACTATAATATATAACTTCACTGTACAGCCAAAACTTAAATTTTGATGTCCCTAATATCACAAGAACTAAGTTATTATGATAAAGAAATGTTGCAAAGATGATTCTTCTTCTTCTTTTTGAGTCATTCCTCCATCTAAGATGAAGCATTCATTTTACTTTTTCTAATGGTTAAAATATACACAGCTCTAGCATCACTCCTTCATAGTCAGCCTATCCTCATAGTTTTAAATTTATTCTTATTTCTATGTTTTTCATCTTTTCATTTCTTATCTCTTTTTTTGTCAGACAAAACGAATGTTGGTAGAAAAAATGGGCCAGGAAGCAGTAGAACTGGGACATGGAGAGGTGAATATCACGGGAGTTGAAGAAAATACCTTAATTGCCAGTCTCTGTGATCTTCTTGAGAGAATTTGGAGCCATGGCCTACTGAAAAAGAAGGTAAACAGACCAAAGTTATTATTTTGCAATTATATATATATGCAATACTCCCAACCACATCCTTTGACCAGGGTTGGACTTTCGTTTGCTGAGGTCTTAAGCTATATAAAATTTAGCCCCCCCCAATATAATTATTATTTTTTGTATTAATGTTATTGATAAAGAATAAATAATATATAGTATATATACAAGCTGAAGCATATAAACAGTATGCCCCCACGCCCCTCCTGCTGTAACATGGTCGTGTAGGTGTCACGACAAAAAGCACCCAGTCCACACTGTAAGTCGTTGTGTAGGCGCCATGGTAAAAAAGTGCTGGGTGCTTTTTTTCCGTGGCACCTACACGTCCACTTTACAGTGTGGGCTGGGTGCTTTTTTGCTGTGGCACCTCCACGACCATTTTGCAGTGGGGGCATATTGTCTATATGCTTCAGCTTTGGCTTGTACCCGTTGGGGACCGGGTCCTCTGTATTACTGCGTGACGCCAGAGGTCACGGTCGTGTGTCGTTGCCTTTGAGAGGTGTAATTGGGTAAGGTCGGTTTTTATCACCTCATTCCAGGTCTTCATCAATGCGGTTTCCATCAATTTCTAGTGCTCTGCACCTTTTTATGCACCTGTCATCCTTCATACACATCACATGTCCATACCAACGCAACCGCCTCTCCTGCACACAGCATTTGATTCCTCTTATGCTCAGTCCCTCTCTCAATTCGTTTATGCTTTGCCGTTCGCGTATATTACTATTATGCATCCATCAGAGCATGCAGGCTTCGTTTCTCTCTAATCTACGTAAGTGTTCCACCTTCAGTGCCCAGGTCTCACTACCATGTAATATTGCTGTTCGTATACACACATCATACAGTCTGCCTTTCATTTTGAGGGAGAAGCCTTTTGCAGCTAGCAGTGGCAGTAACTTCCTGAACTTCTTCCATCCCGTTCTTACCCTAGTTATTGTACTTTCCGAACACCCCCCTCCGCTGCTAATTCAGTCACCTAGGTAGCAGAAGCTGTCTACTGTTTCTACAGAGTCCTCCCAGAGTTTGTTGGTACTTGTTTCCTGTGGTTGTTTGCTGCTTGTTGTCCCAGCACAGCTGCTGCATGTGAAGCCTACATTCTTAGTTAAGCTCCTGAGATCCCACTACATCTCTTGTGTACCCATTGTTTGTATTTTGGGCAGAGAATGGAGTTCCTACCTACACCTTTCCTACACACTGAACACAGATCCCCTGAGGGGATCTGTGTTCTGTTTTTTTGTCTACTTACAAGGACCTTAGTCTTTGTCAGGTTGACTTTGAGACCCTTTTTTCTAGTCCCTGCTTCCAAGTTTGGAATTTCTTCTCTAGTTCTACCATAGATTCAGCTATAAGTGCGAGGTCATCTGCCTACAGGAGTTCCCATGGGCATCCGGTCTTAAACTCCTCCGTTATTGCCTGCAGAACTATGATGAACAGGAGAGGGCTAAGAACAGAGCCCTGGTGGACACGGACCTCTATGCTAAATTCGTCGCTATACGTATTGCTAATCCTAACTTTGCTGACTGCTCCCCTATACATGGCTTGTATAGCTTTCACAAGCCATTCATCTACTCCTAGTTTTCTAAGAGCCCACCAGATTATAGCACGGAGAACTCTGTCAAAGGCTTTCTCGAGATCAACGAATGCCAGGTAGAGCGGCTTTTAGCTAGGTACCTTTCCTGTAGCCTCACAAGGAAGAGGGCATCAGTGGTGCCTCTTCCTGGCACAAACCCAAATTGCATCTCATCTAGTTTCACCCGGTCCCTAATCCACTGTGCTTTAACTCTTTCTGTTACTTTCATGACCTGGTCCATCAGCTTTATACCTCTATAGTTTCCTCTATCTAGTGCATCACCTTTACCCTTGTAGCAGTTGACAATGATGCTGCTGCACCAATCCTTTGGTATGACACCTTCTAGTATTACCTGGTTAACAATACGTGTGGTTATGGTGTGACCTACCGACCCAGTTGCCTTCCCCATCTTCATATCCTTGATTGCCTTACTTACTACGCTGCTGCTGACTTGTACTGTTGGCCCCTTTATAGGGTCTACTTGGGGTAGGGTCTCTTCTTCCCATGCATTCTCCTCATTTAGTAATCTTTCATAATAGCTCTGCCACGCATCTTCTCAGCACTTGTGAGGGCAAGCTCACCTTTATTATTCCAGATACACTTCTCTCCAATGACATTACAATTCTCTCTGACACACTGCCTTGCAATCTTGAACATCTCCTGTTTCTGGTCCTCGTGTTGCAAAACATGCTCGAATTTTTTTATCCTCCGCTTCCCTCCTGGTCTCTATGTAATGTACCCTGCTTCCCCTGTTCTTCCATTCTTTCCATGCCTGTCTCTTGGCCTTAACTGCCTCATTTACCTTATATATATACCTACCTTATATATATATATATCTACCTTATATATATATATATATATATATATATATACCTTATATACATATATAAATTTTAGATGATTTAGTGTTAAAGAATATAGATTAATGAACAAACATTATATCAACCTGTAATTATTTGTTTTGTTGTAGGGTAAATCAGCATTTTGGTCACATATGCTGAGTTTCCTTGAATTAGAAACAATAATTGATGTAGGAAAAGCCATTGACGCCAAACTACTGACTCCAGGTTAGTATTATACAATTTGTTCAATAAATTTTATATCTATATGATTCTTATGTTTCTGTTTTTCTGTTACTTTTTTCTTTCAATATTTCAGCAAATTATTTTTAAAAAAAACCCCAACAACAACAGTTATATGAAATTGTTTATCTGTTAATGAAATACCATCATGTTTTTTATTATGACATTAATATGATGTATGGATAACTATAATTCTGCAGTTATCTTGTCTAGCCCCTGGGGCCTTGTTGTTCTTTAAGCAAGAAATAATAGCTTTGGCAACTTGAGATGTCTTCGTCTGACACCTGCAGGTAGTCTACAAAAGATCTCTCCTGGTTGAAGTTGAAGAGATCAACTGAGTTTGATCAATTGAGCACTTCCTGGAAATGTTCCACCACCCACTTGTCTGATTATTTCTCACTTGTTACCAATGTCCAACCAGACCATCCTTACTCTTAATTGGCACACACAAACCACTCATTACTCCTGTCAGCTCCTTCACATTTCTCAACAGACCTCTAGTGCCATCACTCACTGTAGCTTCTTCCACAACCTCGTTTCCTTTCCCCTCAAGATATATCCTTTTATCCCTCCCACAACTCCTTTCTACACACACATATTGAGGTGTTTATATTCCTTGTTTTGTTGTCTCCCTGTGCCAACGTAACTTTGTTTGATCCCTCTTTATGCTTTTTCCACCCTCCTGTCAATCAGACTCTACAAGGCTGCAGAAATCCATTGCTCCCTGATGGCTCTCCTTCATCCAAGTACCTCGTTGACACTTGATGAGATGACTTGTTGGAAATTTGGAAATGAGTCCATTTTTCCTCACAACAATACACTCTCTTTGAAGCTTGAAAGTTCTTTTTAACCATTTCAAGGAAGCTAATGAAAAGTTCTGCCTGTTTCAGAGCCTTAGTTGTGTAGGTCTATACAATTCTTACCATCTCTATTTCCTTTAGATTCAAACAGATCCCTCCAACTACCAGAGTCAACATTTAACCTGCAATAGGCATGGACGTCTTGCAAGATCTACGCTACCTAGTACTCATACTGATCTCATTTCCGATGTTGTGGGCTAGCCATAAGTTACAGCAGCTACTTGAGGTCAACTTCATTGATTTCAAGATGGCCTTCAACATTGTCAACAGCTTCCATATCTATCTTCTCCACTAGACTCTTTACTCTTTTGTGTGTTACAGGAAAAGGCCATGCAGGAGTCCTATGCCTCTGTCATAGGTTTCTGTGTATGTCTAGTGTGTACTATGAAATCATCCATCATTAACCTATGTTGGAAGATGCATTCCTCCCAAAGAATGACTGAGATCATATAACCCAATTAGTGAACGGCACTAACAAGAATCAAAGGAGTGTGTTATAGATAGGCGTGAGAAAAAATCTATATCATCATCATTGTTTTTATGTCTGTTTTTCCATGCTTGCATGGGTTGGATGGGTCATTTTCAGGACAACATCTCTTCACTTATTGTAATCCTTTGCCATCTCCACTGTAAGTTTCAGCAATTTGAGTTCAGCTCTCACTACCTCTGCCCAGGTCTTCCTTGACCTTTCTCTACTGCGGCTTCCTTCCATTGGGGTTTATTGACTCTTCTTCACCCAGTGATCACCATCCATGCATATCACATACCCATACCAACGCAATCTTCTCTCTTGCACACTACTTCTGATTCCTCTTATACTCAGTTTCTATCTCATTATATATATATATATATATATATACACACACGCTTACATACATATACAATAGACTTCTCTGCAGTCTCTGTCAACCAAATTCCACTAACAAAAGGCCAACCTGAATCTAGGGTAGAAGACACTTGCCCAAAATGCTATGTAGTTAAATCAAACTTAGTCCTCACTTCACTCCTGTTATAGTTCTCCAGCCCATAACAGAGGTAAATTCTGTGTGTTGATGGTCTGATTCTTATAGCCAAATCTATGTAAGAGCTAGAAAAGAAATTCCAGCTTTGGAACAGTACTTTTTGTCAAAATGGGCTTAGAGTAAACTTGGGAAAAACCAAAGTTTTGGTAAGCAGGAAAGAAGACAGGAACCTGATCTCTTCAGGGAAGTGGCCTTGCTTAGAGAAAAGAATTAGGTAGTAACTCTAAACAATGTACACAATATAAATATTGGAATCCTGGATACAGTAGTGGAAGGGCAGGTAGACTAACAGAAACGGTAAACTTTGTATGTGGCAGATGCACAGGGATAGTTGGTAATAGGAACCTCAGTAAAATAAACATTTTCCAATCTTAGGAACTGGTTGATAGTTTCTGCTACCAAGAGGATCAAATTAGTATTGGAGAATGTTGCACTGAGATCATAGTAACTAGGCAGAGAACAAGATGGGAAAAGGCTCTATAGAAGTAGTTGATAGCTTCTGCTACCAAGGTGATCAAATTAGTGTGGAATTCTGAATTACTATTAATTGATTTTTAACATTTTAATGTTAATTTTCAATTTTTGTCATCTTCATCTTTTTTTTTCATTTATTGAACTCTTAATGTCTTCTACCATATGAAACCACATTAGAAAGACGTTCTCGAAAAATACTAAACAGCACTATGACTACATCACATAAAAAAATGTCTTTATTCTAATACTGCAAATTTTCACAACAATCTGTCAACTTGATAAGATACTATAAACATTTGAATTAATCAACCTATTTATAAGATATGTTCTGATAAATTATTACTGATTGTAATGAGTTAATTTCAGTCATTTCAATTTTAATCAGAGAAAATTTTGGGGAAATATTTTTTAGAATGTATTTGCAATAGCTATATTTATAAGTAAAAAAGAAGGGCCAACAAATATCATGATAAACTTTTCCCCTCCTTTCTTGACCTAAATGTATTTTCAATAAATAGCTAAAAGGGACCAAAAATACAGTGACAAATCTTTCCCCACTTTTCTTGGTTACGGAGTTAGACTTTTAATAGTGTTTTTGTGCTATTCAAGGAAAGAGAAGTAGCCATGGTTTCAACGAACTGAAAGCACTAATGGATACATATTTCCCTCTCTGCAGTAAGTAATGCAACTGAGACTTGCATGCTCATTGCAGTTAGTCAATTGACGAAGGAGCATGTTTCAGGAGTGCTACCTGCCATTTGTGCATGGCAGCATTTTCTTCTAACTTAATTATATAACTGTTATTTGATGCTTTGTTAGATATTTGATACATCTAAAATTCTAACTAAAATATTTTTAAAAACTTTTTCTATTAATAATACTGTGTGCCTGAATATATGGATTAATATAGAAATGTGGTATGTTATGGTATGGACCGATAACTCCTGATGGAGTCGTAGGGGCGCCATATTAACATAGTGTTTCTTGGGCATTTTAAAATCTGGCAGAGCCCATCTACTCTCCAGGTCTGAGTCAGTAGATTTCTTCCAGAGAAATATAGAGAGTAAGAAAGAGATATAGAGGAAGAATTGACCCCCCGTACTAACCTGGTACTTTTTTATCAACCTCGAATAGATGAAAGGCAAAGTTGACCTCGGAGGGCCGAAACGAACTTTGTAAAGCATTTTGATGTTCTAACGACTCTGCCAATTCACTCTGAGATGTGGTAACACTGTAGTTTATTTAAGTTTATTCTGACCAGTCAGTTTATTGAATAGGCTTTATAGATATAGTTGAATAGCAGCACTACAATTGGAAACAACTCAATGTTGATGATTTCTGATTCTCTGCTCTACACTAAACCCATTTATTTTGTTACTTCTTAAAGAAAGAGAAATGGACTATTATTGTGTGGACATTAATAACAACATAATACATTTTTATTTGTTGTTCTACAGTTTCTTAATGACAGAAGGCTGTGCTAGCTTAACAGATATTTTCTCATCAAAATAATTCCTTCTATGAAAAGTTCATAGGCTGACCAAGATACTCTCATGGAATGATGAAATGAGGTTTATTTTCCAACATAGTCCCTGAAAAAAAACAATGTAGTTATTAATAAGAGGAGTTGAAATTAATGCATGTAAGATTTCACAGCTCTAACATAACTCCCTCATAGTCAGCTGACCCTCATAGTTTTAAATGATTGTATATAATCCATAACCCGAACAACAAATGTTTATTTGTGGAATTTAATGAATGATTGGATGAAATATATTATGTTTTGTTTACAAATAATCTATTAATTTGATATGGTGAAAAAGAAAATGTTTTTTTTTTCTGTTATTTATTTTCTTTGATTTTCTTTTTGATTTTTTGTTATTATTTTTAAAACTTTTTTAAATTTAAAATAAAATGTGTAATGAAAGTACTAACCAGTTAAAAACATTTTATAATCATTATCTGCAAGTTTTATATTTTACTTAGAAAATGATATAGTAAAATAGTGTTGGCAAATAGTAGTAGAAAGAGTTGACAGTGCGATAAATGTTTGTCATGTGGAAAATGAAATTTAACATTTGGGCAGAAACCTTCCTCAGATAGAGATAAGTTGTTTAGGAGTGGTGCTGGATAAGGAGACTGGGAGTTGTATGACTGAGGAAAATTGTTATAGAAGTGAAGAGTGGGGTGTGATGATGGGAAGCAATAAGAAGGACGTGTTAGTGGGAGGTCAATAGAGATGAACACTGGGTAGATTTGAAAAATAAGGAAGGGAGGAAGTAAGAACAGGATAAAAAAAACAACAACATACACACATGTACATTCCTACTTAGGAAAAAATTATAATTTACTGAAATAGAAACAAAAATGATAGATTCAATGAAGTAATAATGGTTTTTGATTTAGGCACAAGGCCTACAAATTTGGGGAAAGGGCAAGTCAATTAAATCGACACCAGTGTGTTCCTGGTATTTTGAATTATGACAAACAAAGACAAAAAATATTAATAATAGCTGTGTATACATTGCCAATGTCTTGGAATTTTACAAAGCGCTGAGGGGATAAAGTTAATATAAAGAATGATATGCTCATGCACAGAGATGCTATAAAATAGGGTGAAGACCTTTTAAAGACGGAAAAAGAAGTTGCCATCAAACCCCATATTCCTAAAGGAATATGGGGTTTGATTTCTCATAGTGACCAATTGAAACTTCTTTTTCTGTTTTTAAAGGGCCTTCACCCTATTTTATAGCATCTCTGTGCATGATCACATAATGATGTTACTATTATTGCACAATTCACATCACAAGTTGCACTAATTATATTTCACTGAAGCAATAAATGTAATTTAAAAACAAGAAGTTATCAAATATTTTAAATGTGACATATCCAGTTTGTTTCAAATCACTTTAAAAAATAGAACCCAAAATATCCCATCATAGTATACAGCTCCCTCCTCCACTGAGTAAAAACTAAATAGAATTAACTTGATTCAACACGCTCAGTAGGAGTAAGTTGCTTTATATGACACTATGTTAAAATCAGTAATGTTAAAATTGAAGCTATTTAGGTGTAGTTTTGTTCTGTTCAGTATGTAGCTCATATGTCTAATAAACAAACGTTTATCAATAACTTCAGGTATGTATTGCTTAGTGTAAAGGTGGTATGGAAGTAGAAACATTGTTTATAATCATTGAATTAAAACAACTGTTCTGTAGAAATGATAAAATTTGATATTTATATGATGCAGAAATGGAAATGCATGCAGGAATAATCAAATTATCTGTCGGGCTGTGGCCTCAGGTACCATATCCTAAATTTGTATGGTTCCTAATTTTGTAATAGCTTAGAAATATTTGCTAGTAAAACAATAGAAGGGTCTTTGTTATTAGCTACTTTAACAGCATTAAGTTTAATCATTTATCAACTTAAGTTTAATCACAGTACACTCTATATATTATTTATGCCATACAGTGTCTTATCTTTGCTATCAATAATCAATACAAATTCAACTTGATGGCTCTCAAGAAATAGCGGTCATTAACTGAGCAATACTTTAGTTTACTATTAACTTTTACTGCTGAATCTGAGTTTACTGTTCCAGTTGGTTAAAAAATATTCAATAATTTCACTTACAATGACTCAAACCCATCAATACAACATTGCAATAAATGCTAAAAGCAAGCAATTTTCACAGCACTTCCTCCTCCTCCTCCTCCTCTTCCTCACTGACCTATTTTTCAAATGTTAATTTGTGTAATATTCACTTCTTCGGATATCAGCGGCCACTGCTGGCACCTTGCAGGTGGCAGCTACTCAAATGGTAACATTGGTACCGGGTCTGCTTCAAAATTCCACGAACCTTAAGAACTTTTTGACACCACCTGTTGCTGACTTTCATGCTGGAAGTAAGTGCACCATTGTATCTTATATACATATGATATATAATATACAAAAATACCTCTTCAGATATCACCATTTTAACCTTTCCTCTTCAGCAGAGTCACTACTTCTGTGTGTGTTTTTCTGCTCAGAATTTGCTTTTAAATTGATATGTCAATGCCAAACATTCTGCATGTTGTTTGCCTAACCTAAGCTTGCCAGTTGTCATGGTGATACGCTCACACCTTTACATTGCTAGCTGTGTATTTAACCAACTAATTAATACTTGTTAATTACTTTCAATTTCCCTACTTGCCTCTCTTTTTCTCTTTTCAGTCTACATTACTTACTTTCTTTTTTTAATCCGTATCTGCCCATTTCCAATCTTGCCCCTTTCTTTCACAATCGACTGTTGATCAGATCTACTTACCTCTAATTCTCTTTCATATACCACCATTTTATCCTCTTCACCTTTGCTTTTACTACATAGCTATTCCGTTTCTCTTCGATACATGCACTTCTCCACCTTCACTTCTACCAGTTTGATGACAATGTTTTCTTTATATTCCTAATTGATTTAAATATGTTTGTATTTTTTATAATTTTTTTTAAATTTGTTTTTTTTAATAATTCCCATTTCTTGTTTCTTTAAACATGTTTTAAATCATTATTAAACATACACTGGATTGGCAGTATCGGTAGAGGGTTGGACGCCATGCTTTCCAGCATAGTTACGTTCCTTTACGATCTGAGTTCAAATCCCGCCAAGGTTGACTTTGCCTTTCATCCTTACGGGGTCGATAAAATAAAGTACCAGTAATGTACTGGGTAATTGCTGGCCTTGTGCCGAAAGTAGAAACAATTATTAAACATACACTGTTGATTTTAATTTTGTTCATTTGTTATAACTGAAATGTATGTTTGCATAATAAATGTAAATATTTTATAAAGTAGTATAATTAATATGACGCATTATGAGATACGTAGTAAATGACTGATAGGTTTCAGAAAGCCAGTACAATGTGGTAGAAATATTTAAAGGGTAAAGGATGACAAATAAAACAAAGTAATGTTTTTCCTATCCAGTATATTTCAACATAATATTTCCGGCTTATACCCTCTTTTCAAATGTAAAAACAAAAAGCAAAGCAAAAGAAAAACGAATGATGTGTTCTTTCTTTTTATCACATATATTGATGATGAACACAAAGATTCTATGAAATTCCTTTTAGGTTAATGAGAGAACCTATTGATAAATTACTATATTTGTATTCTTTTTACTATCGGCTCAAGATGTGTTTTTTCAAGCTTTTTAAAGGCATCATAAATATAGTCAACTTAGACTATTTATTAATATGTATAGATGATATTGTTGTCTGCTAAAAGGAAGTAAACATGTTCGAGGAACTTGTTGAAACAGATGAAATGTTAAAATATTATGTAATGGAGTTGTACAACAAAAACTTAACTGTAAACAATTTAGATATCGAAATATTAAAACTTTATAAAAATATTCTCCACTCATAGGAAATTTACAAAACCATGCAAATTAAAAATAATATTGATTAACTGCCTCAGTTTAATCATGGGGTTTGAATTTTTAGCCATTTCTTGGACTTAAAACAGGAAGAGGTTGGCTTACACATGAGTATATATGGCAAATAGGATACTTTTGAAATATTAATTTAACCATTTTAGTTAGCTTGGAATGCATTATTACACCATTGTACTATTAAAACATTGCTATTAAAACATTACAAATCAAAACAGATACTTTAATGCCTTGCTGGTTGATCACTCTAATTTTACTTGTAGATTTTCTATGCTTTCATTCAATAGAATAAAGTGCAGAGAAATATGTAAAATTACTTGAATGGCTGTCAGCCTGAGATAATGTGAAAGAATGAAGCAACATTATTATTACCATTAACAGAACCATTTCTTTTCAATGGCTATATCAAGAATTATTATTCCTTTATTTTTGTTTTGATTGCTTTCAGAAAATGTTCTAGATTTTCAATGAGTAAAAATAAAAACAAAACAAACCTATATTTGTTTTAAATGTGTTTTATACAATCCATCAATTTTCCAATATTTCAGAAATGAAGCATATTTGTTCTAGAAACGATTTAGTTTACAAACTAAAGTTATTAGCCATTAAAAAAGTGTTGATATTCAAATTTATTTTCTTTTGTAAAAATTATAATTTATTTACTAACATATTTTTTTTTTACTATCTAGAAGATATTTCATCACTATCATCATCATCATCATCATCATCATTAAACCTTTTTTACTGGAAAAACAAATTATATTGAAATGTAGTTGTCCCAATGCAAATGACTATAATAACAGTTAATTACTGTAAATAATTTAAAAAAATGGGAAAAGTTCCCTTGGAAATGGAAAACAGTGGAGAAAAATACATACCTCTGACCATTTTTTTTCCATTTCTGAGGGTATTTTATTCAAATTTGTCAACTTTTAGGAGAATTTTTGTTACAGTTCAGCAGAGTTTGGAGCAATTTCCTTTAAAATTTAAAAGTTACAAAAGATTTTATTTTAGTCATTCTGTGATACAGATGTAAAAACGTTGTCAGTGTTATTGGAATGAGTAAAGGTAACTGACACTGGTTATATGTCCATATCAATGTTGTTTAAAATTTCACATTTCTTGCAGAAAATTGAATTCTCTAAATCTTGTGTTGTTTGTGAAAATAATAAATTTTGTTTATTTTATATACTAATTTATATATTATTTAATAAATGACTGCTAAGTTTCAGAAATCCAGTGCAATGCAGTAGAAATATATAAAGGACAAAGGATGACAAATCAAATGAAACAAAGTAATGTTTTATCCAGTATATTTCAATTTAATATTTCAGGTCAATAACCCGCTTTTCAAATGTAAAAACAAAACAAAATGAATGATCAATGTGTTCTTCCCTAACTGGTCTATGTGTCTAAAATATGCATGCATGGAGCCGTTATAGTAACCAGTCCGCTTCATGCATTCCCGATCTATTTATTTGTGGCTTTTTCTTGTTGATGGTAATAGCTTCTTTGATTCTTAAAAGTTTAGATCATTCATTGTAATTGAGAAAAAAAACAAAACTTCAGGGCTGAGTGGTTAACTAAATTGTTTTACTAGACTATTCTAGTGATACAAATAAATTAAATAACAAGATAAATGAAGGCTTCTTTGGGTGGTAAGTTATTAAATGAAGTACATATTTAAGTAATTAGAGATTTGATAAGAATTTTCTTTCCTGCAAAAGTAAATATATTTCTTACTAAAACACAGATTTCAACAACTGACTGAGAAAACAGATCTTTGATATTTCATAGATTTCTACTATTTGTAGGAATACCTTCTTTCTTTACATAGATTTATGGCCTGCATTGTCCATTCAAGATTCTTCTCAATATAATAATGGAGAAGTTCATGCTGGTAAGAAGGTTATCTAATTTAGCACTTAAATCAATGTCATTCTACCATCAGTGAGATCATTACCTTACATTCTTCTTTTTAGCACTAAAGTAAATCAAATTATATATTTTCTAAAATTAGCATTGTAGTTTTTTCTTAATTTTAGATATATGTATTTTAACTATTATAAGTTTGCACCTCTCCCGGGAATAAGTGGGCAAAGAAGTTTGGATTTGAGGCATTTAATTTTAGCTTTGCTTAAATTTTAAGGCCATGAATCTTAAGATTTCAAAATATGAACTACAATACTGTTAGACAATAGTAAAAGATTATATTTTGAACATTTTCATTTTTATTGAGTTGGTTATGTCTTTATTTTAGATTGGCTCTAAATTTGATTGGGAAAATATTGCTAAAGTCGTTAATGAGCAATTTTTATGTCTTGATTTTTCTTTCAAAAAGCTAAGATATATTAAAATGTTATAAGAGTTCCATTACACAATAAAAAATAATCGTAGACTATACTCAATTATTAGTTGCATTGGTTTAATCTGCTCTTGAATCTAACTTGTTGCTTGTCAACAAATACATTTGTCCAATATTTATCAGCACTTTTAAAGGCAATAACAGTTTCTTTATTCTGAAATTTACACTTGTTCATGCACATGCTTGTGCACACACACACGCACACATTGTGTTACTCAACATTGCTATAAATAACTATTGTATCAACTATCCTTATTTGGGTTTAGACCAATTCTCATCTTTGTTGTTTTTTTCTCCTATCTCTCCTGCTGCATTATCTTTCAGGAATTCCCCCACTTTATAAAGAGTTCAGTGTCCTGAAGCAATTATTTTAATCATGATATTACTAGTTAGCTTAATTATCACTATCTTTGTTGGTATCATAATATTGCTATATTATTGACCTTGTGTCATCATCATTTAACGTCTGCTTTCTCTGTTAGCAACGGTTAGACAGGTCTATATAGACTGTCAGTACTGAAGTGGGGCTACTGATCTTCCAGACAGGCCGAGGGGTCTGTATCCTACGTACAGTCATACGTTCTATCAAGTGAAGAGAAGTTATGTCTTTGGACATAAACTGAAGGGTCCTCCTAACCCTGTATATTTTCATATTGTCATATTTTTCCAATGCTAAGATTAAAACTTGATTCCAACATATTCCACTTATCAATGTGTGTTATCACAGTACTTTTCGCCTTTTATTGTTTTTACATTACATTAATTCCAATCACTAAATATGCAATCCCTTAACTGTTTCTGCAAACATTTTTTTCTAAAATACTTTAAGAAACATTCTTAATTTTCTACTAAAAAACAAAGATGTTCCTTCTATTTTTATTTTTCAGTTTTCCCTTATATTATCTAAAATGTTATAAACTAGTTGATTAAAGTGACTAGCAATTTAAAATAACTTAAAGAATATAATTATTAATGTTATAATTTTTTTATTGATAATATTGTAAACTTTCAAGTATATTCTACAATATAGTTTAGAATCTTTCAAAACAAATCACTTAAATTTTTTTTATAACATAAATATTTGATTTATCAAATGTTTGACAATCTGATATGCTGTGATCCATCTTTGTTTTTTAAATTAAAATTTCAATAAATAAACACTCATAAGAAACTTCTTTCAACTTATATTTCAGCAATGATCTGGTTCATCCTGAGAAAACGTATTGTTAGTACGTGAACATGTTTTTAAATCTTAGCCGTTGCATTCTTATTTGTCTTCTTCTATCCTAAGTAACTCCTTGCACAATGTTTTGCAAACAGCTTGCCTGTTGTTGAGCACAATATTTAGTTTGAAGATGGTATGGGAATAGTTGTGTGTAATTCACTCTGGTTCTTTAGAATGACAAAGACTATTTTGTCGAAGTCCATTTCTGTAGATAAACAAACAAACTTCTATCTTCACAAACTCCCATATACTGAGAATGTCAACCTATCTGGTTAAACTGTGAATGTTTCTTTCTCTTAGTAAAAGTTATGTAGAATTTCAGCTCCACTGTAACTATCAATCCTGTATATAGCTTATTAGTAAACCTCTTCACATTATCTCTGTATAGATATCTGAAATTATTGTTAATTGCTTGTTTGGAATGACTAATTTAGATCTTTTCCCAACCAGTGTGTTATCTCAATTTCACTAATGTTTTTACATTTTTCTCCTCGTATATAAATGATCTAATTTTAATATAAGAATATTTTGTTATCTTAATTAAGAATTTATATATTGCTCTGTCATTTAGAAGTAAATAATGTCATATCTTCCTTCATAAGAGAGCTTTAACTCAATCAGTTATCAAATAATTGACTATCTTACATGCCATAACAAACAGCTTTCTTTTAATAACTTAAATCCCTTGTCAACTTCCATTAACCTATTTCTTAGTTTTACTAGTTTACTTATGATCATCATCTTTTATTAGTAGAAGAAAAGACTTGTTGCTTTGTATGATGATATTGGAAAAGTAGTAAAATTGGTGTGGTGAGCAACATTTATAACATCATCATCATCATTGTCTGGTTTAATGTCTTCTTGTCACATTGGTGACAAATTGGCAGTTGTTAAAACGGATATAATGTTTGTGGCATTTGTTCCAGCAATCTGCTCTCTGACTTCAAATCCTGCCACGGTCAACTTCGCCTTTCAGACATTCAAAGTAGATAAAAAAAGTACCAGTTTAGTACTGTGGTTGATTCTTCCTCTATATCTCTCACTTTCTATCCTTCTCTGGAAGAAATCTAATGTGTTCAGACTTGGAGAAGGATGGGCTCTGTCAAGCTTAAAAGGCCCAAGAAACGCTGTATGCCATTACAGCACCCCTACATCTCCATCAGGAGTTACAGGACTTTTCTCTTCTCTTTTACTTGTCACAGAACAGTGAAATAGCTGAGATACAGTGAACCAGACCAAGTATCATTTAGTATTTGGTTTTACTTTCTTTTTACATTCTTGAGGTCAAATTTTCTTAAAGTTAAGTGTGCTTTTCTTAAAAAAAGATACTACCAGTAATAAACTGATATTTTTTAAAACAGTTTCCTCCCTTAGAAAATTACCCTTATATATAAAGATCCTTATTGAAACTGGCAGCACTGAAGTTCTATAAATGTAGTACTAACATGTAGTACCTGACTAGTTAAAGGGTTAACATATATGGTAGTCAAAAAGTTGCTATGAACTTCTTATCTTACTAGTTTTAGTGGAAGTAAAACTACTGATAATTAAGATTATTGTACACTAACAAATGTACATTTCTGTATATTTACTCAGGGACTTTTAATGTCATCCTTCTGGCAAGTTTCTAGTAGAATGTACTTTTGTTGTAAAAATATCCAATTAATATATTCCTTTTATCTTATCCATTGCCCTAAGGTGAGACAGCAACCACTTCGCGCCAAGTTTTTTTCCCATCAAGATTTGTAGATCATCTTAGTCAATTCCAGTGTCTCTTGCTATGGTACCCTGGTATCTGAGCTTTCCGGTAGAGATCTCCCACAACAAGAGGTCTGAAACCATTTTATCTTTTGTGCAGAAGCTGTGATCAGCAAACCTTGTACGACGTTCAATCAGTCATGCACTTACTTTGGGATTTTTCCATATATCTGATTAAGCACGGGATGGGTCTGTCAAGGAATATTTTGAGCCTTTCTCAGATGGGTTGTATAACGTTCATCTAAACAGCTCTGTAGATGGGAATGCAAAGTCCAATTCTCAGAACCATAGAGAAGGATATGCTCTACAATTGTTGAAGAACAGTTTTCCTTTTTCTGCATATTTGATCTTAGGATTTTTAATGTTGTAAACATTTAAAATGCTTACACTACCAAAACTACTGATAATCACATGTGTACAGTTGTAGAAAGTAGTTACCTTTGGGTTTTTTGTTCTATCATTTTGTGGCAAAGTCACACTTCCAATAAAGTTCTTTATAGTGATCTGCCATGTGTTTCATCGAAAGTTTTATCCCGATGCTTGGCTGTAGTTGGTTATGTTTCCCGCCATAATAAATCAGCTGGGAAACTGTTGCTCTGGTCACCAGATGCAAAGTGCCGAATAGGATGTCCAAATATAACCATCAGGACTCTTTTGGTGAGAGAACTTAGCCTCACTGGATGAGATCCTTTTGCTGCAATGAGAGATTGGGAAGTCTAGAACAAGAACTTTATGCATGCTTCACATTCAGTTGGGTGGGTGGGGGATGCTTCAAGATGAAACAAGTTCTATCTATTACTGATATCACACACCTTCTTTCATGTCCCCTCAACAAGCTTCTTCAATCTGTATTATTTCATTTGTCATCTTTGCTTTCGCAATGATTTTTTTATATATATATATATCTGTATATATTTTTGTGGAATTCCTTCTGCATATATCTATTGCTTTAGAATCCCTTCCAATGTGACAGGTATAACAAATGTGATTTCACCTTAACTGCTGGCTTCAATTACTTTTAGCTCTATTAAAATTTAATTCCTCTCATCACGCATTTAAACTACCCAACAAGCAAATTATAACAATAACAAAAAATAACATTTTATTAGCTTCTGTAACATTATGTTAATAGCAGTATGTTTTTAATAACTGATAAACATTCTTTTTTGTCTGTTAATAGGAATAGAAACATCAACTTTTGGTGAACGATTCTTTTCAATGTCTTTTCCTTTTGTTATTCTTCTTTTACACTATTTTTATCAGATACATAAAATATCATCTATCTTTATTTGTAAGGCAATGTTTTGTTACTCTGATTTCTTGAAAATTAGTTAAGACTTTATCATTCCAGGTTCACTGCAATCAATTTTTTACCTATCACCTATCAATAACTCTTACTGACATGTTAAAACCATTTTTTCCATATCGTGTTCTCTCAATTCTCATGATTGGACTATTTTCATAAAATATCCATATCAATTGCTCCTTGCGAGTGACCTAGGGGTTAGTGTGTTGAGCTTAAGACCATAACATTGTGGTTTTGATTCCTGGACTGGGCTGTGTATTGTATTCTTGAGCAAAACACTTTATTCCACATTGCTCCAGTCTATTCAGATGAAAAATGTGTACCAGCAATAGCTAGGGGTTTAACCCTGTGATGGAGTGGCACCCTGTCCATAGGGGAGACTTGTACTCTCAGTTGCTTAATTCCATGGAAACTAGGATAAACACCAGCCTCGTTAGCCTCCACGCTTGAGACAAACTTTATACTTTTTAGAACTAATGTTAATCTGAAATGACCAAGAAAAAACAGGTCAATTATAAATTTGGACATGATTATTCTTCATTCTTTGTTTATAATGAACCTGTGTTCTTTTCTTTATAAAGGGGTGGGAGGGAGGAATGTTGGTAGTGTCAATATTAAAAGTGAAGATTTTTAGTTAAATAATTATTTTACAACATACACACTCCAGAAACAATGTCCATGACAAGTTGATTAAATGTAACTGGTTTCAAAACAAGATCATCATTGTGACTGCAGTCAAACATTCCTGACAAATCTCTCCACAATTCACAATTTTCCATTGCTCTGGGCTACAGCTTGTTACTGAGGTTTGTTTTGTCTGAGAGTTGATCGATGAAAATTCAAGCAAGTCTTCCTCTACTACATCCCACATGAGTTTGTTCCCACAATAATAACTTATGTATAACTTCCTGCATACTTCTCCAGCAATGTTCTCCAAATCATAACTATCTTTCAGCAATTGTAGTTGTTATCTTGGGCAAGTTTCCATATAAACTTTCATTTGTAATACATTTGATACTAGTTTATGTTTTGTACAACCTTCAGCATTTTAGTGTATGTACCATCTAGTTTCTTCTCAAGTGCTTGTGTCAGGTTCCATGTACTTGATCCATACAACAACACTGACTCAAGTGCTTGTGTAAGGTTCCATGTATTTGATCCATACAACAACACTGACTCAAGTACTTATGTCAGGTTCCATGTACTTGATCCATACAATAACACTGACTCAACAGATGTTCTGAAAAATGATAGCTGAAAAATAAAACTTCATTACAATAGTATTTTCATTTTATGATGGGAAAGTAATTTTTTCAGTTCTTTTGTTAAAATTCCATAAATAAGATTTGTAATGACTTCCAATTGTATAATTATACTCAAATGAAAATGTTTTGATTTTTCAGATTTGAGAACAACAGGAATAAACTCCAGGGTGTCTTGTTTTTTTTTTAGTGTTTTTCTAAAGTTTATTTTTTAAAAACTTTTACAATAGATGCAGTTAGTTCAGAAAGTGAAAAAGAAAAGCCTGCTACTCCAACTCATCGACGTTCAAGAAGTAAAGGTGGCACTGAGCTGCCTGTATTGAAACCCCTTCCTAAATCTCTAACTTTTGACATGAAGTAAGTACCTTAATTGTCTTAATAAACACACTAATTCTATATTTCAAGTTTGATGCACATCAAATTTTTTCCTTCAAATACAGACTAGAACAATAACTAATATTTAGCTAATAGTATAGTTGTGTGAAGCCGCATGAGTTAATGGTTAGGTTGTTGGACTTACAATCACAATGCCGTTGGTTCAATTCCTGGACAGGGTGCTGTGTTTGTTCTTGAGCAAAACACTTTATTTTACATTGCTCCAGTACACTAAGCTGAGATGAGTTCCAGCAATCCTGTGATAGATTGGTGTCTTGTCCAGAGAGTCTTGTTTCTCAGTCATTTAAGGCCAAGGAAATTGGGCATAAGCACCTGCCTGATGAACCCTTCGGCTTTGAACAGACTTTAATTAAATGAAGTATAGTTTGGGTGATGAAAAACATTTGAAATGGAAAATACTAAACATGTCATTATATTCAATTTCTTGTGCTATTTGTGTACATGTTAGGACTATGTTTAATGTGACTTTTGTTTTATACATTTACAATAATACTTTAAAGTCTATTTTTTTTGTAAAACATTCTTCTGACACTATTCTATCAAATCTCAACTCTAATTCCATTTATTCTGGTTCTTATAGGAAAGTCAAGCAAATGACTGATATAAAAACTGATGTAGGATTTGCACGTGCATTTGTACGACTGGCATTGGAAAAAAAGACACTTTCAACACATCTAAAGGAGTTACTATCAGATGCAAAGCTGTTGCGGCTTTTGTATAAGCGTTATGCATTTATGCGTTGTGAAGATGAACGTGAGCAGTTCCTCTATCACCTTCTTTCCCTCAATGCTGTTGATTATTTTTGCTTCACAAATACTTTTATGAACACCAGTAAGTACAGCCATTATCTTATAACCACTATCTTTCATCCATTTAACTACAAGTTGTATAATGTCAAAACTATTAAATAAGCTTTAAGTTTATGCAGGTGATTATCCCCACCCCTCTGACTTTTATTGCATGCAATTGAAAAAAGCTGCATTATTTATGGGATGACCCAATATATCTAATATTATTTTAAATATCTGGATAAATATTATGATTTAAAAAAAAGATAATCTACATTTGAAAAATTAATAAAAACAATCCAGATAATTCATATTTGTCATAACTTGGGAGTTTATAAAAGCATTGTAAGTGTTGTGGGTTGGTTTTGTTAAAAATGTTATTTTATGTTTTTTTCAGTTGTTCCTTATAAAGTTTTAATTTACCCAAGCACAAAGTTTGGCTGTTTTACAACCAGTGCTAACCCCTGGATCAGTTTGGCAGGACAAATTGGAGAAACAGGTGTCATAGAAATTCCGAGAGGATGCTTGGAATATACTTCTGAGGTCTGTTTTTTTTTAAAAATGAGTTTGAGTGTATACACATCTGCACCCCTCACCTCAATCCCCACCCCTGCATACCAGACCACTCTTCCCTACTTTTTAAAATTTTCTTTGCGTTTTTTCCTCCTTTCTTATTCTGCCTTTATTCCTTTTATCCTACACCCCGAACTCTGTTATTCCTGATGAAGGTCAAATGTCTGACACATTGACTGCTTTCTTTTAAGCATGAAACTAATAAGATTTTATGTTAATGCATCCTCTTGTTTGTTTGTTTCTTGTATTCTTGTCCCCAAAAATGTATATGCAATTCAACAGCATTCTAGTAAATATTGCCTGTCCAGGTAATCAAAGTGTGTATACATTTTGGTGGACACTGTGTGTGTGTGTATATAAATGAAGAGAGAATAACCAAGTTATACTTAAAACATAATTTAATTTCTACATATGTTTGTGTATCGGGGCGGGCCATACCATGACATATACGAGGTGTGTATGTGTGTGTATATATATATAAATATATATATACATACATATATATATATATATATATACATATATATACACACATTGGTTGTCTTGATTTATTAATTTATTGAGATAATTAGTATTGTTTTTTTTATTCCAAAAACTGCAGTTGGAAATATTATATGAATGAAACTGACTTATTTTGGCTAGTTTAATTTATACCCCCCCCCCCCCCTCCAAAAAAAAATCAAGATTTTGGCTTAAGCTAAATATGTTTTGATGTCTGACTATACTAGATACAAATTACTTTCTGATTATATACATGTATAATATGTGTGTGTGATATGCTTGTGTGTATCTGTATGCCTGTGTAAATATGTAAGAGGGTACCAAAGAGCGACAGGAAAATTAACCATACCTGCACCTATAACTATAAGAATGATTTTTTAATTAATATCAATTGCAGTTATAATATAAACATTTTTATTAATATTCTGTCATAAATAGGATTTTTTAAAGAACTGAATGGAAACAATTTCTAATAATGAAACAATTTTTATTTCATTTTTAGCATAAAAACCTTGGTGTTTTGACAACTCTTCGAATTGGTCACGACAATAGTGGAATGAGTCCTAAGTGGCTTGTTGAGTATGTGTTGGTTCGCAATGAAATCACTGGACATCTCTTCAAGTAAGAATTTTAAAGTAAAAAAAAATGCTCATGCACAAATTTTAGTGTAACTGTAAATGTGTGAATGTAAAGGTGTATGTGTGAGTGTAAGTATAAATAGGTATGTGTGTAAGTGCAAATAGGTGTGTGTGAGTGTAAAGGGGTGTGTAAGTATAATTGTGTGAGTGTAAAGGGGTGTAAGTGTAAAGGTATGTGTGGGTGTACAGGTGTGTGTGGGTGTAATTGTATGTCTTGTTTTTGTTTTACAACTGTAAGAAGTACTAGATACTTCTTCTTGTCTGTCATGGCTCACCCCTCTAGTCTCCATGGCTCACTAACTCTATATGGATGTTAATTAGGATTAAATAAATATATAAGAAACTGAAAAAGTAAGTTTACCTCAATATGTTAGCTTATTTTACCTAATTAGGAAAATAAGGAATGGATATATTTAATGATTTAGAATTAATTTGCATATCAGCTTGTAAATATAATTCTGAAATGATGTTCTTACTTTCAGTTTTCTCCTTAATAAAATAGCTTCTCTGATTTATAGATTTCCATGTGGGAAATGGTTGGGTCGAGTGGATGATGGAAGCACTGAACGCTTACTTGTTGGTGAATTAGTACATACTACTACAGAAAATGAAGGTAGAAAAACTTTTATGTATCTTTGGTTCCTTGTGTGTGTGTTTTGTCTATAACTTTAATTTTGAATTTCTATTCTCCCCTGTCATTGCTCTTTTGTGTTTCAACAGATATGGGAAGTTTATCAAGGACACCCCCTCGGTGTATGTCACCAGCACCCACAGGCTCACCTCGTCACAAATCATTAGAGCATAGTGAGTTTACTTTTTTATTCATGCATATTGTTCCAACTCTCTCCTCTCTGAGTTCAAACCCAGCCAAGATCAACTTTTCCTTTCATCCTTTTGAGGTGAATAAAAAAAAAAGTACTGGGGTTGATTATTCCTCTATATTTCTTTCTCTCACTCGCTATCCTTCTCTGGAAGAAATCTGCTGTATGGGCTCCACCAGGCTTAAAATGCCCAAGAAATGCCATATGTCACTATGGCACCTCTACAACTCTCTCAGGAGTTATGGGACTATACCATACTGTATATAGTTCAGAATCTTATACTGAGGTTAACCAGTAACTGTGAGTTTTAAACCATTTAAGCTAAATGTAAGTTAAAAGACAACAGTATTGAGTCTGCATCTTTTGAATCAAACTTTATCACTTTAAAGTTAGTGATAACTTTTTAATGTCCAGAGTCTGGTGGGGGAGCCAGTTTAGTTACTACCATGAAGCGGGTTGTACTGGGTTATATGTCGAAATATAGATAATTAAAAGTACAGAAAAAAAATGTTTATACTTCCTTCATTAATAAATAAATGAAGCAAAGTTATGTACTGATGATGATGATGTTTTGGCAATGTTTTCATTCTTAGTTTGTAATTTTCATATTTTGAAATAGAATCCTACTCTTTTGTGATGCACCACAAATTGTAATTAGATACATCACTGTGCCAAGGTGTACAATTTGGGAATCATTGTTTTAAAACAGTGGTTCCCAAACTTATTTTGTCATGGAACCCTAATATGATTTTCCAAATATTTTGTAACCCATACCTATATTTTATGACCAATCTCTTCATTTGTAAGTAAGAAAACAAAACATTATGCAAATTTTTATTGAATTATATAGTAAGAGACATCTCACATGACCCTAAAGTATTCCAAATATTTAAAACCCTTTTGATAAATATTCTTAAATTTCCTATCATCAATTGCCGATGTTTTCTTTCTAATACCAGGTCTAACCATTCCAGAGATTCAAGAAATGTTAGGTCATGCAGTGAACAACATAGTAAAACATTACCATAAACCTGAGAAAGAGGTAAGTAGATTCTGTGTAACAAACATGCCTTCCAGTGGGTCCTGTCAATCATCTTGCTTGGAATCTACACCTGGGTTTCTTGCCAGTTGGTTTTGCCCGTAAAAGTGAAAATTATATATCACTGGCATATTATAAATTTTATTCCAGACAATTTTCTACCCTTTATCATGTATGTATATGTGAGTGCATTAAAAAAGTGTTAATATCAATATTTGTGTATATTTACTGTGCAGAAATATATATTTGACTGTACTAACAACATGAATACCTTCTGATCATGTCTACATTGATATTTTCTAGCGTGGTAACATTACATATTTACTGTGTGGAGAAAATGGTTTAGTACAATGCATTGAATGTGTCTTCAAATGTGGCTTCAAATCTGCTCGTCTTTTTCGACACAAATTCTTTGCGTGGGATTATTTAGGTAAGAAATCTATGTACTAATAGTATAATTTTTTTCTAAATATATCTTCTGTATTTTACAGTTATCAAATTAGTTATTACTTTGTAGAATGAAATCTATTAATCTGACATTGTTTGCCATCATTATATATTTGCTGGTATTGTGCCTAAAGTAGAAACAATTATATATTTAAACTCCCTTTACGATCAGAGTTCAAATCCCGCCGAGTCGATAAAATAAAGTACCAGTAATGTACTGGGTAATTGCTGGCCTTGTGCCAAAAGTAGAAACAATTATATATTTGTATTTTCATTATTTTGGTTACTTGGCATCAGGTAGACAATTTAGATTTTTTCATAGATTTATGGAACTTTTTTTAATGGTTTTACTCATATTGATCATATTTTTGGGGGGAGCTTATATGCCCTATTGTTATTAGGCTATTATCTGTAGTAAAAAATACAGTGAACATTTACTAATTCAATTAAATTTTTAAATTCCACGACCATCTTCTAAACACATGATGTTTATCACAATATATTTTTAAATATATCAAATTTTAAACTAAATATTGGTCATATTAATAGAAAAGATTATAAAGCAATGTTTTTGTTCATTTTGACAGAAAAAGTGAAATGTTGCTTTGAAACATTCCTTGATTGTCCTGAGAGTTTACCACCTGCTGCTGCTACTGAGCAAGCCAAAGCTGGTTATTTACATTTTTGTAAGCGTATCAAACAGATTAATGATACCACATCAGAATCCATAGGCAAGGATGGACGTTTCCAATTGTTTATCTGCTTTGGAATCAGGTAAGATGTCTTTTCTTATTTTGCATTTGTCATCATCGTTTAACGTCCATCTTCCACGCTAGCATGGGGTATTTCCATTTATCTATTTAACCCTGCTTATCTGTCAAGATAGTTGGTTACAAGCATAAAGTGTGTCCCTGGTGAGAAGTGTACCTGCCAACATAACGTAGTTGCTATCAACTTTAGAGCCAGGCCAGTGCTTATCTCCGGTTTCATTAGCATTAAGTGACTCAGAGTACAAGAGTCTCCCCGGACAGGACGTCGGTCTTTTGCAGCCACTGCTGGTACTCATTCATCTCAGCTGAGTGTACTGGAGCAATGTGAAATAAAGTGTTTTGCTCAAAAACACAACACACGACCTGGTCCAGGAATCGAACCAACAACATTACATTCATACATCAAGCATCTTAACCACGAGTTATAGAAATGAGAGTTGGTGTGCTGTTATATGACTGTGTTTTTAATATATATATTTTTTTTTTGTCTTTTACAGAGACCGTTTGCTACAACAATGGCTTCCGTTAATGGCCAACACAACTGTAACAACACAAATGTATGAAGAAAACTCTTTCCTAAGAGATGTAGCAGCAATGAGCTTTCTTGTCCATATTCTAGATAGTTTGGTTGACTATAACGTCTCCTTAGAATCATCAGTAACTCGTGGCTTAGACATCTGACCAAATTGAGCAAGCAAGTTGACTGGATGAAAATCAAGTCAACATAAACCACAAACAAGTCATTTGGTCAATTTTTACTCAATTTCCGAGTTAAAGAGATTCTATGAAAGCAGTACTGACGAAGTATCTTCTATTTTTATCTCTCCTAAGTTCAGCTGTATGTAGAATTTATAAGATTTGGCCACTGTTACATTACACACTTAGTCTTCCGATCTCAATTCTTCTTTAATATCAGTTTGTCTGTGATGAAAGCTTTTCAATTATTGGCTGTAGTGTGCATTATATATATGTGTGTGTATATAATATCTTGTATGTGAAAAGCAGCAACAGTTGTATGACATGGTCCTGTACACACACACACATACATATATAAAGATGAGTTTTGGATACCTGTCAATATTTCTTGGAAATGAAGAAAATGGTTTCTATTACAGATTATACAGATTATTTTTTTATCAATGTACTCTTAGAGAGTGCTGAAGACATTGACTCATGACAGGGGAGAATTGAACAAAAGAGAAAGAAAGGGTGACCTCTAAAAGGATTTGTTGATGATCTCAGGATTTATGTGTGGAAACTATCCTTAAAACTATCTACACAATGTGTTGACTTGGTTTGTACATCTTTTGTTCAGTCCTTTTATTTAAATAACAAATATTACCTAACTATTAGACGTTTTCAAAAATCCACAAATGAGTTTTTACCTACACATCTAAACAACCTATGTTATAATTTCTTCTTCGTTCCATCCTCTATCTTCAGTGTAAAAAAGAATAGATATATAAAACATTTCTGTGTTTATTTCCCCTTCTATCTTAGCAGTTAAATATATGTTGAGCGTGATGCCACTGATATTCATACATATTCACTTCATTTTATGCCACTAATTTGACAATATCTATTACTGAAATGTAATTTTCCAAGCAATTAATATTTTATGGACGTCGGTGTTTATTAATATAGAATACAGCTCAAGAAATAATTTTAACTATTCGTTATTCCCTGTAGTTAGCTTTGAATTTACAGAGATTATTAGCCCCTAATCATACAGTCATATTCTGATCACCTCTGTTTGTTTAATAAAAAACACATCACTTGATGCCAGGCAGGTGAAACTGTCAAGATGTTCGTATCACACTTCTGTGTCATATGTTTTATTGCAGTATGATAAAATGTCACTAGAAAACCCCCGATAGAATTAGATGTAAGAAACCAGTTATATTATTCTAGTGATGAGCTTCATCATATCTTTATTTTGAAATACTTAATTGTAACTCACTAAATGGTTGCTTTCATTAGCATAATCCTTTGCTACCCCTCCACCTTTTAAACTCTAAGATGTAATTATGACCTGATAAACTATGTAAGATTATATGTAATTATAATCCATCAACACTGTGATATATCTCTAGTCTGGTTAATTACTTTTATACTGTAGCATATCATATTTTAGTTCCTGTCAGCCTGATGCTACACTGAGCCCAAGCTTTCTTCACATTTTTTGTGAATGTTTGAGTAGAAAGTTTTGCAGTTGGGGGTTATATATGATTTGGGTTTTTTGTTTTTGTTTAATGAAGTGTCTAATTCTTTCCTGTCTGTCATCTTATTCACCTGTTCTGCCTGTAAAACCTTTTCAAATGCAGGTTATTTTTATTATTTTAACCCTCTTTCCCTAACCCACAAATTTCAACAATTATTTGAAATGTTGGGAAGGAAAGCAAATCAAATATTTCCTCCATGTATTCTCTGCTGAAAATTAAATGTAAATACAGATATTTGTTATAAATAAAACTAGAATCCTCATGTTTTAACTACCTATGAGTCTACAAAGTGTTTCAAATAAAATAAAATGAAAGTTGTTTAATATGTTTTCGTATATTAGTGAAGGCATGTGGCTTAGTGGTTAGAGAATTAAATTCGCAATCAGGAGGTTGTGATGCAGTATGTCTTTGAGCAAGACACTTTATTTCGCATTGCTTTTTCTGCCAGTTGCGACCAGTAGATAGCATCAGCAATGGAAACATTGTTTCTTTGGTCCTATCCTATTCTGGGATCTCAAATGATTAGAAGAAAAGAAAAAAACAATTGGTACTTTAGGACAGTTTTAGAGGTAAAGGCCATCAGTGTAGCATTTTACTTCAAATACAGTCAAAATGACATAAGTTCAAATCACACATGTATTTATTCATTCAACTTTTAATTATCATGTATAAATATGAACTCGATCACCTTACTTCACTTGGATAACACAGATAAAACTCATTGAAGACATACTTCAGATGACTGTACCACATTTGTGAGTTTGAGGTTTGCATAGTAAATGCCACATAATTAAATTAGGTGCACATAATCTGGCAAAATGTAAAAGTCTCTTTCTTAATTAATTAAATTCTTTGGACATTCACTGGCTTTCACACAGTGGCCATGATGCAATAGTTTATTGGGTGGACAGAGACAAGCAGAGATACAAGGCTTAAAACAACCGTTTATAAGATGTCCCTCAGAATCGGTATTGTCACAAGTTTGCTGACAGGGTGGTGCACAGTCATCAAATACATAGCCTTTCTCTTCTTCACAGTTGGATGCTAGGAGTAAAAGGAAATTTGAACGGATTAGACAAAAATTGGCAGACTGTATATAAGAAATAATAAGCATGACATTGTAAAAACACAGAACAAATGAAGAGGAAGCACTGTTAAAATGTCCGGACTATTCAACATACATTGCATGTGAATCATCACTATATATATAATTGTGCTGTCAATGCAGAAATGTGCATGAGAGCATATGTATTCTATAAGATCATGTGCAAAAAATGTTGCTCCTCAAACATTGGAAGTAGCCTACATATACAGATGAAGAAGCACATGACAATAAGAGCCTCTTCCATTAAAAAACATCTTGACAGTTGCCACAATAGTGGCAACTGAAAGGAATATAGGCAATTTTCACCAGGGATAAATAAGGCAGAATGGTTACTATAGCAACCCTGCACATGTGTTTTACAAACACAAACTAGTTAGGGAAGAAAACTTTGCTAATTTTGTTTTGTCTTGGACTGTTTCAGCTACACATGTGAAAAGAGGGTAATAGCACTACAGTATGTTAAAATAAACAAAGTAAATGTTTTGCCCAGCTTTTAAAAACTATCGGCCTTTTACTATATAATCATGAGAACAAGTTTGAAGATAGCACTTCTTCCATCTTTCTGAGACTAATCAATTTAGATCAGTGTCTCAACATTCTGTTATAGGGAGATTTTAACTAGTGTAAAGTCCACCCCTTCTCAGGAATGACATCCCTTGGAACAAATGGTGAGAATATCCGGGATCTGTGCTTCATGAATAACACAGAGCTCATCCACAACATAGTAAAACTAATATATAGTCCGAGGAAGACTAGATATGCAGCTGGCCGGAAGCACATGGTCTCTATCCAGCTTAAACTTCCACAAAGCTAACTGGAAAAGGATTCAGGAGGAGCTCCTGAAGCAAAACTGGACCAACAATCTCTCTTTGGAAGATGTCAACCTATAACTTGAGCAATTCATGGAAATAAGACAAGTCATATGCTCCAACAGACACAGGAAAATCCTTAGAACAAAGATCTTAAACCAGCTACATATACAAGAAGGAATCCCATTTGAAAATGAACTCAAGGCTACAGAAAACAGACGAATCCTAAGGCCTTCAAATTTGCAAAAGAGACCGCCTCAGTACACTCCATAAAAGTGGCTCACTGACTGCAGATTCCCAAGGGATAAGTGAGGTACGGAACGAGCAATAGAAAAGTGTTTTCACACCACCTATGAGACACATGCAAATAAATAAGCCAGAGGAGTCCTTTATCACCACTGCATTACACAGAAATGCAACCATCAGCCATAGACCAAATGCAGCTGCTGGTCCACATGGTTTCCCAAAACCGCTGAAGATCCTGTTCCAAAGATCCCTTGCAAGTGGAAAACTAAAAGAATGCATAACATGTCTTATCCATAAAGGAGAAAGCAGAGCAGATGCTAAAAACTGTAAACCTATCTCCCTGACCTCACATAGCAAAGTCATGGAACGAATCTGATTACTTTTCTAGAGGAAAATGGTCTTCTAACTGGCACCCAGCATGGCTTTCACACAGGTAGAAGTTGTCTTACGCAGCTCTTGCAGCATTATGACTGGATACTCAAACAGCTGCTAGACTGCTTGAACATGGATGTGAAATATCTTGACAAGGTTGATCATGGAATGATATATCACAAACTATGTAGCTTTGGCATAGCTGGAAAACTAGGTGAATGGCTTCATGACTTCTTAAAAGACAGATGATGATGGTATATATCCATGCTGCTGGAATTGTTAGAAAAGATATCAACTCACGGCAGTTAGTCTGTGATTTCCATTCTACTCTTACATTAGTTTTAGCGCATTCATGGGCATATGCCTGTAGGATATGACACAAGCAGTCAGATTTCGAAGTACAGAGACACATATCACGAACACAAGAGGAATAAAAAGGTTCAGGAGATACAACTTTGTGGCACTTGGAAAATATAGGACTCTGAAAAAGAGAGCAATGAGATGATCATTAAAATATATCCACAATAACAGAAAAATCAATTGAATTAATGGACATATATATACACACACAAACACACGTGTGTGTGTGTATTTTCATTGCTGAGCTTATTTTTTTGCTGCTAATCACAGGTTTGAGATTATTAATGGTAAATTTGTTGATTAGAAAAATACAATGATGAAAGTATCAAAATAATAAATAGGAAAAGAGAAAAAAGGAGCAGGGGGAAACTGTATTTCCCTGGCTAGGTGGTATATCTCAGCTGCAGACATGGGGAAAACATTGCTGCATTAGCTATTCCATCTCACAGAACTCATTCCTCAGGTTGGATGCACTCCTCACCTGATTTTGCTGAGGAAAACAGCAGTCTGGTGGTCAGACGTCTCAAAGTTGACTGACACGAAAAGGAAATAGTCGGTCAAGTCCTGGTATCTAAAACTTGGACACACAAGTCATAAACCCCATTTCTTAGTAGCTATTATCACATCAGAATCTCCCACATTACCAGAAGTAACCTCTCCACTCCCACCCATCACCCTGCCAAATCCCTCCACACATGGCACATACCTCTGCCTCTGTCCAAAAAGTGGAGAGTCCTTTTTAGTTGAGTCAATAACTGACAGCGTCTCTAGTGCTCTTCAGCTTGTGGGTGTCAAAGACATGATAATGTCTCTAGTGTTCTGTGATTTACATGACAAACACACCAGTACACTGTAAAGAACTAGGTAATAGGAAGGACATCAAGTTGTAGAAACCAAAGAAAGTATTGGGAGAACCCTTGAGATGTGTCAAATACATGATAGCATTGGTGCCCAAATAAAATGCATTTGGTTAAATGTGGGAATATATTGTAAATGAATGATGTCTTCTACAAAATCTTTTATATTATTTAGAAAACAAATTTGCTTAATTTCGAGTGATAATTACAAGATATATATTTCGTATGATTCTTACATATTTCATACAAAAGAATGGTACCAAAGCCTGCAATGTAGAGTACAGGAAGACACCAGGGCTAGTCTGGTCGCTTTTGAGATCTCAGGCTGCTGTCAGCTGTACAGGGTCTATCTGAAGAAGGAGCCCCATGAGGTGGGGTGGCTGCTGCAGCAGGTGTCGCTGGAAATGCCTTTGCAATCTTGTCCTCGGGGCACAACCAAAACACTGCTCTGACCTAGATTTAGAGTCTGTCACCCTCTCCCCTTTCTTCTGTTGCCTAATAGTCCTTTCTCTTCCCCTCATTTTTCTCTCATTTATGGCATTTATAGTCCTTTCCAAAGCTGCTTTCTTTTTCTGTACATTTTATTGAACAACACTCCATGTCTGTCAAATAAATGCCTGTATTTAAAGAATGACTTAACCAACATATTGAGACAAGACTTTGAGAGGTTTGTTAAACTAGAAGTTAAAACTGTCAACAAAAAAAGTACAAAATAAAATATATTACATTGATGATATCACATTTAGATTCAATGAGTGTTCTTAGTTGAGAACCAACTTCACTACAAGGATGCACATCAGCAGATTCTTTACAGCTTTCATTCACTTGATTTTTGGTCTAAAAATAGAGAAATAAACTAAAAAATGTTATGTAAATGTAATCGATAAGTTCACTATATTAATTACATAAAAAACACAAACATTTCTAGGCAAGCATAAAGTTAAGAAAATATATGCTTGCATATCAATCTAACCAATGCATGAAATAAAAGATTGTTCTCAACAAATGTGCAAGAGATGACTGTGCTGGTACAGACATGTGATATGTGTCGAAGATGATTGATGTATAAAGTGAAGAGAGAAACCTCAGTGGATGGTACCTGTAGAAGAGGCAAACCCAGGAAGACATGGGATGAAATAGTGAGGGCTTAGCTTAAGAAACTGAACCTCACAACAGAGATGACAAAGGGTCATGAGGACTGGCAACATGCTGTTCTGGTGAAGACTTGGCTATCAACTTAAAATGTGACTTGTCATGTTCCTCCAACCTTCCATTAGCATCTCTTAGTATCACTGTACAGCCCAACCCCACTGATCACCCCCCCCCCCCACAAGGAGCTGATGTTAAGCAAGATGTACATCCCCCATCTCATTTAAAATATTAGTAGATTCGCTTGAATACTGACCAGTCTGTGATGACATGTCCAGCTCCAACCCTTACTAGTACTGACCAGTCTGTGATGACATGTCTAATCCATACTAGTGATGACATGTCCAGCCTTTGCTAGTATTGACCGGTCTGTGATGACATGTCCACCCTATGCTAGTACTGACAGGTCTGTGACAACGTCCAACCCATTCTAGCAGGGAAAACATGTTAAAAATGTTGGTCTTAGTTCGTTCGTTTTATGTCGGGAAGCAATTGAATAGATAAGGGTGTCGAAAGATTAGTTTCTTCACCAAGCCTGCTTGGTGAGGTTGCTGGTTTAGTCACTGACGACTCAACCATATGACAGGTTCTACTGTGTTACATGTTACCAGTAGAGCTTAAGAGCAACCTGACATTTTCAAGATGGAAAAACAGAGTAAATGTTAATTGTAAAAATATAGTTACCTTCCAACTATTTCCAAAGATTGCGTGTGAACTTGTCATCTTGCCATTACTGGTTGTTAAATCATCTTGTGGTGAACCATTAAAATTACCACAAAGGCCACAGGTCTTTCCTTGGTAAGTTTGTGAGATATACACCTCGACAAAGCCTTCTTCATTCCACACAAGCTGTGAATACAACATTTAGTCCATTTACATTCAAACTTGAAAATAATGAGAATTGCTATTTTATTTATTTATCTATTTAAACGTCCGTATAGAGCTAGTAAGCCATGACAGACTAGCAGACATATCTAGTACTTGTTACAGTTGAGAAACAAGAAATAAGATATACAGAAATAAGTGAATATAAAAATAAATAGATAAATAAAACAATAAAATAGGGAAAGCCACCAGGAGGCAAAATAAGCATAAAAAAAGATAAAGAAAATATAGGAAGCTGTAAAGCAGCTAAGAAAAAATGGGAGGCTAAATGTAAAGATTGCCTGTAGGCTGATTCTCAATTAACTGATAATTTAATATGACCTGTAATCTGATTCTTATTTTTTCAATTAAAACTTGGAAGTAGCAAGTAGCCCAAATGAAATAAGAATAGCAGTAATGTAATGTAATCTGCTACTTGTAGCCCTATCTGATAAGCTGATTAAGGGTCAGTCCACCTCATTGTCCTGGTAGACAGGATGGAGTAGTAATTGTAGTCCAGGGGTCTAAGAACATTGGAAGTCTCCACTGTTGAATTAAAAGTCAATGTATAATTCATGAAGTAGATACTCAAATGTATTGTCACACCACTCTCCAAAAAAATGCAATAAATCAGTTTTAATAAAACAAAAACATTGACAGAGTTAGAAACACAGTAAACAACCTTCACTCCAATATTGGTATGGAGGAGTAGATTTCCGCTACTTTTCTCTATAAAAATATCATGGCGGTGTGTAAATGGCAGCTCAATGTCAGCCCCATCAACCTAGGAAAGAAAAACAATAATTTAGCTTAACATTTTATGTGTGTATGTATGTGTATATCTATATTACTAAAACAGAGAATGTCTGTCTGTCTGTACAATCACTAAAACTCGAGAACCACCCAACCGATTGTTTTCAAACTTTACACATGTAATACTTATGGTGCTATTGAGTATTCTGAGCAAAAAAAAAATTTTCAAAATTTCAATGCCCTAAGGACCACATTAGGCGATTTAGTGATCTCTTTCTCTCTCTCTTAGTCTTTCTCTTTTTAGATAGATACATAGATATTACGTTGCGCCTTTATAATATGTGTTTGTATGTCTGGCTGTCTGAATTACATCATTATGATGCAGTGTGTGTGTGTATATATATATATATAGTGTATAACGTTTTTCGAAATATTTACTTCTGTGTTCACAGATTTATTATTTTAGTTTCAGAAGATCCCGTTAAGGGTGAAAACAGAAATTCTTTGCTTAAACTTTAATCTGTTATTTTAATATATATATATAATTATATATTCGTGTACAGATATTTTTGCATACACAATAACAAAATATAAACAACGTATTTACTTCACGAGGCTCGAGAAGGATAAATATATATCAAATATATAAGAACCCTAGAGCAAATCCCGAGCAACGCCGGGCCAATCTCCTAGTATATACTAAAAAAGTAACAGAAATTTTCTTGTAGCTATCAACATATATATATTTATACTGAGAGAGAGAGAGAGAGATAGAGAAGAGTTGGCTGAAAAGTTCATAGGCTGACCAAGATACTCTCATGGAATGACCAAATGAGGTTTATTTTTCAACATAGTCCCTGGAAAGAAACAATGCAGTTATTAATAATAATAGTTGAAATTAATACATGCAAGATTTCACAGCTTTAGCATCAATTCTTTATAGTCAGCCTATGAACATTTTAGCTGACCCTTATTTATATGCTAAAAAAGGTAAAGAGAAATGTGAATATTTATTTATAACAAACTAATACTTACAGTGACGTCATTATCCTGTGTTATATTGATTTCCAATCCTGCAAATCTTACGGTGACATTCTGAGCTGTAGATGTCCCAGAGAAACTTCTATGCTGAACTTCCACCCTTCAATAATAACAACCAGAAAACAATAGACAAATATAATAATGGTTTCTGATTTAGGCACAAGGCCAACAATTGTGCTGGAAGGGGAAAGTCAATTAAATTGTCCCCAGTGCATTACTGGTGCTTTATTTTATCGAACCCATAAGGATGAAAGGCAAAGCTAACCTCAACAGGATTTGAACTCAGAATGTAAAGGGTCGTAACTTTATGCTGCAAAGCAGAGTGTCCATCGCTCTACCGATACAATAATAATAATAACAAATGAAAAATACAGAGATATGGTAACAATTAGTGTTTAGGTTCACACTTTGGATGAAAGAGAGAAAATAAGTTCAACAAATCGGACGTTAGTCCTTCATCAAGAAAGTGCAATGAGATATATTATTGTTATTATTTATATTCTAATATATCTAATGTTAAAAGCTCTTAAAAAAATTAATCATACCATTCAAATACATATCTTTTTAAAGTGTGTGTGGGGCTGGGGAAGGGGGGTATCATACTTAAAGTTAATTAAAATCACACCCATAATTGTAGTCCCTCACTGCTCAATTGTAAAACACGGTAGTTTGTATAAAACAATAGAAATTCATTTTCATCCTAACACAGGCATGTGCATACATACATGTGCACTTTTCATTGACATAGGCATGTGCATAAGACATGTGCATACATACATGTGCATTTTTCATCCTGACAGACATGTGCATACACACGTGCACTTTTTATCCTGACACGTGCACATAAACACTCACAAATAGTCTCATAAACAAAACTGCAAAGAAACAACAACAACAACAACATCATTTCAATAAAATATTTCATTTGTTCAACATACATAAAATCCTTGTTTTCACAATCTGTAGTCATAATATGATTACATGTTCCTTGTAAATGAATAATGGCACCATCAAATGTTTGGTAATGAGTATTGCCATAGAGAATACAACTGGAAGGTTCTGTAAAAACAAAAAGAGTAAGACATAAAGCTATATATAGTAACATTAAATGATGATGATGATGATGAGTAACATTTTTTTTTTCTGAAAAAAAAGCATCCAGTCCACACTGTAATGTAGTTAGGAAGGGCATCCAACCATAGAAGCAAAGCCAAAATATAGTTTCATATGAGCATGACGTGGTTTCTAGACCTAAATTGTCTCGTAATATGATCGTCCGTCTCACTCATGCAAGTGTGGAAAAATGGACGTTAAACAATGATGATGATGATCTGTTTTAAATACTGTAAGGTTTTACTTTAAGATATATATTTAGAGGAAGAAGATATTCTGAATGAGGAAAAAAAAAAAAAAAAGCAAACGGTTATATATACATATATTTAAAATATACTACATTCGAAAAATATGAAATTACCTACTGGCTAGACAAGTGGGACAGCAGTATCCTGGTCTCACATAAGGAATTTCTTCAGCAGCACAATTTGGAAAAGGAGGACAGGTCTGAATATTGCAAACAGTTCTACCATCAATACATGTACACTTTGTGCATTCATCTACAGGCCAAAGTTCTCCCACCTAATAAAATAAAAAAAGGTAATACATATGAATATATATAAATGATTACTATACTTTTCTGGCAATAGTATAACATGACCCTCCCCAAATATATATAACAATATAAATGTATACATATCTATATACATATTTACTGTCTCTTTAATTCATCAATTACACAACACCGCAGTGAACACATGCAAAATGCTAGTTAAAAAATAGTATAAAAGAAAAACATGACATGGTCTGTAATGTTTAATATTTACACTGAAAAATAATAATTGTTTCTACTTTAGGCACAAGGCCAGGAATTTGTAGGGGAGGGGGAAGTCGGTTAAATCGACCCCAGTGCATTACTGGTGCTTTATTTTATCAACCTCGTAAGGGTGAAAGGCAAAGCTAACTTCGGCGGGATTTGAACTCAGAACATCAAGGGTCGTAACTCTATGCTACGAAGCATGTTGTCCAATGCTCTACTGATACTGCCAATCTACTGCTGAAAAATAATAACAACAATAATAACAACAATAAAAGCAAAAATAATCCAGTCTGGTTCTTACTTGTTTGATTTGACCATTGTGTAAACAAGTTGTAGTATTTGACGGAACACAAGATTCACAACATTGGTTGTCTAATTTTACTTTTTCTTCTCCCAAACTGCAGTTTACTGGTAGACACTCCTGCATATTACACTGTATTCTTTGTCCCTTCAAATAACAAACAACAATCATATCTAATTACATCTGTATATACACAATATACTGGTTATTATGACTGTATATACACATTATAGTGGTTATTGCATCTGATATACACAATATACTGGTTATTACATTTGTATATACACATAGTGGTTATTACATTTGTATATACACATAGTGGTTATTACATCTGAATATGTATACAATATTGTGGTTAATACAATTGTATATATTCAATACAGTGGTCATTACATCTGTATATCTATATAAAAGTGTGTGCGTGTGTGCGTGCTCATTTTTGCAAAGTCTATACAAATCCACATTTCTACTCCGATTGACTTCAAACTTGCATTTATATATTCCTTGCGATCTCAAGATATTAACTGCATCTTTTATTTTCAATTTTCTGTTGTTAAAGGGGTGTTAGGCGCCAGTAATCCATCTCCGTAGTGCTCTTGTAATATCTGTCTGTATTATGACATTCTGACAAACATTGATGACATTATGTTTGCTATTTTCCATTCATTGCCAGGGAACGTCTTCACGAACCAAAGTATCGTCTTCCTGTTTTCCTTCGGTTGCAACATTTTTCGAAATATTTACTTCTGCGTTCACAGATTGATGTTTTTAGTTTCAGAAGATCCCGTTAAGGGTGAAAGCAACGATTCTTTGCTTAAACTTTAATCTGTTATTTTAATCTATATAAGTATGATGAAGGATGTATGTATGTATGTGTGTGTGGTGTGTGTGAAACCCGAGAAGTGCCCAACCGATTTTTTTCAAACTTTACATGTGTATTACTTATGTTTCAGAGAGTGTTATGCACATAAAAAAAATTCAACTTTTTTATCCCCAAGGGCCTGCATTAGGTGAAAAACTGCATTTTTTCAGCTTTTTAGGGGTTTTTTGAGGCATTATGTCAGACTGTTTTCCTTGAAATTGTAACTATGTATTAGTCAGTCTCTTCATACTGTGAGTAAAGAAAATCCAACTTTTTTATGGCCGAGGGCCCGCATTAGGTGAAAAACTGCGTTTTTTCAGCTTTTTAGGGTTTTTTTGAGGAGTTACGTCTAGCCGATTTTCCTGAATTTTCAAGGCATATTATGCACATAAAAAAAAATTCATTTTCTTGATCCCCTAGGGCCCGCATTAGGTAAAAACCTGCCTTTTCCTGCTTCATCGAGGAAAATCTTAAAGATTATCTAGCCATCAGAGTATTCAGTTTATTTTCTTTACATATTGTCCAGGCATGCAATTTTTCCACGATTAGGTCTGTTGGCGGCCCGCGTTCCAAAATACCTTATCCCGTGCAACGCTGGGTACCCCTGCTAGTATACAATACAGTGGTCATTACAACTATATATACAATAAAGTGGTCATTACATCTGTACAATCTTCCTTCTTTGACAATTTCTACTTTTATCCTTCTTCCAAACACACAGAGATGATGTATTTATTGATTTCTAATTTAAGCACAAGGCCAGCAAATTTGGGGTAAGGGCGAAATTGATTAAATCAATCCCAGTAATTAACTGGTACTTTATTTTATTGACCAAGGTGAGATGAAAGGCAAAGTTGACTTCAGATGATGTATTTATTAAAAGGTAATCTAGTTTGAAAATAAAACAATCATTTGGTATCATACAAAATGAAGAAGCAACTTACAATACACTGACATATTACACATGGGTTGTCAACATCTTTCCATGAGTCACCTTCTTCATAAAATTTGTCTTCCAAATCATAGTAACAAGCTGTTAAAAATGGATAATTAAAATAAAATAAAAATTGACAACACTATTAAACAGTTTTCAATTGTTTTCTTACATTCTTCTTATTCTTCTCCCACTTATTCCTGAAAGGATCATGGTGGCAGAGTCCTCAAACATTCCCTTCCAGCAGGTCCTGTCAGAAGCAATCATTTCCAACTGATCCAGCTGGATCCCCAAGCTAGACAAGCTGAGCTCACAGATGGTATCAAACTATCTTGCTCATGGTTTACCCCTGGGTCTCCTGCCAGTCAGTTTTGCCCCAAAAATCTGTCCAGCGATTCTTTTCTTAGAAATTTGAACTGTAATCTCTCAATTCATAAAAGTAGCTGCTCTACTTGGAGCAACTCTCTGATCTCTGAACCATGCACTCTATCGAGTAACATTACTCCCAAGGCCTTTTGGAGGAAACCCATTTCAGATGTTTGTATTCGTGATCATATTCTTTGGTCATTACCCAAGATTCATGAACATAGGTAAGGGTTGGCACAAATATAAAATTCATGCAACAAATCAAAGACATCAACAGTAAACATATATTTGACAATACGATAATAATGATTGTAAGAATCTAATCAAACTAACCAGGGCATATGGCACAGCATGTTCCCTTGACCTTTCTTTGAAGAGAAGATGGACATGTAGGTTCTAAACATATATCTTTTGAACAAACCCAACTGAGGGACTCCTGAAAATGAAAACAAAATTAAATGTCACAAATGTAGAGGTGTGTACATAAATTTGAAATTTTACAGTTTAAAATTATTTCTGTATTTGAGGCCTTAAAAGGTACATGAACTGAAATGACACCTCAATTTTGACAGGGCCTTGCTTAAGCCACGACTACCCAGCAACTCAAAAGACACATGTTGCTTTTGTAGGCATTTTGTAATAATGGCTTCTGATTTAGGATATGAAGACATGTTACAACCTCTCTAGTACTGGTGCCATGATAAAGTGCACCCAATACACTCTATACAGTGTTAGTGTTGGTGTCATGGAAACTACACTCATTAAATTATACTGTCATCACCCTCCACCTATTGTCATTTACCCATAACATCATACTAATTATATCTCCTCATTCTTTTCTCCATAGAATAGGGAGAGCTCTTCAGTTGAGGCAATGACCGACAACCTTTCTAGTGCTATTGGCATGATAAAATGTGCCCAGTAAGGGGGGGTCAGTGCTAAGAAGGGCATCCAGCTGTAGAAATTATGCCAAAAAGAGTTAAGAGGACTTTTCAGTTGTATCAAGAGCATAACAACCTCCCTAGAGTTGGTGACATGATAAAATGCACTGAGCACTCTGTGGAGTGTGGGAACATATGTGAGATAAAATCCTGGACCATGTTAGAGATCAGTGGCTCTGATTAAATAGAGTTGATTCACCCTTTGCTAGCAGGGAAACCTGTCATTAAATGATAATGATGATGACATCTTTTGATAAGTCAATGGAATTTTGGTGAAAAAAAATTAATGAAATATTTTATTTGTAAAATGCAAAACCTATATGAAGATTTCATATTTTTTACCTCACATTTACAATGAAAACATGGATCGCTTAGTTTTGGTCGAGTTATTTCACCCACACTTTCAGCTGTACATCGTGTAGAAACTGTGATAAGTATTAGAATATATAACACATTTCATTAAGAAGGAAACAAAACAATAACTAAAAAATATAAACCAAAATGCATGATTTTGGTTATAAAATACAAACATTATTGGAGATTTAATCTCTTTTCTACCATTTGGCAATCATAATGACAAGCAGTTTCTCAAACTTGAGATAATATTATAAATGATATTTGCGATAGATATGTTAGATGAATGTAAAGTGGTGGTGCTGGTGCCACAATAAAATGCTCACAGTTCACCCTGTCAGTTGGTAGTGGTGGTGCCATGATAAAATGCACCCAACCTAGACAGCCTATCAAACCCATGCAAGAATGGAAAATAAAATGGAACATAAAAACAAACTATGATAAAGATGATGATATAAATACATATATTTAATACTGATAATAATTGATAAATGCTTACGATTAGAACATGTAGGACAGCAAAACCCTGGTTGTGGGTCAACCAACTGAAATTCAGGACACATTGTCATGTCTGGACAAGATAAATGGACACATTTCAATTTACCATTCTGAAATATATATAAAAAATACATTTATATTTTTTGTTGAATCATCAGTCTGATGAGCAGATCAATATACAATAAAAACATAAATACATGTAAATGAAACTTCATCGTTTTTCTTATATATATACACATAGGCAGTGTTGGTATAGCCATGTGATACATATGAAGGATGAGAGCTGCATAAAGAAACCTGTGGAAGAGAAAGAGCTAGGAAAACATGGGATGAAGTAATAAAGGTTGACTTCAAATAGTTGGACATCACAGAGGAGATGACACAGGAATGAGTTGACTGGTGATATGTCGTACTACAGAAGACTCATACTCCCATACAAGAAGGATGAAACAAGCATGAAAAGGATAGTTGTAAATTGCAGAAAAAAGGCTGGCCCCTTACATCACCTCACTAGCTATTCAAACACATAGTCACCCCTATTCCCATGCCTGACTGTACAAAGATTATTTCAGCAGAGCTAATTTCTTTGGAGATTTACATTGTCAGGAGAAGTCTTTGAAGGAATTTTGTTTGAGAAATGCACACAAAAATAAGTCATCTTTATAAATAAAGAGATCAGAGACTTACCTCACAAGTACATGGTTCACAGGGGTCACTATTTAAATTGAACTGTTCTCCTTCTTGATAGGTAATCCCTTGATGTGTGCAACCTTAAAAAAAAATATATAGAAAATCTTACAAATAGTAATGAAGTTTTGTTGAGGCACAAAGTCATTTTTCTTTGTTTTGTAAATGAATAGTGATATCATTCATTCAGTTGATTTGACCAGGGTGTATAACTGGTATATATTTTATCAATGTATGAATGTAAGGACCCATAATTCCTGATGGAGCCATAGGGGTACCTTACAGTGTTTCTTGGGCATATTAAACCTGGCGAAGCCCATCTCCTCTCCAGGTCTGAATACAGAAGATTTCTTCCAAAGGAATGAGAGTGATAAAGAGATATTAAGGAAGAATCAATCCCAGTATTTGACTGGTACTTTATTTATCAACCTCAAAAGGATTAAAGGCAATGTTGACCATGGCGGGATTTGAACTCAATAAAAAAGAATAAAAACAAAGTCTATGCTGCAAGGATCAAAAATTTTAAAGCTCTGAACTAGATAAATCATTGACTCTAAGGAGTTCATCCACCCTTTTAATAGCTCTTGTTTTGTTTTTTGTGCTACTGGAGTTCCACTTACCATTCCTCAATAAGCTGGTGGGGGAGCTGGTTTAATAATCACTATTACTGTCTTAATAACAGCACCAGAAGCACTAATAATAACTGCTTTCTATGGTATGAAGCTTGAAAGTTTTAGAGGAAGAGGATTTAGAAGTTACAATCATTCCTGTCTTCTTCAAAGAAAATTAATAACTTTAACTACAATTTTTAATTAGCAAACAGTACATGATTAAAACAGTTTGAATGAGAAAATATGCATAGATTCCACAGACAGCAATTAAGAAAGTAGAAATAATTGTCTTACTTGAACATACTGGACAACATTGACCTTGCTCTTCAATATATTCTGTACATGGCACTATACACTGGACCTCTGAGCATGTAATTGAACCATCATGACATATACAAGAGGTACACGAGTCTTCATCTGAGAACCACATGTCCCCATTCTTGTAAGAACGTTCGTTGTATGTACATTCTGGAAAACAGGCACAATGACAATGTATCAGAGGTTTGAATATTCTTTAACCCTTTCATGACCACCTTTCTAATGAAATACACTATTTTAATTAATGTAAAATTGCAAGGGATTTACTAAAATTATAAATCATTTCATTACTAAGATTGTAACTTAATGTAAGGCTCTTATATAAAATTATGTTGAAAGATTTAACAATTTAAATTGGAAACCTTTAAAATGGGTGATTTTATTTCATAGAACCAAAGGGTTAAGTAGCTTTCAGAAAAAAAAAAATGACTTCTGGGAATAGTTTTATAAAATAAACATCTCTTTACCTTGACACTGAGCACAGCATTCTCCTGGTGGCCTTTCTGCCAGGGGACAATTAAGTGAAGGACAGCTTTTTTTAATGCAGAACACATTACCATCCTGAAATTGTAACATTTATAAAATGTCAACTGAGAATATCAAATTTAAAAAGAAAAAAATATATATAATAATTTCTTCCTTTTTTCTGGCTGACTAATTACTTTAGGCCAGAAATTTCTGGTTTATTTGTACTATTAATCATTTTCACTCATAATATTTTCTCTTTGTTGTCTTAATTCAGCCTTATTACTTGCTAACTGAACCTCCTAGCTGTTTTACAACTTCCTTTTGTTTAAAATCTTTTTTATCTGCTTATTTTGCTTCCCATTGACCTTCCCTATTTTATTTTATTTCATTTTATACTTTTATATTCACTTATCTCTGTTTTTTGTTTCTCAACTGTAAGAAGTATCAGATACTTCCTCGAGTCTGTTGTGGCTTACTAGCTCTATACGGACGTTTAAATTGACTAAATAATTAAATAAATAAATAAGTCTCTCTTTTCTTATGATTAATAATTTCTTAGTTAAAAACAGTCTTCTCAGTTAAAGACAATACATTCAATTTATTTTGGAGATTTTCATGTCCCAAGGTCAATGTAATTAGTACACTAAAATAACATATCAAACCTAGTTCGGAGAAGACTGTTATATCATGAAGTAGAGCTGTATATATCAGGATGACAGCATTAGAAAACCATTGCAGCATGAACATTCTCTAAATAAAGTAAGTCTGTCTTGAACCCAGAGGCTCATCAGGCCAGTACTTATCCTGGTTTCCATGGCGTTAAGCCACTGAGAATACAAAACTTCCCCCTGGACAGGAAGCCAGTCCACCACAGGGTTAAAGTCTCTCTCAAGCCTGGAGGCTCATCAGGTCAGTGTTTATCCTGGTTTTTGTTGTGTTAAGCAACTGAGAGTACAAGACTCCCTTTGGACAGGACACCAGTCCATTGCAGAGTTAAACCTCCCGCTATTGCTAGGACTCATTTTCAGCTGAGTATACTGGAGTAACATGAAATGTGTGTTGTGTTCTTGAGCAAAACACTTCAACTCAGTCCAGAAATCGAACCGATGATATTATAATTCTAAGTCCAACACCCTTACCACTAGGCCACATGCCTAAACCAATATATATAGACCAATAAAATTTAAATGATTGTCCCACAAGAAATCCTATATTTCATTCACTGACCCTAATCCTTACTATACACTACTAAAGTTACAGAAGACTGAGTATATAATCATTAAATTAATAAAATAAAAAAAAGAGGGATTAAAAAACATTTCAAAGGAAAACCTACCCTACATGTACATGTCTGGCATGCATCTTTTTTAATGCTACGACCATTAAAAAGGATGTTGCCTTCATATAAACAATCAGAACATATATTATTAGAAGGATGAGTGCAGGTAACAGGATTACACAGATGTGAAGAACAGTTCACATATCCAGCCTAAAAAAAAATGAAACTGAATTATTATGAAGCTAAGAGAAATTTATATTGTCATATTAACTTAAAAAACAATGAACATTTATTATACTTCATTTATAATGCAAAAAGCAATAATGGCTATAGTCAGAGGCATAATTAAGGGAAGTAGTACCTATGGCAAGCAGGGAAATTGCACCCCTGCCCAGACTTCTGACACCTAAAAGTGATAGTGTATTTAAAGGGAGTGATCTGTGTAATACTGGTATTTGACAAATATTAGACCCTAGTAAATATTTGACAAGTTATACTATGAGGTATGCCTGTGTGGTCACGTAGTTCCCAGTACTGTATTTTTACCTATGAGTCTAATAATTTATATAAATGGTTTAATGATCCAGCTACCATTGTGCTTCTCACCCATGATAATCAAAGACAGATCATATATCTGAAGAAGTTTCTTTTTTCAGTCTTTGATGATAGCTTATCTAACTTTAATAGAAAGTGCTCCTAGTCCAAGTGGTGCCCATGGCATGTGCCATGATTGTCACGCCCTAGTAATGCCTCTGGCTATAGTACTTATAAATAATCTGTAATATGAAAACAATACAAATCAGAGAAATAAAATACATCCTATAAAGCCAGTTTGTATATAGGGCAATATTAAAGAAAAAGATTTCATACTCTATTTATAAAAAAAAACAAAAAAACCCCCCAAAACATCACAACTTATATCAGTATTACTGAATTATGAATACCATTTAAGAAATGAAATATTTTAATCTACTAACAAGACAAGTACATTCTATGCAGGGATCTGATGTATCAGCAAAGTTTTCTCCATTTTCAAAAACTTTTCCTTTATATTCACATGCATCTAGAATATAAAATATTAGAAAAAGGAGATAAGCAAAGAAACAAGTACTTATAACATTTATAAATAATATAGAAAAATCAAGACTCCAAAAACATACACAAACAAAGTGAGGATGTTGAAATAGAATGGAAATTATTCAGCTTGGCAGTTTCTGCTTCAGCTGTCAAATGCTGAGGGTGAGAGCAGCTTGGTATGGTGCCAGGTGGACACTTTGGTTCAATCAAGGGGGTCAAAAATGCCATCTGAGCAAAATTTGGCTTGGAAATAAGTCCTCTTTTTGGCCATTTCAGTACAAGCAGGTGTGAAAAGTTGCAGTAGAGACAGTAAAAGTGTCCAAAGTTAAGACATGGGAGGATTGGGGGGGGGGGGGGGGGGTTAAGCTAAAATCTGACTTCAGATCAGTAAATAAAGTGTTTTGGCAGACCATCTTCATAATAAGAAGTTCTGCTCCACACCTGCTATCAGGAACACATCTGGGGTTCTCCTCTCTTCAGAGAGGTGCATTCTCACAAGGTGAAGAGAATACTTTGCTGATCTTCTAAACATTCTATATCATTAATATATGTTTAGGACACACCTTTGTTATTACTACTTATTCATTTACATATTTATAGTCTATTTACCTCCAAAGTTGTCAATGTAAGTAATGGTTTCTGATTTAGGCACAAGGCCAATAATTTGCTGAGGTGGGGAAAGTCAATTAAATTGACACCAGTATGTTACTGGTACAACATTTTATCAACCCCATAAAGATGAAAAGCAAAGCTAAACCCCATGAGATTTTAACTCAGAACGTAACTCTATGCTGCAAAGCATGTTGTCCGACGCTCTACCAATTACTACCAATCCACCAAGCTTGTTACTGTAAATAATTGTTTCTACGTTTGGAACAGGGCCAGCATTACCCCAGTACATTACTGGTGCTTTATTTTATCAACCCCATAAGGATGAAAGGCAAAGTTAACCTCGGCGAGATTTGAACTCAGAACATAAAGGGCCATAACTCCACGCTTCAAAGCATGGTGTCTGACGCTCTTCCAATACTGGAAAAAATAAGAAATTTTCAATCAGTTTATTTTATATTATTATTAATTTATTTGAAATATCCCTTTAAAAATATTACTTTAAACCAACTTATTTTGTTATAATTATTTATTAAAGATATTATTTACCTGGACAGGTAGGACAACATTGTCCTGGCAGTCTGCTAGGGTTATCACACTGAGGCTGGGCACAAGACATTCTGTAACAGCTAATATTCCCATCCTGCAATACAACTAATAAGTTTGTTAGTAAAATGTTTAGAATAGTTGCCTAGACATTTGGTTCTATCACATCTTGTGCAGCAGACCATCTCCTAAATACTCTTCCTCTCTCTCTCTCTCTCTCACACACACACAGACAGACAAAAACTAGGTTTCTAGCTGCAAGCAACATCATACATATCACAATTAACCTCAACTCTACAAATTAAAGACAAAGCCAAGATAAGCAAAAAGGAGAAATTGTGGTAAAGCTTCACTAAGGAGAAATTGTGGTAAAGCTTCACTAAGGATTAAGGCAAACATTTAATAAACCTGTTGAGACTATTAAGGTAATGAAAATCAATGGAAATGAGTTAACAGGTGAAAACAGAAATGCTGAACACAAAGAGTAATGAATGATATACTCTGAGGTACAATGATATACTCCAAGGTGCAATGATATACACTAAGGTGCAATAATATACACTGAGGTGCAATATGAACAGACATATAATTGTATTTGTATTTATTCAAACATATATTTTATGTGAAGACATGTGGCCTAGTGGTTAGAGATTTGGAATCACAATCATGAGGTTGCAAGTTTGATTTGCAGACCAAGTGATATGTTATGGCATTTTATTTCCGGTTGCTCTTTCTGCCAGGAGTTGTAACCGGTAGATTGTTTCCTTGGTCCGATTGACGAGTTCCACTCCACTTGGTAAGCATGTGAGGTCTAGGATCTTATGGATCATTTAAAAATATATATATATTAAGTATCTGAAAAGTTTGCAAGCTTCCAGACATTCAAAGATGTTTTAGCAATGAATGACAGATTGAGAGAGAGGGAAAGAATAATTGATTTACCAAATAGAATTTGTTTTCACTAATTGAGAAGCAAACAGTATTGACAAGCATTATAAAGGAATAGAGAAGTAATTGAAAAGAGTAATAATATAACAAGAAAATGACACCAATTCATAATTGGAGAAAAGATAATGAGCTTCTGAACAAGGAACAATTACGATGTAGATATGAGAAATAGAATTGTATTGAAGCAAAGACTACTGCAGTGGCTACAAAATAATGTTATCTTATAACATAACACAATAACATGACACAACTCCCAGTCTTGTAAAAGGAACTTAGAAGGTACAGTTGATTGAGGAACTTAAAGTATAGTTGAGGTGGGTAGAGCTAAATAAAAGACAAAAAATATGTCAACATGGAGAATGTTGATCAATATATATATTAGTATAAAATAAATACAGACATTAAAATATTGATTACGTCTTTTAGTGGTAAGAAACTCTCAGGAGAGCTGGGCAGCAGAAGGTCTTCAGAGAAGTACCTCTCCCCTCATGCAAGTGTTTCAGCCCTTAACATCTTACACTAAGGCGGCCAGGCCACATCCAGGTCATAACTCCTGGAAGCCCTTCTGCTGACATTTTATATATAAGGTGCCAAAGTATTCTAATATTTTGCACATTATACATGTAAAAATATTTTAAATTAGATATTAGTAATTCATATACTAAATGTAAACATATCAAAAGCCAAAGTTATATGGCTAAAGCTTTCACACAAGTGTAAGTATGTGTTTAAGAACTTCACTTCATAATCTTGTGATTTGATAACACAGCACAACACATTGGGCAAATGTCTTCTTCTATTGCAGCCTAGAGTTTACCAATATTTTGTAAGTAAATTTCATCAATGGAAACCTATCAATAGGATCAATTAAAACCCTTGAAGGCAATGCTCTAGCATTGCCAAAGTTCAATAACTGGGACCAGTAAAAGAACATCAGAATTTCTATTAAAAAAAAAAAGTGCAATAGATAGATTTTACACCAGGGAAGCAGAAATATGAAGAGCAGAGTAGTTGGAGATTAACTTATGGCCTTTATCAATAGAATTTAAATATCATCATCATTTAACATCCATTAAAATAAGAGAAAACATACTGTATTTTTTATGTATGTAATTTGTTTCCCAAGATTCTTTGAATTTTAATAAAATGTAAATTCATTTTCTTAAATAGGAAAAAAAGAAACGCCAAGATGTACCAACCTTACATAAACATTGTTTACAAACATCTTGAAGATCAGTAAAATTACTTAGATTGGGCCATTCCTGACCTTCATACATGCAGTTGAAGCACTCTGGACAACAGTCATGGATCACAGGATTGGTGCAAGTGCTCTGCTGAGGGCAGGATTTGGAGTGACATTCAAGAGAACCATTCTGGTGACAGAGTGCAGTGCAGAATATTGATAGAAAATGCAAAACATGTACAATACACAGTGAGAAAAAAAATTGAAAAAGTGATGTTATATAAAAGCTATAATTATCATATATATATATATATATATAATATGATAATTATATTTCAAAATATGTATAAAGGTATAATTATCACATATATATATATAGAATATGATAATTATATTTTAAAATGTGTATAAAAGCTATAATTATTATATATATATATATATATATATATATAATAATAATATTTATAGCTTTTATATAGTATCATATTCTATATATATATATAGAATATGATAATCATATTTTAAAATAATGTATAAAACCTATAATTATCATATATATCTAAAGATAAATCACAGTTGTACAGGTGTAGTACTAAAAATACAAGTGTGGAAAACTACATCGACTTATCTAGAGAACCTTAAACTGGGCTTCAAATTCAAAGCACATACTAATACACGCACAGGCAGAGGTAAATGATTGAGAATTTAAGACAGGTAAGTAGTCATGTCATTACTCAGGCTATATGTATATTGACATTTTGATGACATCTAGCACAAAACAACTACTTAAGCAAAATTTGAAACTGCTACAAAAAAAAAATGCACCTGTGATGACATGCAATCTCATAAGTCCATCTATCTATATATTATTTATGTTCATAAATAGAATAAAAGCGCTACCTAAGGTTTCACAGCCCAATATTGACCATATCTGCAGGTGCTTAGGCAAGTTTTTGAGCACTATTTTCCTTTTTCACACCTACGGATATTTACTACATATGCATATCTGTCTATCTAAATATATTTATATATAGGAAAAGAGTCAAGACCCCGATGGCCGAGCTCCGGCCGTTTCCTATTAGCCACTCTACTACCCTAAGTATTGAGTACTCTGGTGCGTTATGGTCCACCTGGTTCCTTACCACACTTCCTTCGTTATATTTATATATATATATATATATACGTAGGTCCCGAGTTGAGTCGGGGATAACCACAGTAAGTAAGGTACTCAATACATGGCAGAGTAAAATTTTTTTATTTTATAGAAGAGCTTCTACAGGACTAGTACTGTTTCATTCAGATGAAATCTTCAGGAAGCTAGGTGTCATATTAAGTTCTGGTATAATACCAGAACTTAATACGACACCCAGCTTCCTGAAGATTTCATCTGAATGAAACAGTACTAGTCCTGTAGAAGCTCTTCTATAAAATAAAAAAAAAATATATATATATATATATATATTTATACATATATTAGTGGAAGAAGATCAACCATGAGCTCAGATGGCTTCGGCTGGTTACTTCTTGAAGAGGTATTTTATCAACCTTGATTGGAAGAAAGGCAAAGTTAACCTTGACAGAATTTGAACTGAAAGAGCAGAAAACTGGAACGAATACCACAAAGCATTCTATCCTATGTTCTAATGATTCTGTCAATTTGCTGCCTCACTAAATAGAAACTGAGTTCATCAACATAAAAAGATATGGCCTAAACAGCAACGTTGCATTCTAACTATAAATAACAATGATTTCAATTGTACTAATTGTTAATAGTGTAACTAAAATGGTGTGGAAATATAAAATATTTTGAATATCTCAACAAAGAAAATAGGTGACATTTATCAAGTGATTTCTGCAAATAGCATGCATTGCATGTGACATTTGAATTGTGTGCGACGTTTGAAAAAGAAACTACAAGAAAAATAGTCAGGCAAGTGGTGATAACATGCAAAACGTGAAGATAAAATAATCCCAGATTTAATATACTTGTTAAGTGCACATTAAAGCTATACCAAACACAAATATAATACACAATATTACAAAAGTTTCAATGCAAACATTTTTACAACCTCACAGCAATAGATCTGTGTACAACAATTACCTATGAGAGACAAAACATAACTATAAATTGTTTAATATTACTAGAACATTACATACATAGTCCCGTAACTCATGAGGGAGTCATAGGGGCACCGCATTGACAAATGGTGTTTCTAGGGTATTTTTTTTTTAAACCTTGCAGAACCTATCTCCTCTCCAGCTCTGAATAAAGCAGAGAGAATGGAAGTAAGAAAGAGATAAAGAGAAAAAAAATCGACCCCAGCACTAAACTGGTTCTTTTTTTTATCGACCTTAAAAGGAAGAAAGGTAAAGTTGACACTAGAAGATTAATGTGAACTAAAAATTAAGATATATATATATTAAAAAAATAAAATGTGAAGTATAAATACTTCATTCATTTCCCAGCAAAGATTTCTAATTTAGAATTGTAATTATATCTACCTCAAAAAAATAAATACATTAAAATCTTTAAATGTACACTGTGTTCTAGCATAAATATTTATTAAGTTAAATATATTTACCAACATATATACATACAATCCCACCCCCTCAAGCAAGTGTTTCGAAACCCTGATTTTCCCCCTCAAGCAAGTGTTTCGAAACCCTGATTTTCTACAATAACTGATTGGTTTGATACAAAAATCAAATATAATAGAAGTGTAAAGAGATCAAGATTTTAGAACCAAGATTACTGGAAGAAATGTCTAATTGATGGAATATTTGAAATATAAACTGTCCTACCTGACATTTGCACACACGGCATGGATTATCATTTCCAATCTGCTGTTCTCTTCCATTTGGGATTATCTTGTTATTTAAGAAACAGTCATCACATATGGAACAACATTTCTTTTTCACTGGATGAGAACATCTAGCTTGTGGACAGTCTTTTGGAACACAATGTAAATTACCATTATGACATTCACATACTTCACATTGTATTTCATCCAAGACTTGACCACCATTGCTTACAACAAATGTAGAATTCCATTTACAGTCTGAACATACATGACAGCAGTTTTGTAGTACAGGATGAGAGCAAGTCTCCTCTTTACATTCATTTTTAGTACAGCGTATATTCCCTGATTGACATACACATGTCTGACATTTGTCTTGTTCATGCTGTATACTCCTTCCATTTTTAACTACCTGGAAAAATAAATTAACACCAGATCCAATCTAAAATATTAACAAAAACAAAGAAAACCAAAAACTAAATCATAACACAAAATAACTAATTCCAATTTATATTATAATAACTGTAGTTCTTTTTTGTCCATCTGTCTCACACACAAATGCTATGATCTGTCAAACATCTCTAAAACGTTTATTTAGAATTCATGAAAGACAATTAAAAGACAAAAATGCAAGGGAAGGATGCAAATGTTCTAAAATGTTTTCATTCATGCCAGAAATTGTTTTCTAGTAATAGCGTAATCTATGTTTGTCTCTCTATCCTTGTGTATGCTTATATATATATATATATAAAGAAAGAAAGGGAGAGTCTGTGGTACTGAGATTGGGAAGACCAAGTTTCCAGTACTTTGTTGAATAACAGTCTAACTAGTTTAATCCTGATATATAAATATATATATATATAAGTAAAAAGTAAAAGTGAAAAAGCACACAGGTATATTTAAAGATTATTTTTGTTTTGTTTGACAGAATGAATAATTTAATAATTGTTACATTAAGTGGATTTATATTTGTCAAATATTACTGGTTTCAATCGGTATATCAATCTTATCAAATATGAAAAAAAGTTTGTTCTCATATTCTGTGAGTAGTTAGAACATATATACTAGTATTAATAACAGGTTATGTACTAGTACTAATAAAAGTATCAAGTACCTGATTATTATAGACACAATCTTCACAAACAGGACAGCAATCAATAATGTTAGGGCTTTGGCACTGAACAGGTTCACACTCCCTTTCTTCGCACTCAACATTTCCCTTTTCACAAATGCACCTCATACACAGGTTGACTGGATCTCGGAAGACCATTTCGTTACCATATAAAGTCCCATTGTATGAACAATCATAGCATTCCTGTGAAGAATAATAATAAAGTTGTATTCTGAGTAGGTTTTAATATAAGGTAAATACTTGAAAATAATTTTACATTAGTTTGAAATAAATAGATCTTGTGTGGCTTGGGGGGCAGTTCAGGTTTGGTGGGGGACTGCGGCAGGTTAGGTGGGTTTGTAGAGACAGGTCTGGTTTGTGGAGCCCAGAGCTGTTCCTAGAGGCGGTCCTGTTTGACATGGGGTGCACAAGGCATTCATCATCTCCCCTCCTCACAACAAATTCGGCCCTGCTTGTGAGCAACTGATATAAAAGAAGATTGTAGGAATATTACTAGCAGTGGTAGTATTTTTTATACAAACTGTCCAAATATTAAAGTTATATCAATAATAACATCATCATTTAACATCTGTTTTCCCTGCTAGCAAGGGTTAGATGGGTTTTCACAGACCAAGTCAGTACTCAAGCAGGACTACTGACCTCTCAGATGGGGCATCATGCTTATATACAATCCCATGCTCTACCAAGTGCATTTTATACTGTCACCAGCACTAAAAATCAAATCCAGAAACTATTGTCTAGCATTCTCACCACTACTGAGATAGCTGTGATATGATCACTGCTTTAAAAAAAAATTCATAGTGAGGCTCTCATATGTTTATTATACATAAACATATCATATATGCTTTCATATACACCCCTTTGATGAACCATGCTATCTTAATACCATTTCAAATTACTAGGGAGTTGTGTCTTTGACACAACTGAATGGTCCTCTCAACTGTTTGTTTGGCAGGTTTTCTATGCTTGGATGCCTTTCCTGTTACCAACCTGTTCACAGTGCAATGTAGATCACTGTGGAGAGAACTGAAAATGACACAATTATTGTTGTTGTTGCCTCAGTCAGCTTTTTATATGGAAAGCAGCCACAGACAAATCCTGGATATGCTACATGTAGTCAAACCATGTTTATAGAATAACATGAAGATCTAAGATTTAGGACTTTTGATACCAAATGCCTACGGAAAACCCTTGGCATCAGCTGGGATGACTTTATCACTAACAAAGAAGTCCATCAACAAACCCATCAACGCGTGTCTAACATCATGTGCAAGCATCGACATGGCTGGTTGGGACACATCACATGACTCCCAAGTGAGGGATATGCAAATCAGGTCCTGTCATGAAACCCCCATGGAAATAGGTGAAGAGAATGTCCCAAGATGAACTGGTGGTAGACGTTTGATAGGGACCAGAAACCTGTTCACAAAAGTTGGAATAATGTATTGATAGATACAATGGACCATGGTCATTGGATCACTTTGGCTGCCTCATGTGTCTCAAAATGTGGGATGCATTGATAAATACTATCGACTGTGGTCATTGTAGCACTTTTGCTGACTCATGTGTCTCAAGACACATGAGATTCTAAGTCTAAACATATGACCTCCATTTTAAAGAAATTAGGGAATTTCTTCAATAACAATTTGTTTACATTGTACTGATTAAATAATCATCTAGAAAAATTATTTTAAAGAAAATATATACCTTGCAACAGTGTTTCTTAGCAGGATGAGTACATTCTACAATAGGACAATCCTCGTTAGTGCAATGAATATTTCCATTGTGACATTGGCATGTTTGACATTTATCAGTTTCATGAGCAAATCTCTGCTGGTTTATTAATGTTCTACCTTCATAGTAACAGTCAGTACAGATTGGGCAGCAATTCTCAATAACTGGATTATTACAGGTCACAGGCTGACAATCTTTTGATGTACATGTCACACTACCTTTCATACATTCACAAATTTCACAGTCATTATTAGGATGAGCAAACTTTTGTCTATCTTGAATATCATGACCTTCAAAATGACAGTTGTTGCACGTGGGACAACAACTGTTACGTTTGGAAGGATGAGTACATGAAACTTGTGAACACTGTTCTGTTACACATCTCACCGAACCCTCCTGACATTCACAAGTTTCACAAGAATTCACTGGATTGGGAAATACTTTGCTATTCTGAAAGGTTTGTGAAAGGTAGTGACAATTTTGGCATGACTGACAGCATTCTCCTGGCTCTTGGTTTGGATGAGTGCAGAGCAAAGTAGGGCAAAAGTTTTTATTGCATACAACATTGCCATCTTGACATTGGCAAGTACTGCAAGTATCTTGGGGATCCTGAAAGACTTCTTTATTTTGAACATTTTTTCCATAGAATGTACAATCTAAAAATATAACATAAATAAAAGCATTAACAAAGTTAATAAAAATAATCTCATTTGTGTGTGCATGTGCGTGTGTGTGTATATCACCATCATCATCATCGTTTAACATCTATCTTCCACGCTAGCATGGGTTAGACAGGAATTGTCCCACTTGAGGCAAGATTGGTCGGGTGACCATGTCTCACTCGTATAGGACTACCTGGCAGGTTTTCTACGGTTGGATGCCCTTCCTAACGCAAACCACATATACATACACACACATATATATATACATAACATATTTAAATAACTTTCTAAATAATTTGAAGTGAGTTGACATGTAGTATTTGTGAAGGAGGAGGTATGTTCTACAGTGAAAATTGTTACCCCTCCTCCCCCTCACACACAAAAAAAAAAAAGCAATAACTGATTGTGTATTGCCAAGAAAATTAAACAATGATAACTCAAAAGAAATCAACTTACTATCACAAGTGCGGCAACATTCAACAGTTTCTGCTGGATGAGAACATTGCAAGTTAGGACAAGAGATTAGCCGACAGGTCACTTTTGAGTTTTGACATATACACTCTTCACATTTGCTTACGAAAACTTCTTTTTCTTTATATGTCTTCCCATCATATAAACAGGTTGGGTCATCTGCCTCACATACAACTGAACCAGCCTGAAATTGGACAAAAAAATATTCAAATGTTTAAAGTATTAATTTCAAGTTTACACAAGAATTAATTTTAGCTTCTAATTGATTCTGATCATTTATTCCAGTTGTTTCATAAACCATTTTTATCATTAATTGTCTAAGAGGGGCAATTAACAATTTTTTTATTTTTTTGTTTGGAAAAGAAAATGTCATTGAAAGAAGAATTGATGAGGTAAGATCCTTCAAAACAGTAAGAGATGTATAGGAGTATGATATAAACATGCAATAATATGCAGGTACTTTGTACAATTTTGGCAAGATTTTACTAAATGGATGTCCTTCCTATCACCAACCACTTTACGGCATGGACTGGGTGCATTATTCATATGGCCAACACTAAAGAAGTTGTCTTACTGGACTAAAGAGTCCTCTCTACCCTGTATCAGCTTTTATTCAGAATGACTGCTTTCCTAGACAGGTTGCCTTCTCCATGGCTTACAGAGCCCACATCTGCCCTATGCAGTCATAATTCATTCAGAGTCATTGCTCTCTTAGATGGGCTGTCTTCTCCATGGTAAATAATTATAATGATTTGATAACCAAGAGTAATTGCAGTAAAAAAAATGCAAGTAAATCTGAAGTTAGGAATAACTTAAATAAGTTGAGAAACTAAATAAACTGATAATAAAATGAGAAAATAAATTGCCATTTTGCAATAGTATCTGGATACCTGGTCCTGACTTCCTTATCCAACCAGATCAAATGGAAACAGTTGCTTCTGAAAGGAGCTGCTGGAAGGAGTGTTTGAGGATTCTGCCCCTATGACTTGCCCAGGAATAAGTGGATGAAGAAGAAGAAAACAAGTATCCATTTTAACTTACCAAACATTCACATGTTCTTGTTGGAAGACGTGGATCAAAAAATCTCTGCTTATCTCTGAAGATTCTTCGATCATAATGACAAAAGTCACAAACGGGACAGCAGCTTCTAGGTTCTCGAGCTGGGTGAGAACATGAGAGTGGAGGGCATTCTTTAACTCTACAAACAATCTGTCTGTTCTAGAAGAAAAATATCAAATTTGTTTGTTTGTTTGCTTTTTTTAAATTTTAGTTTTCATAATTTAAGCCAACTTTTATTATAAATGTTTACTGACAATTTTTCATCCTAAAATTAGTTTTTCTAAACGTTTGATATGATTTTACAAAGACTAGGAACAAATCAATATCAGGCAAGAATATTGATCAATGATTGATTAACCCTTTCATGACTGCATTTTTTATGAAGTACACTCTATTTCAATTAATTAATAAAGAACTTCAAGGGATTTACTAAAATTATTAATAATTTCATTACTAATTATTAATAATTTCATTACTTAATGTAAGGTTCATCATCATCATCATTTAACGTCCATCTTCCACGTTAGCATGTGTTAGACAGACCCATGCTTATATAAAATTATGTTGGAAGATTTTAAATTAAATTGAAAACCTTTAAAATGGATGACTTTATTTGGGAGAAGCAGAGCCAGTTTTGGCCAGATTGGTAACAAAAGTAAATGAATAGATCTAAAGTTTATTTAAAGGAAATCAAACTGAATTAGTTCAAGAAAAATGTCTTACTAAACAAATGCAGGAGCGACAAACATCTTGAGGGTCATCAAAGGTTTGACCTTCAATATAATAAGCACCTCTTTCTGTACGACAACCATTTTCACAGACAGGACAACATTGGTTTGGAAGTATTACAGGATTTGAGCAATTCAAAAAGGGACACTCTCTTCTTTTACATGAAACATTTCCATCCTTCAAGAAATAAAAAAAATTATTGTAAACTGTTATATTCAGTTGTGGTGGTGGTAGTGGTGGTGGTAGTGGTGGTGGTGGTAGTGGTGGTGGTGGTGGTGGTGGTGGTGGTGATGATAATGGTGATGACGATGATGGGGGTAGTGATGATGATGATGATGGTAATGGAGGTGATAAGGGTGATGGTGGTGGGGGTAATCATGACAACGATGATGATGACTTACCTTACATGTACATACTTTGCAAGGGTCACTGTCTGTCAAAGTAAAACTTTGGTTATTATAGAACAGTCTCCTTAAATAATAACAGTTTTCACAGACTGGACAACACTGATGTGGCATCCTTGCAGGGTGAACACAATTGGTGGCTTCACACTTATCTTTCATGTACGAACAGTTTATGCTTGGTAACTGCAAACAAGAGGAAATAAAGAAATGTAAAATTTAAGCAATGTTATATATCATCATCATCGTCATCATTGTTTTACATATCTCATCCATGCTTGCATGGGTTAAATGGATTGTCATGTTCTGAGGCTAGACTGATCAGATAACTGTCTTGCTCATACATTCCACTACATCACTTGTGTACCCACAGTTTACATAGAAGTCCTACCAATTCCTTTTCTGCATACAGAGCATGGCTATTTTCCTGATGGACACCATATGCAAAATGCAGAGTAGGTCATCTAAACATAACCACTGGGACTCTGTTGGTGAGGGACACTGGCCTCAATGGATGGGATCTTCTTGAGAGATTGGAAAGTCTGGAACAAGAACTTTGTGCATGCTTCACCTTCAATGGAGGAATGACTCAAGAAAAAGTGAAGAAGCCTACAAAGCTATTTAGTCTAAATGTGATTGAAAGATTTATAGTTGTTTGTTTTATATGCTATTTGATATATAGACATTATAATGTAACTTACTAATTGGTGCTCTCCAATAGAATTGGTTTCTTCTTTCAGTTGACATGTACACTGTAGACATGGGTCACTGGGATCATTGATTTTCTCTCTTTCACTGAATACAAGACCTTTGAATTCACAGAATGGTTCACATTGGGGACAACATTGTCCTGTAAGATTTCTGGTACGCGGACACTTCAGTTTGGCACATTGCCTCTCCCTGCAGAACACAATACCTTTCAAGAAATAATAAAATGACTACAGACTAGGAGGATTGATGAAAAATATGGCAACTAAAGAGCTGATTTTTAAAGATTTTTTACTGTATAAAACTAAAATCAATTTCACAGTTACAGCTATTTCAGTAGCCAGTGAGAATGCTAGGCACATATTTCTAAATTTTTATCACCTCATGCATCCTGCGCATGCAGGAAAGCAGGTTATCAAAGCCTACAGTGAACTGACAGAGAGTCATCAACCAAGAAGACAGCCTAAGCTTTGCTACACCCTGAAAAATCCCTCCAGATATGTGACATTGAGGAAGAACAATAGGAAATCATGGACACAAACTATTCACAAGGGAACAGAAGCTTATGAAACTGAAAAACAAAACAGCCAATTTGAGATAAATAAAAAAAATACCAGTCTAGTACTAGGGTCGATTCTTCCTCTATATCTCTTTCTCACTTCCTCTCTCTCACTCGCTATCGTTCTCTGGAAGATCTACTCTAATCAGACCTGGAGAGGAGATGGGCCCTGCCTAGTTTTAAAATGTCCCAAGAAATGCTGTATGTCAATAAGGTATCCCTACAACTCCATCAGGGGTCACAGGATCATGTATACATACATAATGAAAGTAAATCTAAAATACCTTCAATACATTGGCAGTTTGTACAAGAATTATTATTTGCCACCATATCTCCATGGTTGTAATCAATATGTCCTTCTTTGCAACCTAGAAATAAATAAATTTTGAATTATTTCCTGGTAAATTCGAAAATCCAATTTATATTCAATCAAATAATGAATCAACTAAATTATATATTACCTTTGCATTCGGGACAGCATTTTCCTTTTGATAAGATTGTATTCTTGCAATCAACTTTATCACAAGAATTAACTTGTCTACATAGAATGTCTCCTTCACTACAATAACATTCCTGGCATCCATTTACAGACATTGTAAACACATTATCATTCGATATCAGTTTTCCGTCAACCAGGCAATCTGTAAGATGAATGGATTTGCTCAGTTTTACTTGGATTTTTTTTTTCTAACAACCTATAATGTGAGAGAGAGAGAGAGAAAGAAAGAGAGAGGGAGAAAGAGAGAGAGAGAGAGGGAGAAAGAGAGAAAGAAAGAGAGAGAGAGAGAGAGAGAGAGAGAGAGAGAGAGAGAGAGAGAGAGAGAGAGAGAGAGAGAGAGAGAGAGAGATAGAGAGAGAGAGATAGAGAGAGAGAGATAGAGAGATAGAGAGAGATAGAGAGATAGAGAGAGATAGAGAGATAGAGAGATAGAGAGATAGAGATAGAGAGAGAGAGATAGAGATAGAGAGAGAGAGATAGAGAGAGAGAGATAGAGAGAGGGAGAGAGATAGAGAGAGGGAGAGAGATAGAGAGAGGGAGAGAGATAGAGAGAGAGAGAGAGAGAGAGAGAAACCCATGCTTGTGTGGAAAATGGACGTTAAATGATGATATATATATATATATACACACACACACACAAATATATATATTTTTTCTAACACCCTATAAGTAATATATGTATATATATATACATAATTTATCTTTCGCTATCAATTAAATTATAATAATTGTTTCTACTTTAGGCACAAGGCCAGCAATTATCCCAGTGCATTACTGGTACTTTATTTTATCGACCACGTAAGGATGAAAGGCAAAGTTAACCTCGGCGGGATTTGAACTCAGACCATAAAGGGCCGTAACTCTTTGCTGCAAAGCATGGCGTCCGACCCTCTACCGATACTGCCAAGCCACTGCCCAATTAAATAATAATAATAATGATTTCTACTATAGGCACAAGACCAGCAATTTTGGGGAGGGTAAAGTTGATTAAATCGACCCCAATGCATTACAGGTGCTTTATTTTATTGGCCCTGTAAGGACGAAAGGCAAAGCTAACATCAGCGGGATTTGAACTCAGAACGTAAAGGGTTGTAACTATATGCTGCAAAGCATGGTGTCTAATGCTAATTACTTTAGTCAGAAAAATTAGATCCCAAACAAAAATATTAAAAAACACATCATCATCATCATCATATTGTATATTTTTTAATTCCTTAATTTCAGAATTAATCAATCACAGAAATAAAATAATGTGCTGCATAAAATATGTTACCATGACATCTGAGACAACATTCTCCATCAGGAAGTACTGGGTATTTACATTCAATTTCTGGACATACTGTTTGATCACATTTCACACTGCCATTCTGTAAAATTAGATAATAAAAAAACTGTGTGTTTGCTGATGTGCATATTTGTTAGATCGAGTATGTCTAAAAAAGTCTAAAATATATCTCAAGCCTGGAGGCTCATCAGGCTGGAGCTTATCCTGGTTTCCATGGTGTAAAGTGATAGAGTACAAGACTCTCCCCTGGACAAGATGCCAGTCCATCGCCAGGTTAAACCCCAGTTATAGCTGGTACTCATTTTCAGCTGAGTATACTGGAGCAACGTGAAATGAAGTGTTTTGCTCAAGAACACAACACACAACCCAGTCCAGGAATCAAGCCAACATTATGATCCTAAGTCCAACACCCTTACCACTAGGCCATGCACCTCCACTAGTTTATGTATGAGCTTTTACTCTACATATAGAGAGCATTCCTCAAAAATGATCATAAGAAAATATATTCTTCCTTTTTATTTGAAAGTCACATTAAAAGGAATGAGAAAATGAAGAAATCTCACCAAACAGATACAGTGTTCACAATTGCTTTCCATCCATTGGGAGCCATTGAGATGTTCACCACAATCCAAACAAGATGGACAGCAATCATTATCCAGGACAAAAGGTGTTTGACAAGAATCAAGAGAAGTACATATTTTTTCTTCACAAAACACATTGCCTTTTAGACAAGAACATGTTTGACAGGCATCTATGGAGTGGGTAAATGAACTATTCAAAGAGTGGAAAATGCCATCATAGTTACAGCCAACTGCAATATAAAATCAACAACTAAATACAATGATGATGCAACAATTAAATAATTACCAGTGTAAGATTAAAAAAATACAAACTATTTATAATTGTTTCTACTTTTTTGGCACAAGGCCAGCAATTACCCAGTACATTACTGGTACTTTATTTTATCGACCCTGTAAGGATGAAAGGCAAAGTGAACCTCGGCAGGATTTGAACTCAGACCGTAAAGGGACGTAACTATGCTGGAAAGCATGGCGTCCGACTCTCTACCGATACTGCCAATCCACCGCCCTTAAAAAAATACAAACTATTTATAATGTTCAATAATTATGATTTTAACTGACTGGACTACTGACCATAAGTTCACAATTTCAAACCTTTATCACAGCCATTGTGTTGAACCATTGTGAAGAGACAACTCTACTTGCCTTGACTGACAAAAGAGAACAAACATCTTCGCCTACTTATCCCTGGGAGGGTCGTGGGAGCAGAGTCAGCAAACACTCCTTCCAGCGGGTTTTGTCAGAAGCAACCATCTCCAATTGATCTAGCTGGATCCCTAAGTGAGACCAGCCAAACTGATGGATGTTATCCAACCATCTTGCTTGGGGTTTACCCCTGGGTCTCTTGACAGTTGGTTTTGACCATAAAATCTATCCAGAGGTTCTTTCCCGAGACATTTTAACCACATTTCCATGATATTGGAGCTGTGATTCTTTCCTGAGACATTCTAGCCACATATCTGTAATATTAGAGCTGTGATGTCTCAATATTGAGAAGTAGCAAATTGAGGGATCACATGTTTTTTTTGTGAGAACAAACATGATTTTAATTATATTTTAAAAGCCTTACCTTCACAACTTGGACAGCATTTCCCAGTGGCTGTGGCAGGGAAGAGACATGAAACATCGGGACATATGACAGGCTGGCAGTCAATGAAATCAGACTGAAGAAAGATATTTGAAAGAGATGAAAATAGGGTTGACAAATATTAAGTCACAGAGACTGCCAAAGATGACATAATTTTAGATTAGTTCCTACAATATTGAGTCACAGAGTCGTCTGAAAATTAAGGATGACGTACGCAATTAATTTTAGATTAGTTCCAATAATATCCAAATAAAATTGGTCCAAATTTCCTCAACTATTTTCTCCTCTAAGTAGGTGCTATACTAGAAGATCTGACAAAATGTTTAGTATATGTTGATGGTAATATATGGATATATTTAGAAATAAAGCTTGTATTTCAAATTGCATCAAAACAAAGTAAATAAACTCTTCTTACCTGACATGTACAATTTTGGCACTCAGAGTTGATCCATGATGATCTTTCAGGTTTATGCCGATTGTATTCATCTTTACAACCTGGAAAGATTCATCAAAATAGAGACTGGCATAAAGATGATCTATTCACATATATTTGAAGCATAGTTTTTTTTTGTGTAAATTTATTTTTATTACTATTAATTCTTGTAGGTAATAATTACAGGGAACATAATTCTATTATTTCTACAAGTATTGCAATGGCTGAATATATCAATCAGAGGATTCCTTAATCTAACATTGTATGCAGTATGGTCCCATAACTCCTGAGAGAGTCGTAGTTGATAGATGGGGTTTCTAGGGCATTTAAAAACCTCTCCAGGTCTGAATATGGCAAATTTCTTCCAAAGAAGGATAGAGAGAGGAAGTGAGAAAGAGATATAGTGAAAGAATCAAAACTAGTACAATACCAGTTCTAAACAGTTTTAGAAATTTCAAAAGAATGAAAGACAAAGTTAACCTTGGCGGGATTTGAACTCAGAGAGCAGAGAACCAAAATGAATACTGCAAAGCTTTCTATCTGATGTTCCTACGACTCATTGTATCCTTATATAGAATATATAAATTTAATGTAAAGTTTATTTCTCAACATATGCAAATCATATTATATTTGAAATTTATTAAATTGCTTTAAACAATTTTCCCAATTTCAGAAAGCTATTACCTTGACATTCTTGAACTTCACCAGAGTGAGCATTATACCATTCCACTGTACATGTTCCACAATAGTTCAGTTGGCATATTACATCTGATACACCTACAAATAAAAAAGAAATTTTGAGAATTTAGAAAAATATTAGAAATAACAAAACATTTTAATTTATTTTAATTTAATTAATGTTGAAAATTGATCCCAGATAAAAATTTCTTCCTGTGCCTCTTTTACAAAATTTAGAAAACACATACACACATATAGATACACACACACACGCAGATACACACATGCATTTCGGGTAATAGTTTTAACTATCAATTTCTTTATTTGGCAAGCTTTCTTATAAATATATATATACATACACACACACACATATATATGTCTACGGATATGTGTCTGTGTATGATTATGTTTGTCTCAATGTATGTCTTTATGTTAACATAAAAACAACAACAAAAAGCATTCAGTGACAATTGTTTGTGTCCTGCAGCTTAGCAATTCAATGAGTAAAGACCAGTGTAAAAAGTATGATAATTAAAAATAACTACGGGTTGGCATTAGGAAGAGCATATTCAGTCATAGAATATTGCCTCAAAAAGACTTCTACAATTTATGCCAGTATAGAAAAAGTGGTGTTGGTGTTGTTGTTGTTGTTGTTGGTGGTGGTGGTGGTGGTGGTGTTGTTGTTGGTGGTGTTGTTGGTGGTGTTGTTGGTGGTGTTGTTGGTGGTGTTGTTGGTGGTGTTGTTGGTGGTGGTGTTGGTGGTGGTGTTGGTGGTGGTGTTGGTGGTGGTGTTGGTGGTGGTGTTGGTGGTGGTGTTGGTGGTGGTGTTGGTGGTGGTGGTGGTGGTGGTGGTGGTGGTGTTGGTGGTGGTGTTGGTGGTGGTGTTGGTGGTGGTGTTGGTGGTGGTGTTGGTGGTGGTGGTGTTGTTGGTGGTGTTGTTGGTGGTGTTGTTGGTGGTGTTGTTGGTGGTGGTGTTGTTGGTGTTGTTGGTGTTGGTGTTGTTGGTGTTGGTGTTGTTGGTGTTGGTGTTGTTGGTGTTGGTGTTGTTGGTGTTGGTGTTGTTGGTGTTGGTGTTGTTGGTGTTGGTGTTGTTGGTGTTGGTGTTGTTGGTGTTGGTGTTGTTGGTGTTGTTGGTGTTGTTGGTGTTGTTGGTGTTGTTGGTGTTGTTGGTGTTGTTGGTGTTGTTGGTGTTGTTGGTGTTGTTGGTGTTGTTGTTGGTGTTGGTGATGATGATGGTGGTGGTGGTGGTGGTGATTATGATGATGGTGATGATGATGACAATGATGATGATGAAGATTAATAATCAATCAATTCTTTAAAATTTATGGATGTGATAAAATCAGATATTGCAAGCAGCATTAAAATTATGAATAGTATTTGATCTTGCTCATAATTGTGGTAAATGAAATAAATCTCAGGAAAAACAAACAAGATGGAAATCTTCCTAGGTGATTTATTCTTTAATTCTCTCATGTTGGATGTAGTACTACTAGTTTCATGAACAACATTCTTGTAACCTCTAGCAGGGATTCTGATTGTCTTTGCTCAGTAGTGGACATTCCTTTAGATCATTGGAAGTTAGGGAGTTTAAAGTATCCCAGAAAAAACATCACTTTGATCTAGGTTAGTTAACACATCTTCTATCTTTGTAAAGCTATCTTCAAATTTATTCTTTGATATGCACACAAAAAAAAAAAAAACACACAAATACACACACACATCAATGTCAGCACGATGAAACGTAGGTCCAGGGAGATTGTGGAGATGCTACAGCAGAGATGTGTTGATGTGTGCTGTGTACAAGAGACAAGATGGAGAGACAAGAAGCATAGGTAGAAGTTCTGGGTGGGTTATAGTTTCCCTGAGTAGCTTGTAACCTACCATATCAGAGTGTTTAGCAGCTCGGCTTCCTTCCTACCTTCATATTCTTAATTGCTTTATCTATCTCACTGCTGTCAACTTTTTTGGCTAGTTCTACATGGAGTGGGCCTTCACTGTCCCATTTATTCTCTTCATTCAGTAATCTCTCATAAGTCTTCTACGCCTCTATTTTTGTGTGTGGCAGGAGGGGGGGGGGTCAGACAGAACAAGTCCTCCATTATCATTTTGGACACACTTTTCCTAAACCACATCATGATTCTCTTTAGTATACTGTTTTGCAATCTGGAATACTTCATGCCTCTGATCTTCACAATGCAGAACCTGTGTAAATATCTTTTCCCCCTTGCTAGGTATACCTGGCACCTCACCTCCTTTCTAGCTATCTATTCTTTCAGTCTCTCCTCCAGGCTTGTCTTTTGGTTTTTATGGCATTACCTTATCATTCCACCAACTTCCTTCCATGGCATTATGTCCTTAACCTCTTTGTCTAATGTAATGCCATCAACTTTTATGACTGGTCCCCCAGTTGCTTCTGTTTAGAGTAGACCCTCACTCTCCTATTTATTCTCTTTGTTCAACGATCACTTGTAATAAGTCTTCTGTGCCTTTTTCTTTTTGGCATTAGTCAGGGAAAGTATTCCACTGTCATTTTAAATACATTTTTCCTCAATGCCTCGATTTTCTCAAACATTCTGCCTCACAATCTAGAACACTTCATGCCTCTGAATCTCACATAGAACATGTGCAAACTCCTTTTCTCTTTCTCCCTGCTGTTAAGTATACCTAATGTCTAGCTTGTATTGCACTCTGCTTCCTCCTTTTTTCCAGTCTTTTTAAGCCTATCTTTTTTCTTTTATGGTTGGCTACCCTCTTATTCCACCACCATCATGTCACTTTCTGTCTTGCAAGGACCTTGACCCAGCCACAGACCTGATCCATGACCTTCAGCAAGCAGTCTTTTAGGAATTCTCAATTTTCCTCTATATTATAGGACTCTGTTTCCTCTTCTTTAATATTGTAGGATTTCTCTGAATTTGTTGCCAAGTGAGAATTCTTTCACCTTCTATGGCATTCTTCTCCACATCAGATTCTTATCCTAAAGTCACTGATAACTAATCTGTGTTGGGAGGTACATTCTTCACCAGGGAAGGACTTGGCATATATTACCATTCATCTATCTTGTTTCCTGGTAAAAATGAAATCTATTGGGCTTGCCTGTCTCTTCTGATTGTTAAGTAATCAGGTGGCTAGCTAGTTTCCTGAAATTAGTGTTAAATCACATGCATCACAAAAAACCCAGGACCCTTGATCTCTCTTAATTTCTTGTATCATATCAATGGCCTCCATCTACACTGGACAAGCCATTACAGTTTTGCCGAACATATCCATTGAAATCCCCAGCCACAATAAGGAGGTCACCATTGTTTGTCATCAATGTGGTTCTTTTGTTCACCTCCAAGTCTAGCCTGTGAAGCATATGCAAAGATTATAATAGCTATTGATGTGTTCAAGGAAAGTCTAAATTTAATTATCCTATTGCACATTCTAACTATCTCAGTTACCTGGTCTACTCATTTCTCTGTTAATATTATTCCTACACCACCCACACCACCACTGCTACCCACACCACCCACACCACCACTGCTACCCACACAGAAAATTTGTACCTATGTTCCTTGTCTGTGATGAGTCTGACTGAAGCTCTTCTCCATCTTATTTCTTGCACACAGCATACATCTACACGCCTCTGCTCTAGCATCTGCACAATCTCTCCACACCTACCTTTCATCATGCCAGCATGGATAGTAGCAACTCTTAAATTCTGGACCTGATAGGAAAAGGGTTTCATGGCTGTCTTGCTCTTTTTCTGGGCCTGAAAGGAGGAGGAGGTTTGTATGATCGCTTGATGGTGGTCAGGGGACACTTACAAGAGTTAGACATTTTCATGTAATGCTTTATTGTTTCACTTTGAAATTTATCACCAAGTACAATCACCTTGATAATGGATGGTACATCCGAAATATATGGGAGTTCGTAAATATTTCTAAAGTAACATTATCTCTGATTCTTTTCTTTTATTCTTCATCTTCTCCCAGTTTTGTTGCCTTAATATTTACAATGTAGTAGCTTCCTAACTACAACATTTCATATTTCACAATGCTTCAAGCAAACAATGACAACATTCTCTTTATATATATATATATATATATATATATGTAAAATATATGAATATAGCAAATCTTAAGTTAAAGTTATATGAGGTATTTTCAAAATTGGAAATTGAAATGTTATAAAGGACAATATTTTGAAATAAAATGCTGACTTAAAAAAGAAATGATAAAAAATGAATAGCTATTACCAGGACAGATTGTATTGAAGCATAAATCTGATGAACATTTTACTGGAGCATGACCAAGTGGACATTTGGAGAAAAAGTTTGTTTCCAAACAAAACCTGAAAAGTACAACATAATTATTAATGAAAATAATTGCTTTAATTTCATTTTTCTCTTAATTATAATTTCATTCATTTTTAGTACTGTCACACCCCACCAAATTTAGACATGTGGATTTGTTGAGAGTAAACATTCTTTGTCAGTTTCATTTTATCATTAATCAGTCAAACATGACATCAGTACTGTACAAAAGATTTTCCATATTCAGGGTATAACTTATAAGACTATTTTTTATAGTTAAACAATGTTGATGCTTCTTTTAAATACTCAAATCTCCTAAAAATAAGATCATATATATACACATCATCATCATCGTTTTACGTCCGTTCTTCCAAGCTAGCATGGGTTAGACGGGTTGTCCTGTTGTGGGCAGTGTCCGGTCGGCTGACCTTGTCTTCCTCATACAGGAACTGATTCTGACTTGATTTCTACAGCTGGATGCCCTTCTTAACACCAACCTCATTTACAGTGAATGCTGGGTGCTTTTTTTCCGTGGCGCCTACACGTCCACTTTTACAGTGTGGGGGGCTGGGTGCTTTTTTGCCATGGCACCTCCATGACCACTTTGCAGTGGAATGATAGGGACCCCAGTCCTATCATCTCATTTCTACAGCTGAGTAAACTGGAGCAATGTGAAATAAAGTGTCTTGCTCAAGGTAACAACTCATCACCCGGTCCGAGAATTGAACTTTCGATTGCAAGCCCAATGTTCTAACCACTAAGCCATGTGCCTTCACTATATATATATATATTTAGTGAAATCTCAGCATCTTCCCATGATGGTTTTTCTTAGTCTGCCATACACAACCACCTTAAAACTGGCCTACGACCTCAGAGCTTCATAACTTAGATAACGTTCTCTGGTTGTAGGATTAACAACACCAATCGTATGCAGGAAGAATGATAGATAATTTTCCCATCTTAAAAGAGTCTGCTTTTCGACTTTCAGAAGGACAATTTGTTGTTTCAGCCTTGCAGTGCAGCCATATACACAGTCACACACTCGCTAGGCAGTCTTGCTGGGATCGCTAGTTGAGAACATTTTACCAACACAGGTCAGATATTGATATACTTGCCCACATGACACAATACATATATTCTTTTTTCGTTGTTTATTGCTGCACATGATTTCAAAGTAAATTACGTTATAAATAAAAACAAAAATGAGTGGTGTCTTGTTTATGTGGTATGGGAAAACCATCTTCCCCGTGGTAACATCACTTCATGCTACAACAAACAAGTACAACTCGGGAGATTCAGCATGACACTGTGTGACAAAGCTGACTCTTTGAATTACAGGAACAGTCCATCTGATAAACTTCCTCACAAGATATGGGTTGATCTAAGACTATGGTGAATGACACTTGCCCAAGATGACATGCTGTGGGATGATTGCGAAGTGAATTTCTTAACCATGCTAAATGGTTATTACACTTTCAAATTCAATCCAGGGCCTTCTCACTTCTGTTGGAGGAACCCCTCCCTAGTTGACTTCCACTACTTTCTATTTGGTTTGGTCATGTCAGGGGTATAGCTGTACTCACCACGCTTGGCCAATTGCAGTTTGGTGAGGCTATTTAACCCATAGTTGGGGTGGATGGCTGTTGACTGAGGAGTTCATCCACCCTTTTAACAACCCTGTTGCTGGGGGTTCAACTTACCCTCCTCCACTAGACCCTGGTTTGGTGGAGGAGCAGGTTTAATCACCAACCACAAAGCAGGTTGTACTGGATTACATGGTACCAGTAGCAGGCAGAAGCCTGATCTGACTCATATATACTATAAATAACAATAACTATCAATAATCACATACCAAATTAATTAAAAAAAAAAAATTAATAAAAAAATAATTAAATGTTTACCTTTGATCTGGAATCAGAGGAATCCAAAGTTTATCAAAGACATCTTCAAATGAAAATGGATTTTTAAGCCTGTCCAAAGCCATAATGGCTAAAACCTCAGGAATGTTTTTTTGACGGCTCAGCCAATAAACTTTATACATCCACTGAGGAAACTGTGACACTTGAGGACACAGCCTTGGTATATTTATCAAAGATTGCATAGATTTTATCTCAGTAAGTTTATTTTTAAGAGACTGGTACATTATTATATAAAATGGTCCATTGGAATAAAAATTACAACCAAAGCGGTTGAAGCCATCTTTGTTGAAACCAAAAATGTCAAATCCTTTGTTATTAAAACCCAAATTATTTAATCCAAGTTCATTGAATTCATTCTTTCTAAATGTAGACATGTGTTCTCCATAAATATTTGACTTGATTCTGCTGAAACCATATCTATTATGACCAGATCTATCATATCCAGTAGCATCAAAACCATCAGAATTGTAACCATCTCTGTAAAAGAGATGTCGGTCATAGCCCATACTATCATAACCTTGTCTAGAAAAGCCTTCTTTGTCAAATCCATCATTGTTATATATTCCTCTAAGATCAATATAGCCATCAATGTTTATTCCATGTATATTAAATCCATCTTTATCATAACCATTTTTATCAAAACCATGACGATTATAACTATTACTGTCATATCCATAAGTCTTCAATTTTGTCTGGTTACATGGTGATCCAAATGGTAAATCCAAATAGGTGATACACATTTGTTTTTTGCAATCTAGTACATCATCAGGGGAAACCTTGAAAGGTTCCATAGGAATATATCGGAAATTAGGAGGAAACTTTAGCAAACCTTTTTTCTGATTCCTCTGCCAATCATCCCACAATTTATCAATGAAGGCTATATGTGAATAGAACAGAGGGTCATATGCACTAAGAGGTGAATTCATATGACCTCCAACCCACATCTGGAAAAGATGTAACACTGATTCCATGTAAGCAGAAAAGTCATGAAATGTACTTTCCTGTAAAGCCAGAAAAACATGAATGGCGTCTGGAAGATGTATTGAGGAATTGAATCGTCTACGGAGACAAGGAGCCCAATATGGCGGGTGATAAGACTTAAATGGATGATATCTAACACAGCCTGTTCCATTCTCTCCATTACTGCCAAAATATTTTGATGACCAAATAACAGATTTATTCAAGACACCTACATCAAGAGTCCAGTCATAGTATGGAATGACAACACCACATTCAATATCTTGCATTGACTTTTCAACCATAAACAGAAAATACCGATGCCATGGTAGAAATATAGGATTTCCTGAAAATTGAGGAATATACTCTGAATATATTTCAGCAAATTCATACCATATAGATTTGCCATTTCTTTTTTCGTGTTGTAGATTTTGGATAACAAGTTGATAGCGTTTCATTTCCTCAAAACTCATATCACGAATCTCTTTCCGCTGAAAATGTTTTTGGCAAGAATTCATTTCTGAAAAGCCTCCCAAATGACATTGAAATTTCTCACAACCAACATTGAAATTATCCAACATCCTGTGGAATTGGTTATTAAACCAACACAAACAGTTTGGTTTACAAACGATATCTTTGCATTTTTTTCCTGGGGAAAATCTAATAATTTCAATATTATCTTCAGTTTCCATGCGTTGACATCTTCTTCTTGTACTTTCTATGCAAGTGTACTTAAAGCCAGCATATCGTTCAAAGATATCCAAACCTTTTCGGTTAATTCCTTCACAATTGAAGCCAGCTCTATAAAAAGAAAAAAAGAATGGACTTGCTAAATTTATTTATAACAATTTTATTTCACATGAGCCCATTCTACCACATATTTATTTGCTCCTCCAAGTTAAACACTAACATTATAAAAGTCAATAATATACAAAAATACGTGATCAGTGATGAAAATAATATTTATTCCTTTCATTGATTAAAAATATATTCCTTTCTCTCACTTTCTATCCTTCTCTGGAAGAAATCTGCTGTGTTCAGACCTGGAGAGAAGATGGGCTCTACCAGGTTTAAAATGCCCAAGAAATGCCATACGTCCTTACAACTCCATCAGGAGTTATGGGACCCTACCATACCATTAATTACATCTCCTTACATTCTGATTTACAAATCCTGCCAGTACCAGTAATATATTGGAGTCACTTCAATTACCTATATATACCATTCTACTAGAAATTTATATTCTTGAGCCAAAGTTAGAAAAAAAACCCAAAACATTGTAAGTGCTTTATTCTTTAAAATCGATGATATTAAAAGTAATGATATTTCTCACTGAAAATAATTCAACCAATGAAATATCTCACCTGTTATATCCTTCTTGATCATAGCCATCATCATTATAGTCGATCATACCATCAAACTCACCTTCTCTGCTGTACCCTGTCATGTTGAACCCAAACGGATCATAACCTTCAGAATTGTAACCCATTCTGTTATAACCAACAGAGTTAAATCCGGTTTTGTCATAACCTATATCAGAGAAAATATTATTTTGTATTGAGGATGGTGGATTGGTAGTAGAATAAGTAGAGCGTCGGACAATAGGCCTTACATTCTGCGTTCAAATTCTGCCAAGGTTAGCTTTGCCTTTCACTAAGGGGTCAATAAAATAAAGCACCAGCAACGTACTGGGGTCGATTTTTATCTTGGCACCAAAACAACTTCTTGACAGTGTGGACTAGGTACTTTTTATAGTGGCACCAAAAGAACCACTTTACAGAGTGGACTGCGTGCTTTTTATAGTGGCACCAAAAGAACCACTTTACAGAGTGGACTGGGTGCTTTTTATCATGGCACCAAAACGACCATATTATTGATTAATCTTTTAATTATCATAAAATTGTTCATGATCAATATCTCATACACAATATCAATATATTATCCGATGATCTTACAATATACTTACCACTTTGAAATATCTTTATAAAGGTGAGAAATAAATATAAAACTTTTCTTAAATAAAATTCAGGATCATCATTGCAAAAAAACATGATAATGAAATCTTAGAAAATAATTTCATTGGGTTTACATATATATATAATAAAGTCACAAACCTTGCCAATCATATCCACTTTTCTTGAATCTGTTGACACCCATTTTCATTCCAGTTTTTGCATTGAACATCTTTCTTAGCTGGTTATGTCCTTTATCATTAAACCCATACCTGAAAGTCAACATTTTTGTAGAAAGGTTATTATTTAAAATTTTTTTGGATAGGTGTAAAAACAATGTTTTAGGTGAGGTTATATAGTTGTATAGTGTGGTGAATTGGCAGAGTCGTTAGAACATTGCATAGAATGCTTTGCGATATTTGTTTGGGCTCTCTGCTCTCTGAGTTAGGGTGCTTGACGTAGGATTGTGATGTCATCAGTGTGATTCCTAGACGGCATTGTATTCTTGAACAAAATAGTTTATTTCATGTTGCTACAGTACAGTCAGCTGAGATGAGTACCAGGAGTAGCTGGGGAGTTAATCTTGAGATAAACTAGTGTCCTGTCCAGGAAGTCTTGTACTTTAGGGCCAAGCAAACCAGAGATAAGTACCAGCCTAATGAGCTTTTGACTGAGAATAGTCAATTGTTTCTACTTTAGGCACAAGGTCAGCAATTATCCAGTGCATTACTGGTACTTTATTTTAGAATAGTCAATAATTGTTTCTACTTTAGGCACAAGGCCAGCAATTACCCAGTGCATTACTGGTACTTTATTTTATCGACCCCGTAAGGATGAAAGGCAAAGTCAACCTCGGCGGGATTTGAACTCAGATCGTAAAGAATGCAAGCCATATATATGTTAAAACTGAGACAGTGACTAACTGTGGAGTCTTAAGTCTATTCTACTCTAATTTCAGTAACAAACATGATGTTGATGATGATGAAACAGTTAAGTAATTAGTCTTACCTATCAAAGCCATCAGAACCAAAGCCAATGGTAACTCCTGTGTTAAGTTGTTGTCTATAACAACAAGCACCAACAACACATTTTTGCTGACAATCTTCAATGGAATCAAATAAGTTGGCATTTCCACCACAACCAGAATAATCAAATTGAAGACACTTTAACTGTTGGAAGTCATAGTACCAACGGCTCACATTTCTTGAGCAGGAACCTGTAATAATAAAAATATATTTCAAGTTTATTTTTTATATCTATTTATTCCAATCTAATCCAATCCAGGGCCTTCTCCCTTCTGTTGGAGGAACCTCTCCCTGGTTGACCTCAACTGTTTTGGTCATGTCCACCCAACAAGATATAACACAATTTACATCTACCCAATTTCACCCACAATGCTTGGGCACCCTAATGTACACCCAACTGGATTCTGTACAATTTTCAGCTACCCAATTTTACCCACAAAGCTTGGGTACTCTGAGACTACAGTAAAAGATATTGATCTCAGGTTCTTTGCAATGAAATTGAATCAGAAACAGGAATTCTAAAATGAACACTTTAATCACATAACCATAAATAGATACAAGAAAATATAAATTTAAAAAATTAAAATATTTGATAGTATTCAAATTTTTTTAGATGTATCGAAAATAGAGCAATGGAGAAAAATAAACCTAAAAAAATAACTTACCTTTTTCTAGAGGAAGGTAACAGATTTCTTTTGATTTGTACTGGCAATGTTTCCCTTCATAACCTGGTGGACATTTACAGGAAACTAACCAAGGTTCTGTAGGCCACACTGAATGGATACATGTAGCACCGTGTTGACATGGATTTGGATGACAATAATCTATAAGGAATAAGAAAGGAAAATATAAACACCTGCAACAAACAAATTGTTATTAAAGGTAAATGGAAATGAGTAAAACTGGCTGTCAAGTTAAGCCTCTCCTGAGAGGAGAGACCACCAATATGACTGTCTGAGTCAGAAGTCATTGACTGTAGACAAAAGGCATATTAAATAGCATAACTATAAATAGAGGTTGGGTGGGGACGAGATTGCAGTCATGTGACTGTGCGTTTTGTCAGACATGCAGGTGTTTTAAGAGGTGTCTGATATGTTCCATTATGTAGTGAGAATGGATGTAGGGGTGGCACTTATGTGGGTATGATAAATACCCAATTGAATGAGAGGGATTACATGTTCAATTCTGAGCAAAATATGTGTCGAGAGAAAATGTTTTGAATTTAGCACATCACATAAGCATAGATAGGTCAATAGATCACATAAAAACATGAACAAATAGATACTTAAATTGAAGCAGAATAACTGTTGAAGGACTTTCCCACAATGTACTTTACAATAAAATATTTGGAATTTGAGATTGTTATATAACATAGAATGAAACCAATGATAATAAATTCAAGTGAAATCATGTGTTTTTATTGACAGCATGACCCATCCATAGTATAACAAAATTACTTTTACTCTGTGAATAAAATACACTACTTTTGAATCACAGATTGCTGTATCACTATTACAAGCTCTGTATAGGGTGTCTATGAATGCATTAGTCTCTCTGCCACAGTCAAGGAAAATAGTGTTAATGTCATAGAGTATACTAAAATAAAAAAAAAAATAAAAAAAAAAAATTTTTTTTTTTTAAATCTTCATTGTTGAATTGTTTTCTAATGATAGAATAAAATTCATCGCCATCATTAGTTTTCAGCTGTCCAACAGATCCTGAGCTATCCCCAGTATTCTAAATATATTTCAAGAACCAGTGGGCCCCACACTGTAAAGTGGTCATTTGGGTGCCATGACAAAAAAGCACCTAGCACACACTGGTTGGCATTAGGAAGGGCATCCAGCCCTAGAAACCAAGCCAGAAACAGTTCTGTATGTACAAGACATGGTCACCTGACCTCGCTTGTTTCAAATGGGACAACTCTTCTAACCGATGCTAGTATGGAAACTGGATGTTAAACAGTAATGATGTTGTGGCCAAATATTTTATTAAAAAATGACTAATCTAAAATTGTAAAACTGTAAAATTATTCTTAATTTATTTTAAGAGTTGTATGGTCAAGAATAAATTGTATAACTTACCTCTGACAGTTTCACAGTTAACAACTTTTCCTTTTAAATACCAAACTGGTGAGCATTCATTACAAACATCAACATAACAATTGGCTTGTGGATAACTTGGACACTCAGCATCCAAACAAAGGTTATTTCTACATGTTGTAACTCTATTACAAGGACATGGAGATACATAAGGTTCGATTGGAAAGCAAATTCTCTGTGAGAAGGCATCATTTTCTTGCTGGAGAGGGACATCTGACTTGATCAAATCTGATAAAAACAAACTTTGTTAAAGTAGTAATGACTAAAAGGAAACCAGTGTTCTTTGCTTATTCAAAACATATATTGTACAGATTATAAAGCAATATTGTTTATGAAGTAATATGTATATCTAAAGTATGTCTCAAGCCCAGTCTCATCAGGCCAGTGATTATCCCAGTTTCCAGTTGATGTGAAGCAACTGAGAGTATAAGACTCTCTCCTGGACAGGACGCCAGTCCATCACAGGTTAAACTCCCAGCTATTACTAGCTCTATACAGACACTTAAATTAATTAAATAAATAAATAAATAAAGTTGATCTCTGACTTGCACTTAATTTAGATTTCTGCATTCCATCACTCGTGAAGAGCCCCGAGATATTTGAACCTTGCCACCTGTTTCAGTGGAACTCCATTCACATGTAGAGTGCACTATGCAAGCTTCCATGAGAGGATGAATGTTTTCGGAGCACTGATTCTCATCCCAGCCATGCAGCACTCGGCACCAAACCTATCAAGCAAGTGCAAGTTGGAGATCAACTTTATTAATTTATTCAATTAATCTAAATGTCCGTATAGAGCTAGTAAGCCATGATGGACTAAAGGGAGCATCTAGAAATTCACACAGTTGAGAACCATTGATTACATGTGTAACTTAATATGTATTCACAACTCATGCTAGCATGGAAAAATGGGCGTTAAACGGTGATGATGATGATGATGATGATGAGCAAAAAATAAATAAAATAAACAAATAATAATAAATAAATAAGTAAAATAATAAAACAAAAGATGAAATAAATACTTACCTACAACGAATTCTTCAGGTAGTTTCATCCAAAATTGGTTGTACCAAATATCTGGAAGTTGTTTCAAAGGTTGACAAGTTTTAGTCAAAGTTACAAGAAATTCATAGGATTGGGTATGAAGAATTTCCCAAACACGGTGTGTTAGCAGTGTTGTAAATGGTCCGTTAAAGGAGTAATTACAGCTATCTATATCATATCCAAAAATATTGTAACCATAGCGATCATATCCATCTTTAGTGAGACCTGAAAAGAAAGAAAACAAAACAATAAAAATCTAGTGAAGTTTATCTTTGGTTCTCTAATTCCTAGAAATGATATTTTACATGTATTGCGACTTGTGTGTAATATATCATATATTTTCTTAATCATCGTTGTTGTCATTGTTTTAATGTCCACTTTCCCTACTAGCAAGGGTTGGACAGGTCTTCACAGGCCGAGTCAGTACTGAAGTGGAGTCACTGATATCTCTGACAGGCCAGGGATCTGTGTCTCGATTATGTACAGTCTCATATTCCATCGAATGCACAGGGAGAGGTTGGCATGTCATTGACTCAACAGAAAGGTCTTCCCAGCCCTTTGTTTGGCAAGATTACAGCTGGATGCCCTTCCTATAACCAACCACTTTACAGTGTGTACTGAATGCTTTTATCATGTAATTTTTTTCATGAAATATCCAGGAAATACTAATATTTTCCCATAATTCTTTATGTAATCAATACTAACCTTTCCTGTTTAAGCAGTGTTTTTGTTGTAAGTCTTGTTTGGTAAAAATGCGAGAAGTCTCCAAATTGCCATTACGATCCATGCCAGATACATTGAAACCTTTTCTATCATAACCATCATGATCAAATCCATACCTGTTATATCCTTCTAAATCATAACCCTCTGTATCAAATCCTTCTCGGTTAACACCTGCGTAAATAAAATAAATGATATCACACAATGAAAAGTTGATATCTTCTGTGATAAACTTATTTATTCAATAATTATAAGTTACACTCAAAACTATGAATACTGTCATTCAATAAATCTTCTAGATGGACCAATCATGCAGGACCAATACTCGCACACCTCTTCACCTCTTTACAATGCTATCATGCAGGACCTATACATACACAACCCCTTTTCACCTCTTTACAATGTATACACATCATCTTATGCCAATGACTTCCAAATTACCATACACAACTGTGTTCAAAGCCTTCAAACTTATATGTACTTAAACACAAATTCATCTGAGAAATGCTAGAGGTAAGTAAGTATGAATACAATTTGCATTTTAATGAAAGAGAAACAGCATGTAGCATCATCATCATCATTACTGTCTTACGTCCGTTCTTCCACGCTAGCATGGGTTAGACGGGTTGTCCTGTTGTGGGCAGTGTCCAGTCGGCTGACCTTGTCTTGCTCATACAGGAACTGATTCTGGCATGATTTTTACAGCTGGATGCCCTTCCTAACACCAATCTCATTTACAGTGAGTGCTGGGTGCCTTTTTTCCGTGGCACCCACACGTCCACTTTACAGTGTGGGCTGGGTGCTTTATTGCTGTGGCACCTCCACGACCACTTTGCAGTGGGAGGGAGGGGGGGGGGGGTATTGTCTATATGCTTCAGTTTGTTCCTGTAGGAAGTCGGGTCTTCTGTATTACTGCGTGACACCAGAGATCACGGTCATCTGTCATCGCCTTTGAGAGGTGTAATTGGGTAAGGTCGGTTTTTGTCCCCTCATCCCAGGTCTTCTTGTGTCTCCCCACTCCGCAGCTTCCATCGACTTCTAGTGCTCTGCACCTTTTTATGCACCTGTCATCCTTCATATGCATCACATGTCCATACCAACGCAACCTCCTCTCCTGCACACAGCATTTGATTCCTCTTATGCTCAGTCTCTCTCTCAATTCGTTTATGCTTTGTCGTTCACATATATTACTATTACACATCCATCGGAGCATGCAGGCTTCGTTTCTTTTTAATCTGCGCAAGTCTTCTACAGAAGTATCTTAAAGAAAATGTAGAAACCTAAAAAAAAACGGGGCCAATCTATTATTATTACAATCTGTGCTTTAGCTGGAATTTAAAAGATTTATATTAGATGTAAAGAAATGAAAATACAACCACTTACCATGATAGTTGTAGCCAAATTTATTATAGCCTCTTCGATCAAAGCCTTGTGGATCATAACCAAACTGATTATAACCAGAACTACTTATGATTTTCACATGAATATTAGGATTTTTCTCAGCAACACTCAACTCAGACACGTGCATATGTGAACTCTTGTTACATGGTCGACCTTTGCTCAGAGGAACATAGGTCACACAAAGGTCATTTTCTAGATCAAGGACATTCAGTGGTGCAATATTGAATGGGACCATAGGGATATTTCCATATGCTGCTGGGAATTTAAACTTGTTGTGGCCAATTTTTTGCCAGGTGGTATATAAACGATCAATGTATGTGTGAATGATGTAGAAGACAGGATCATAAGCACTTGTTGTTGTAGACATATCACCACCAACAAACGAATGAATATATGCAGCAAATGTTTCCAAAAGTTCACTCATTTCCATAAAATCTTTTTTGCTGATAGCAGCAGCAACATCAAGCATTGTCGGTACCTGTACAATACTGCTGAAATTCCTTTTCAAACATGGTTTCCAAGCATTACTGTTAAAAACAAATTGTTTAATTTTTTAAAAATCTTATAAATATAACACATAAAAATATAAATTCAAAATAAAAAAAAATATATTATAATCATGATGTTTCACATAAAAATAGAATTCATGGAACCTTATAAACATAATTCACAAAAAACACGATCAAAGTGAAAAATGCCAATTAGTCACACACCACAAGGAGCATCACAACCTCCCTCTAATACTTGTTTAAATTAAAATGAAATAATCTAAAAGAGTCTAATGAGAAATATTAGTTGCCCTTAATCAGATAAAATCCTAAAGTGTTATTTTTCATCTTGCCACAGTCCTTAATACAGAAAAAGTTTTAACTTAAAACATTATTTGAACAGTGTAGTTTTTCTCTCCTAAATATTGAAGATGAAATGTTATTTTTGACATGCAAAATGGTGAGTATTTTCAAATGGATTACTTCATTTGTCAAAGGAGCTCAAAGAAAATTATTCCCTGTAGAAACCATGCAAAAAGGGTAAAAAAGACTAGTTGTATCAGGGGCCCAACAACCATTCTAGTGTTGAACTACATGATAAATGGTTGGTGATAGGAAAAGTATAACCAAACAAAGGCTCAGGAAAACCCTTCAGCTATGTCAAAGACATGACAATGTTCCTAGTGTTAGTGCTATGATAAAATGTGCTAAGTAGAGCCCAGGATCGTATGTCAAGCCCCCAGCCGACTTGGAGGTCAGAGGGTTTGCTTGAGTACTGACCGGTCTCTGACAACAGATGATGATGATGATGACACACACATACATAACGTATAGAAAATTCTCAACAATTCTTTACATAAAATTCATTCAAAACATTTTAATGGTAGTGAGAAAAATCAACATTAAATATACGAACCTGTCCCCAAAAGGGTGATCTGGAACACACCAACCCCAACCATCTCCTCCAAAAAAATTTGGTTGCCAAATAATGGCTTCTGAGAAGTTAGCAGCATCGGTGGTAAAGTCAAAATATGGTAATGTAACACCACAGTCAATGTCTTGGAGCTGCAATTCAACTAGATGTAAAAACTGCCGATGCCAAGGAAGATAGAAAACTCCACCATGTGAATGCATGCCATGAACCATATAGAGGTCACGGTATTTATTCCAAATATTGTCAATACCTGACAAACGAAGCTGGGAAACAGCCTGCTGGAATTTGGTCATCTCTTCCCATGTGAAATCTCGAATTTCTTTGCGAAGAGTTAAGTTCGTACATCTATAAAAAAAAGTAAAGTGATAAGTTAGAACCTCCCAGAGCTTGATAGTAGGTCTTCAGAGAAAAAAAATTCCCTTAAGCAAGTATTTTAGCCCCTAACTTCAATAAAACAAGCTACAGTAAGCAGTAGACTGCTCCTCTATCCTCTTTTTCTTCTGTGACATAATTGTCCTTGCTCTTTCCCTTTATGGCATTTATAGTCCTTTCCTATACAGCCAGATCTGTCCTCATTTACACCTTCCCCCTTTTTTTCATTATTTATATAATTAATTAAGAAAATTTAATAAATTATTTACAAAAGAAACAAATCAATAAAATTTTGAAGCTGCCCCCCCCCCCCCCCCCAAAAAAAAATTAACATATATACTTGAATATAAACGCCCCCCTCCTTCTGATTTTATGTCTGAGAAATAGGCAAAAATCCAAAGCCCATTTATAAGCTGAGGCAACTAATCAACACATTATGTTTAGATGGCAAATATCCCCCCCACCCCCCACCCCACACACACACACATATTCCTTGAGTTATATTCCTTATCAGTAGTTAAATCTTCTTCAATATTCTTTTGGCTATTTTCCTAAAATGTTTCAGAACAATTTTACAAATTTTCATTTAATCTCCAAAGGTTTATGTAAGAAATGAAATTCTAAAGTCACACTTTTTTAAAATATTTAATTCCAATAAAAAAAGCTTTATTTCTAAGAGGCATATATAAGTTATCCCTTTATATTTTATTTAACCAAATATCAATTGCCATATTTTCTAAAGTATATTAGTTATTTCTTCTGTTGTTATCTTAATTTTTTTTTTAGCAGAATCAGTAGAGCATCGAACAATATGCTTAACAGCATATAGTTACATCCTTTTACGTTCTAAGTTCAAATCCTGCCAAAACTAGCTTTGCCTTTCATCCTTACAGGGTCGACAAAATAAAGTACCAGTAATGCACTGGAGTTGACTTAATGGCCTTGTGCCTAAATCAGAAACCATTATTATAGGCTAACTATGACGGAGTGATACTAGAGTTGTGAAATCTCGCATGCATTGTTTCTTTCCAGGGACTATGTTGAAAAGTAAACCTCATTTGGTTATTCCACGAGAGTAAATTGGTCAGCCTATGAACTTTTTAGACGACCCTCATATATATATATATATATATATATATAAATTAATAAAAACAATGAATAAAAACAAAGAAACAGTTCCTTATATTAAAAATTTCATCATTTTACGATCGTTTCTAGGATATATATGTGTGTGTTGGTATGTATATCATATAGATCTATGTAAACATTTTACACATATATATGCTGTCTTCAGAAATAATTATATATATATATGAAATATGAATCTGCGAGCTACCAAGCACCCACGTGAAGCGCCAACCCAGAGACCCTCCCCTACGAGTGTCGACAAATGCCCAAAACTCCGAGTTGGTACCATCAATGTAGGCTCAATGAAAGGAAGAGCAGGAGAAATCGTAGAAATGCTAGAGCGAAAGGAAGTTGATGTATGCTGTGTGCAAGAGACTAGATGGAGAGGAGGGTCTGCTAGAGTCCTTGTAGGAAAAAGCCAGTGCTACAAATTTTTCTGGGTGGGAAATGACGATGGGATGGGTGGTGTAGGTATACTATTAGCTGACAAGTGGGTAGATAAAGTAATCTCAGTGTACAGGGTAAATGCAAGAATCATTAAACTCAGACTAGTCCTGAATAAGACAATTACCACAATAATATCAGCTTACGCACCCCAATCGGGGCTGCCAGACGAACTTAAGGATAGGTTTTACGAGTCCCTAATACACACTACTGCTCTAACAGACGACAAGGACTTCCTAATCATTGCAGGAGATTTTAACGGACACGTAGGTAAACACTGCGACGGCTTCAATAGAGTACATGGAGGCCATGGAGTTGGCACAAGGAATGAGGAAGGATTCAGACTTCTAGAATTCTGCGACGCCAATGACATGTCGATATGTAACACAAACTTTAAAAAACCCGACAACCACCTGATCACCTATAGATCAGGGGAGCACTCTAGTCAGTTAGATTTTATTCTCATCAGAGGACGTGACAGATGGACGGTCGTAAACACAAAAGCCTTCCCTAGTGAGGAATGTACATCCCAACATAGCTTAGTTGTCAGCGACCTCACGGTCAGAACTAGACGAGCCCTGAAACAGAGGCCAACCTGGAGAAGAAAGATCTGGAAGCTGAAAGTCCCCTCAACCAGTAACAGATTTAAAGATATTTTACTCAACGCCTACGACAGTAAAGAAGAACAGATAGAGACATTTAACGTAGAAGAGAACTGGGAGTTCCTAAAAAATAACTTACTAGAGGCGACGGATGAGGTTTGTGGCTGGAGTAAGACCTCAAGCAGGAGGAGAGTGACTTGGTGGTGGAACAATAAGGTAGATGAAGCAGTCAAGGCCAAGAGACAGGCATGGAAAGAATGGAAGAACGGGGGGAGCAGGGTACATTACATAGAGACCAAGAGGGAAGCTAGGCGACAAGTATACTTAGCTAGGAGGGAAGCAGAGGATAGAAAATTCAAGCATGTTTTACAACGTGAGGACCAGAAACAGGAGGTATTCAAGATTGCGAGGCAGTGTGTCAGAGATAGTTGTGATGTCATTGGAGAGAAGTGTATCCGGAATGATAAAGGTGAGCTTGCCCTCACAAGTGCTGAGAAGAAAGATGCATGGAAGAGTCATTATGATAGATTACTAAATGAGGAGAATGCATGGGAAGAAGAGACCCTACCCCACGTAGACCCTATAGAGGGACCAGCAGTACAAGTCAGCGGCAGCGTAGTAAGTAAGGCAATCAGAGATATGAAGATAGGGAAGGCAACCGGTCCATCGGGTATAGCTGCCGAGATGCTGAAGGCATCTGGGTCTGTAGGTCACACTATAACCACACGTATCGTTAACCAGGTAATACTAGAGGGGGCCATACCAAAAGATTGGTGCAGTAGCATCATTGTCAACTGCTACAAAGGTAAAGGCGATGCACTAGATAGAGGAAACTATAGAGGTATAAAGTTGATGGACCAGGTCATGAAAGTAACAGAAAGAGTTATAGCACAGCTGATTAGGGACCGGGTGAATATAGACGAGATGCAATTTGGGTTTGTTCCAGGGAAAGGCACCACTGATGCGCTCTTCCTTGTGAGGCAATTACAGGAAAAGTACCTAGCTAAAAGTAAGCCACTCTACTTGGCATTTGTCGACCTTGAGAAGCCTTTGACAGAGTTCCACGTGCAGTAATCTGGTGGGCTCTTAGAAAACTAGGAGTAGATGAATGGCTTGTGAAAGCGGTACAAGCCATGTATAGGGGAGCAGTCAGCAAAGTTAGGATTGGCAATGAGTATAGCGAGGAATTTAGCGTACAGGTTGGGGTCCACCAGGGCTCTGTTCTTAGCCCTCTCCTGTTCATCATAGTCCTGCAGGCAATAACGGAGGAGTTTAAGACCGGATGCCCATGGGAACTCCTGTATGCTGATGACCTCGCACTCATAGCTGAATCTATGGTAGAACTAGAGAATAAATTCCAAACCTGGAAGCAGGGACTAGAGAGAAAGGGCCTCAAAGTCAACATGACAAAGACTAAGGTCCTTATAAGTAGACGAGAAAACAGAACCCAGATCCCCTCAGGGAAATGGCCTTGCTCAGTATGTAGGAAAGGTGTAGGTAGGAACTCCATTCTTTGCCCCAAATGCAAACAATGGGTACACAAGAGATGTAGCGGGATCTCAGGAAGCTTAATTAAGAATGTAGGATTCACATGCAGCAGCTGTGCTGAAACAGCAAGCAAACAGCCACAGGAAACAAGTACCACCAATCTCTGGGAGGGCCCTGTAGAAACAGTAGACAGCTTCTGCTACCTAGGTGACCGAATTAGCAACGGAGGTGGGTGCTCAGAAAGTACAATAACTAGGGTAAGAACGGGATGGAAGAAGTTTAGGGAACTACTACCACTGCTAGCTGCAAAAGGCTTCTCCCTCAGAATGAAAGGCAGACTGTATGATGCGTGTATCCGAACAGCGATGTTGCATGGTAGTGAGACCTGGGCGCTGAAGGTGGAAGACTTACGTAGATTAGAGAGAAACGAAGCCTGCATGCTCCGATGGATGTGTAACAGTAATATACGTGAACGACAAAGCATAAATGAATTGAGAGAGAGACTGAGCATAAGAGGAATCAAATGCTGCGTGCAGGAGAGGCGGTTACGCTGGTATGGACATGTGATGCGTATGAAGGATGACAGCTGCATAAAAAGGTGCAGAGCACTAGAAGTTGATGGAAACCGCGGAGTGGGGAGACCCAAGATGACTTGGGATGAGGTGATAAGAGCCGACCTTACCCAACTACACCTCTCAAAGTCAATGACACACGACCGTGACTTCTGGCGTCACGCAGTAATACAGGGTACCCGACCTCCCATGGGTACATGCTGAAGCATATAAACAATATGCCCCCCCCCCCCACCGCAAGGTGGTCGTGGAGGTGCCACGGCAAAAAAGCACCCAGCCCACACTGTAAAGTGGACGTGTAGGCGCCACGAAAAAGCACCCAGCACTCACTGTAAATGAGGTTGGTGTTAGGAAGGGCATCCAGCTGTAGAAATCAAGCCAGATCAGTTCCTGTATGAGCAAGGCATGGTCAGCCGACCAGACACTGCCCACAACAGGACAACCCGTCTAACCCATGCTAGCGTGGAAGAACGGACGTAAAACGGTGATGATGATGATGATGATGATATATATATATATATACAAACCCATGCAAGCGTGGAACATGGACGTTAAACGATGATGATGATGATATATTATCTCAAAGATCAATTAATTATAAACTCTCCTTTGCCACTTACTTGCACTTCAATTTTTCGCTAGGCATGCAGATGCAGTTTCTACAACCTATCATAATTTCCTGGCCAACTTTAATTTTACCATGTCCAAAGACATGACAAGATTCCTCCTGGTCAATAAGCGTCTTTGAATTATTAAGTGGACGTGGACATCTAGCATCTTGACAACTTAATCCTGGATGGAATCCTACAACTTCTTCTTCTCTATAAGGTTTAACTGAATGTTTGTGGAGTTTTCTACAAGCAGAAACACTCATGACCTGGAAATGAATTAAAAATAATAAACTATTATACATACACAATCCACCAGCATTGGTTATATGATACACAATCCACCAGCATTGGTTATATAATACAATCTAAATAATAGCAGTCTCAGTTTAAAAAGCAGTTACAAATATATCTTTAAAATGATGTTTAGTATAATTATATATATACTGGGTATTTCTATGGGACAACCTGCTGGAAGCCACAAATTAGGTTTACAGCTGGAACAAGGTCCCAATAAGATGGAGGGTGACATGGTGGGGGAAGGTAGATAGAGTCATAAAAACAAAAAGATAAGCCTGGAGAGACTGAGGAAAAAGGGAGACAGGGAGCAATACCAGATAGAGAGACAGGGAGCAATACCAGATAGAGAGACAGGGAGCAATACCAGATAGGGAGACAGGGAGCAATACCAGATAGAGAAACAGGGATCAATACCAGATAGCTAGAAGAGAGGCCAGAAGCAAAGAAGAAGTTTGCACATGTCCTATAACATGAAGCCCAAAGGCAGGAAGTATTCTGGATTGCGAGAGAGTGTACTAAATTGTGATGTAGTTGAGGAAAAGTGTCCAAAAAAATAAATGAAGAGAATAAATAGGACATTATGTATATCATCATCATCGTCATTTTTACGTCCACTTTTCCATGCTTGCATGGGTTGGACATAAATATATATACTTTTTTTTTGGGGGGGGGGGAGATCCAAAACTTATTTCCTCAAACATAGATAAGTGTAGTAATATTACAGTAAGATATGAATAAGACACGGACACCTGACCCAACATGCCTCAAATGGGACAACTCGTCTAACCCATGCTAGCGTGGAAAATGGACATTAATTGATGATGATGAAATATGTAAAATATCTAACTCTTTCACAAATCTTACATCAAATCTAATCTGATGTTCACTCTTCACTACTTTTCAACACAACACAATGGAATATGCAGACTGTCCCTTAGTTTCATTTATGTTGGTGGTGACATGTGGATTAGATTTACCTTCATAAGCCTGAGTACATTGATAGCAATGCTATTAGACTGTATAATATAACATTGTTACTGATAAGCATAGTTAAAACTATAGTTAATATTTGTATGATTTTAGTCAACAAACCTGACAATTTTTTTGTACAGACTGTCTCCCATTTATTATGTCTTCTCTTGTTATGGAATATTGGTAAGTACAGCAAGCTCCAAACAGGGTGTTTTTCTGACATTCTTCCAATGATTGGAAATTGTTGACATTACCACCGCAACCTGGAAAGTAATTTACACATGGAATATATATATATAAATATAAGTTTTCCTGACATTTGTACATTATTCTATGTACTATACATGCACCTTTGATGAGTTGTAGTGCACCTTAACACTGTACACAATAATTTCATTTTTATATATATATATGTATATAAAGGGTATATATCAATTAAGAAACTATTAATATTTTTTACATATATATTGAGAAACATAATTGATATAAATTTTAAACCTAAATATAATACAGTATATATATATATATATATATATATATATATATATATATATATATATATATATATATATATATATATAAATTCTGAGTGTGTGTGTGTTTGCACATACATGCATGTGCATACATTTGTAAAATATAATAAAATCTATATATTCAATGATTTGGGAATGAGTTAACTATGGTCCTTGGAATGCTAATTTATAAAAAAAAATATAATCTATTTTGGATTAGATTAAGAATGTAATTAAATAGGAAAGTTAGATCTAAGAAAGGGGGCATGACTAATAGAGTAAATAAAATTTTGCTGACAGTGTCATAGTTATGTTTGAAACTGGGAGGTGTATACATTGAGAAAAATTATGCATTAATTAATTTGTATATCAAATTGGCAGAGTCATTAAAACGTTGGATAGAATGTTTTGTGGTATTTGTTTCGGCTCTGAGTTCAAATCCCAATAAAGTCAACTTTGCCTTTTATCTTTTTGAGGTTGATAAATAAAGTACCAGTCAAGTACTGGGATCAATTCTTCCTCAATATTTCTTTCTCACCTCCTTTTTCTTACTTTCTACCCTTCTCTGGAAGAAATCTGCTGTAGTCAAGCTTGGAGAGAGATGGGTTCTGCCATGCTTAAAATGCCCAAGAAATGCTGTATGTCTGTCATTAGGATGCTCCTATGAGTCCAGCAGGAGTTATGGGCCCATACCATATCATATCATACCATATCATATCATAACATAACAATAAAAATATTACTTACCTGTGTAATTAAACATAAGGCACTGGTTTTTATTACGGTCAAAGTAATATGCTTCATGTGTTTGATGACAGTAACCAGGGTCAGAAGGCCAAACAGAAGGATTGATCCAAGTTTCACAGAGAGCACCACTAAAAGGTACTGTACATAGACATTTAAATGTACCATCTGTTTTATCTTCAACACATGATCCCCCATGTTTACAAGGTGAACTGCTACATGGCTCTACAAATAAAATAAGATTAGGATAAGAGTGAGCAACTAGCTTTCTAGTTGAAAATGTTTATATATATTGCTTATTCTATGTATATAAAAGTTTACACCACCACCACCACCACCACCACCACGGTTTAACTTCTGTTTTCCCTGTTAGCAAATGTCACTAGCTACACCCACAGAGCCTGTAATAACCTCATTACAGTTGCTATATTAGTTTTCTCACTAGGATGTCTCCAGGTAGTTTTGGCACCCATTCAGTTTACATGTACACTTTTAATTCTACTATTTTACATAATAGAAATCACTATTTCAATGGATCACATGAATTCTCCATTAACTCTTAACATCTTAGCAGAAAGTATCTAAAACTGGGTTTCTTAATTCAAATGTTTATCCTATCAATATTGCCCATCTTTTATGCTGGCATGGTCTAATGGTTAGGATGCTTGACATCATCATCACCGTTTTACGTCCATTCTTCCATGCTAGCATGGGTAAGACGGGTTGTCCTGTTGTGGGCAGTATCCGATCAGCTGACCTTGTCTTGCTCATACGGGAACTGATTCTGGCTTGATTTCTACAGCTGGATGCACTTCCTAACACCAACCTCATTTACAGTGAGTGCTGGGTGCTTTTTTTCTGTGGCGCCTACACGACCACTTTACAGTGTGGGCTGGGTGCTTTCTTGCCATGGCACCTCCACGACCACTTTGCAGTGGAATGATAGGGACCCCAGTCCTATCATCTCATTTCTACAGCTGAGTAAACTGGAGCAATGTAAAATAAAATGTCTTGCTCAAGGAAACAACACATCACCCAGTCCAAGGATTAAACTCACAACCTTTCGATTGCAAGCCCAATGCTCTAACCACTAAGCCATGTGCCTTCATACAATCGTAATGTCATTGGATCAATTCCTGGACAGGATGCTGAGTTATGTTCTTGAGCAAAACACTTTATTTCACATTGCTCCAGTACACTCAGCTGAGATGAGTACCAGCAATAGCTGAGGGTTTAAACCTGAAATAGACTGACGTCCAGGCTTGGGAGAGTCTTGTACTCTCAGTCACTTAATACCAAGGAAACCAGGGATAGGCATTGGCCTAATGAGCCTTCAGCTTAGAACAGACTTTAACTTTAACATGGCTTGAAAAGATCTTGCTCCACCTCATCTGTAATGTCAACATTCTTACATCTGATTTCACTACTTTTTACCATATCTTCCATGGCCATGTTACTCACTGTTAATACATGACACTCATCAGCCAACAGAATTCTATGTCCATCTAAGCTCACCTCAGCAGATGCCTTTAATGCCAACATATATCAGCTGACACCTTTAATATTCAACTGCTCAATTAGGTCAGTTGCCCTCCCATCTTTCATGCAAGTATGTGTCTAGCATGTGTAACATCTCCAGCCAACAACTGGACAACTACATCTTTATATTAGACTTGGTTATTTTAAATAAGAACTAACACATCTGGACAATGTAGTCCCTTATATACAAAAAGATGTAATAATCACAGATGTAACACCTTTAATTATATGTCTGCTCAATCAGGGCTGATTTGGAGCTAAACAATGTCTCATTTTTCTCCTTTCAAGCTTATGATATAAGATATCCCAAATATAGACGAATTGGTAGAGTCATTAGATTTCTCCAAGCTTAAAAAGCCCAAGAAATGCCCTATGTCAACATGGCACCATCAGAAGTTACAGGACCATACCATCCCAAATTATTATTAGAAATATTTTTACCACTAAGACTGCAGACATTCCTAAATCATTAAGTCAGATCAATGCTTTTACGGTGGAATGTGTATATTTACAATTCATTGAAATAAGCAAGATGGCTTAGTGATTAAAGCATTGGCCTTGCAATCGAAAGGTTGTGAGTTCAATTCTCAGACCGGGTGATGTGTTGTTTCCTTGAGCAAGACACTTTATTTCACATTGCTCCAGTTTACTCAGCTGTAGAAATGAGATGATAGGGACTGGGGTCCCTATCATTCCACTGCAAAGTGGTCATGGAGGTGCCACAGTAAAAAAGCACCCAGCACTCTCTGTAAATGAGGTTGGTGTTAGGAAGGGCATCCAGCTGTAGAAATCAAGCCAGAATCAGTTCCCGTCCCACCCTTGCAAGCAGGGAAAAAGCGGGCATAAAATGAAATGATGATGAAATGATGAAGCAAGATTAAAAGGTTGAAAAGAAGAATATCTGCTAGTTTTGGACGCTTGACTATTAGTAATGAAGAAACTATTTATGAGAGAGACTATGAGAGTAACAGTTGGTTGTAGCTCCTCCAGCACTTGTATTCAAATACTACATTAACATCCACCTTCAGAATATAATTATAAGCATTAAATCTTGTGTTAAGTGGTAAGAAACTCTCAGGAGAGTCGGACAGCTGAAGGTCTTCAGAGAAGAAACCTCCCTCAAGTAAGTGTTTTGACCCTTAATATATTTTCCATAAAAGGTTTCAGCAAGTTCTCATTGCAGATGAAAACTAAAGAAAGTAAAAATCTCCCCTGCCAGCTAAGATTGTTACAACTTCATTAAATATAATAATTACTTATTTGAATTTAACCAAAGAGAAAAAAAATAATGATTTGTTTTCATATTTCTTTCAAATCATTTATTTTGCATTTTAAAATTTTTTCTAGAAGGATACAATACGTAGAAAACCTTACCCGAACAGCCAGGAATATCAGCTCTAACTTTGCATTCAGGTTTTCCTTCCTAATAAAATAATGCAAACATTATGTCATTAGTCAACACACCTAAAAATAAATGGGACTGGATATTTAATTAATAAATTATATTAGGAAAGAACAAAACAATTTTTCAAGATTGTATTCTACAGTTGTTAATTAACATCCCTTTATATTCTGAGTTCAAATCCTACCAAGGTTAGTTTACCTTTCATTCTTACGGGGTTGATAAAATAAAGTACCAGTAACACAATGGGGTGGACTTAATTGACTTTCCCCTCTCTCCAAATTGTTGGCCTTGTGTCTAAATTAGAAATCATATTTTAAATCAATGACTTCCAAAATTGCCCAGAGTGCAACCTACCTGCTTGCTGGTCAAGTGGTTGGCAACTAAACCATCTACCCCACCAGACCCTGGTCTGGTGAGGAGAGTAAGTGAAACCCCAACAGTACAAAAAACAAAAGCTGTTAAAAGCAGTGGATAACCTCTTCAGAGTCAACTTGTCACCCCAACTATAGTTTAAATAGTCTCACCAACTCACAATTGGCCGAGTATGGTGAGTACGACTACACCCCTGATATGACCAAAACCAAATGGAAAGTGGTGGAGGTTAACCAGGGAGGTGTTCTTCCACCAGGAGTGAGAAAGCCCTGGATTGGATTGGCTTGTAGTATAACACTAACAACAGATTTAAAGGTTAAAATGTTGTGAAATGTTGAGTCTTAAGCTAGAATGTTTTAATCTACATACCTGACAATGACAACGAGTACAAGTGTCTGGTTGCCATATCTCTTTATTACCAAATGTTTTACCACTGTAAGTACATTTTGGGATACATTCACAAGTTTCCAGCTGTTCAATACGCTCCTTCATCTTCATGTTCTAAATAGAATTAGAAGAACAAATTTAACACAAAATATAAGACATTTATGAGAGTTTTGTTTTGTTCCCATTTTTGCGTGTTTTTCCATCAGATTTGGCATGCTCAATATGTAAATCACATTAGTATTTAAATAGATTTGCATAATAATCATGAAGGTACAATATTTATTGTAATACAATTTATTATTGTAATTTCAGTTACAATATATAACAACATATAGAAATCTTATAATATAACAAGTAATCCTGAATAATGCATCAAAATTGTAATAACTACGGTGGTACAAGCAGAGGCATAACTACGGTGGTACAAGCAGAGGCATAACTAGGGTATGGCAAGCATGGCACGTGTCATGGGTACCACTTGGACTAGGAGAACTTTCTATTAAAGTCAGAGAAGCTATCGTCATAGAGAGAAAAAAAACAGAAACTTCTTCAGATGTATGATCTGTCTTTGATTATCATGGATAAGAACACTATGGTGGCTGGGTAATTAAACCATTTATATAAATTATTAAGCCCATACACAATTGGTATTTTTGAGCTGAAAGATGGATGTCAGATGTTTGGACAGGGGTGCAATTTCACTGCTTACCATAGGCAATATTTTACTTAGTTATACCTCTGGGTACAATAGACCTTCCAATATCTTATAGGAACCCCACATAAGCCTCCCAATCTCTGAGAAACATTCATAGGAACCCCACATATATATATAAACATTGCCAAAATTGTATGTTTGTGTTTGACAACGTGCATGAAAACAAAATATAAAAAAAGAAAGAAAATCAAGGATGTTTAGCTAAAAGTAAATCAAACTAATATGAAAATATAACAACTGTACCTGGGTCTGAATAGAATTAACTAAAACCACCATTTGTTCCACCTGTCTCTGTAGAGTTGCCACTCTCTCAGTCAATGTCAGAGAACTGAAACCAGTGTCATCGGATTGAAGAGAATTGGCTATTGAGAATCAGAATCAAGCAGAATATAATAAAATAAATATGTTCACACATACACACACACAGCAGGGGATAAAAGAGAAGTCAAATTTGTACATAAACCAACTCATATAAATATTACTAATAAATATAAGCATAGAAAAACAGATGAAGATGATGACTGATAAGTTTCAGTTTTGGAAAGCCGGTATACTAGATAAAAAACATTACTTTGTTTTATTTGTCATCCTTTACCCTTTATATATTTCTACCACATTGTACTGGCTTTCTGAAATTTATCAGTTATTAATTATTAATTTATTATTATTAATTAATAATGTTATAACTACATTGAAAAATGTTTTGAGTTCCAAAAGGATTGAAAGATTTTTATATTTAAAGTTAGGATATAAATTCAACTAATTCATTTTATAAACTATGTCTTGAGCTTTAGTTGTTTCTAAAGTAAAGTCTACAGCCATTTAGGGAACATGGTATTGCTCTAAAAAGGTGATATTAATAAAGGCAATGGGTTTATTGTTATCACATTAAAGTCCCAGTAACACTTCAGTAGTATTGTGAAGCCCCCTTTCCTAGTATAATGCTGTAGATTGATTTCTAATTTAGGTGGCACAAGGCCAGAAAATTTGGTTGAAGGGCAAAGTTGATTAAATCAGTCCCAGTACTTGACTGGTATTTTATTTTATCAACTCCAGAAGGAAGAAAGGCAAAGTTGACCTCAGTGGGACTTGAACTCAGAATATAAAGAGCCAGAACAAATAGCACATTGGCATTTTATCTGATCTATTGATTCTGCCAATCTACCACCATCAGTGTTATTGATTAAAAACCAAGCAAGATAGATTATAAAAAGTTGATGAATTACAGTAGTTTATTAATCGTTATTGAGTGTAATATCTGAAAGGGGCTTCCAGCTGTAGAAAACGTGCCAAAAAAATAAAGGACTGGAGGATCCTTCAATTGTGTCAAAGACATGACAGCTCCCTAGTGTTGGTGATCTACACAATAAAACCACCCAGTACATGTTGTAAAGTTGTTGGTGTAAAAGAAAGACTTCCAACTGTAGAAACCTTGTCAAACAAAGGGTTAGGAGGACCCTTCAGTTTGTGTCAAAAGACACAACTTCTCCTCTGCACTTGATATGAGCATAAATAAGTGGGATGCAAACCCCTCTGTCTGGGGGGTCAGTAGCTCCACTTCAGTACTGACTTGGTCCAACCCTTGCTAGCAGGGAAAGTGGATGTTAAATGGTAATGATGACGAGGAGAAGGATGTCTATTGAGTTACCAAAAGCACTCCAGAACAATTTTTAACCATGTTTCTAATTCTAACAGAAACATGTTTGATGTTGTTGCTATCAGATTTTTTTTGTTTACATTTTATTTTGATCCT
>OZ024746.1:18130461-18198006 GCA_964016885.1 Eledone cirrhosa | reverse complement strand
CTGACAGAGCCATTCAGAACCAGCCAAGCCTGGGACTTGTGCTGGGCATGGTCGTTAGGCCCTGTAGTAATAACTGGTCATAAATAGGAGTGGTATTCATTTTCAGCACAGTAGACTGAGGCAAGCAAAAGAATGTAACTAACTTGTCTATAGAGTACAACCAGGTTTGAACTGCTGACACCAGTCAAACATGTTAATCTTCCAGTCACAGTTTCAATGACATACATATAGATAGGATTTTTACCAAAGTGTCTCTACAATGTGAAAACAAAACATGTATGAAGCAAGAAGTTGGAGAAAAAACAAACCTCTAATTCTCTTTCATCAAAATACTGAAGCCACTGCAAAGGTACCACTTCACTAAACCCATCAAGGAAAGCTTTGGTTTGTTCCTCGACACCACGAGTGAACCGCCAGTTGGTCATCAGACTGAAATTAAAATCACAATAGATCAGATATTGACATTCTTAATCTGGTCAGAACAACTCAGGTAGAAACATGAAATACTAAATAATATTGCCAAAGACACCCAAACAAAGATAGTTACGCTACCATATGACAACAATGGTCAAATATTTACAGCAATTCAGTGTACCAGTCATTAACAGACATATTCCATTTCATGAGGGTCGCTGCTGAGACATCTACTGCCTTCAGTCAACAGGTGGCCACTTTATTTGCCAAAATCAAGATGAGAGCTTCACACCTAAGAAAGGAGCCCTGTCAGGTGAAAGAATGGTTGATTCAGTGAATATCAGCAACTGCTCTTAGTAGCAATACCGTTTATCATCTTCTCCGTAGGGTGTAGATGAGATATGTTATACTACAGAGAGTATCAAGTTTATTTTGCTCCTCTTTATTTCTTTTTTATTGATATTTTACTGGTATTTCATTCTCATCAATCAATTAAAACAAAAAAAACCTCCTCACCTGATGTATTCATCTTTATTCTCTTCTGAAACTCTTAATTCAGCGCCATTGGGTTTCAATTCATGCTGTTCCAGTTGCCAAGGATGTCAAAATCTCCACAAAAATAAAGCTCAAGACCACACTCTTCAATATTATTTTCTCTAAAATACAGAATTGAAATGCAGATAGAAACTTGCTACCAGGGAAGGCAGATGTTAAAAGATCATTGAATGAAATGCAATTGTTGTGACGATGTTGGACCACTGACAACATGGCTTTCACAATGTCAAACTTTACTGCAGCCAGTCACTGAGAGAAGTAAAACAGTCATGTTAGTCATGGTTTTTCACCTTGCTTGGCCAATTGCAGGTGGTGAGGCTATTTAACCCATAGTTGGGGTGATTGGCCATTGACTCTGAAGAGTTCATTTACCCTTCTTACAGTTTTTGTTTTTTTGTGCTGCTGGGGTTCCACTTACCCTCTTTACCAGACCAGGGCCTGATGGGGAGCTGGTTTCATTGCCGACCACTTGACCTTGAAGCAGGTTGTACTGGGTTACATGGTACCAGTAGCAGGTAGAAGCCTGACCAAACTAGGGTCTGGTAGGAGCGCCGGTTTAGTCGCCGACTACTTGACGATGAAGCCGATTGTATTGGGTTACATGATACCAGTAGTAGGCAGAATATAGTAGCCAGAGATAGGAAGTGGTGGAGTTCAACTAGGGAGTGGTTCTTCCAACACAAGTGAGAAGGCCCTGGATTTGGATTATAATAATAATAATAAATAAAAATGGTACTCCAATACACTGTTTTCTAAATGATATCATTAAATCTAGTTTACAGAATTTATACTAAAAACAAAGTGGACAGATTAAGAAGCAACTACATTCTAATGATTTGGGCTCAAGATAGAATTTTAGGTGTCAATATTTGCTGTGATTTTTACAATAAAAAACTTACTTGATCCACATGAGGGAATTATGAAACTCCTGGTCAATTGTTTCGATATCTTTTATTGTGAGTTTTTTATTTAACATCCGTTTGTAAAATGGTAGAGTAAATCCACTGTCGATAAACTTGCCGTGATACAGTGCCTACAACAACAATATTTATATATATATATATATATATAGAGAGAGAGAGAGAGAGAGAGAGAGAGAGAGAGAGAGAGAGAGAGAGAGAGAGAGAGAGAGAGAGAGAGAGAGAGAGAGAGATACAGTGCCTACAACAACAATATATTATATATATATAGAGAGAGAGAGAGAGAGAGAGAGATACAGTGCCTACAACAACAATATATTATATATATATATATAGAGAGAGAGAGAGAGAGAGAGAGAGAGAGAGAGAGAGAGAGAGAGAGAGAGAGAGAGAGAGAGAGAGAGAGAGAGAGAGAGAGAGAGAGAGAGAGAGAGAGAGAGAGAGAGAGAGAGAGAGAGAGAGATACAGTGCCTACAACAACAATATATTATATATATATAGAGAGAGAGAGAGAGAGAGAGAGAGAGAGAGAGAGAGAGAGAGAGAGAGAGAGAGAGAGAGAGAGAGAGAGAGAGAGAGAGAGAGAGAGATACAGTGCCTACAACAACAAATATACAGAAAGTTTAACAGTTTATATTGTAGAACCAGGGGCAGAGTCAGTTTCATGAGGTTTGATATTAAAAGGGGTTAACTCACCATAGCAATGAACCGACCAATGAACTTGAAATATAATAAATGATCTGGATTCACACTGGAGGCTGGGTTGATTTGAAGACTATAATTCTTTGTGCTTGCATATTCAAAAAGGCAGTACATCGGGTTTAGGACTTCATGGGAAAGATGAAAAAACCATTCCCTGGGAAAAGAAAATGCAAGAAATAGAAATTGAATAAACTCCTAATGGAGTTGCAAGAGTGCCATAGTGACATACAACATTTCTATGACATTTTAAAACCTGGCAAGCTCATCCCTCTCCAGGTCTGAACTCAGCAGATTTCTTCCAGAGAAATATAGAGAGTGAGAGGGAGAAAATAAAAAAGAGATATAGATGAAGAATCAACACCAGTACTTGACTGGTACTATTTTTATCAACCTCAAAAGGATCCCTTATTCCTATACACAAACACATCCTTCCCTCAGCTCTGAATACCTGATGGAGTCACATAGGTGCTTTTGTAAAATACAGCATGTCTTGGGCATTGACTTCCTGGCAAAGCAAGTCAGCAAAGTAGTCTCTATGTGAGGTTTTGACCTGCTGAAATAGCAACCAGATGTTCCTCAAACCACACCATACCATTGTGAAAAGTGAATGACTTTAGAAAATGTGGTCTGAGGTGAACTGTGACTGAAATGGGGTGGTCATAGCTGGAATGTCTTTGATCACAAATATGTCTGCTCAATCAGAAAGGACATGAGGCTAAATAAACAACAAGAACAAGGTGTGTGGGTGGTGGTGGTGGTGGGGGCAAGAGAAAGAGAAATAAGCAAACTTTTAGTACCTGGCAACACCACCATAATCCAACCCTTCTTCTCCCTTAAAAATAATGTATAGTCTTCGTCTCAAGTCATATGGAGCTAATCTCATAATCTGAAATGAAACAATAAAAAGTCTTACACAACAGAGAAACATTTGCTGAAACAAGTAACACAATATTTTAATATAATGTGACAGGAGTTATATAGTGTATCACCTCCTCTCAAGTAACATGTGACAGGAGTTATATATTGTATCACTTCCTCTCAAGTAACATGTGACAGGAGTTATATATTGTATCACTTCCTCTCAAGTAACATGTGACAGGAGTTGTATATTGTATCACTTCCTCTCAAGTAACATGTGACAGGAGTTATATATTGTATCACTTCCTCTCAAGTAACATGTGACAGGAGTTGTATATTGTATCACTTCCTCTCAAGTAACATGTGACAGGAGTTGTCTATTGTATCACCTCCTCTCAAGTAACATGTGACAGGAGTTGTATATTGTATCACCTCCTCTCAAGTAACATGTGACAGGAGTTGTATATTGTATCACCTCCTCTCAAGTAACATGTGACAGGAGTTGTATATTGTATCACTTCCTCTCAAGTAACATGTGACAGGAGTTGTATATTGTATCACTTCCTCTCAAGTAACATGAGTTGTATATTGTATCACTTCCTCTCAAGTAACATGTGACAGGAGTTGTATATTGTATCACTTCCTCTCAAGTAACATGTGACAGGAGTTATATATTGTATCATCTCCTCTCAAGTAACATGTGACAGGAGTTGTATATTGTATCACTTCCTCTCAAGTAACATGTGACAGGAGTTATATATTGTATCACCTCCTCTCAAGTAACATGTGACAGGAGTTATATATTGTATCACTTCCTCTCAAGTAACATGTGACAGGAGTTATATATTGTATCATCTCCTCTCAAGTAACATGTGACAGGAGTTGTATATTGTATCACCTCCTCTCAAGTAACAGGAGTTGTATATTGTATCACCTCCTCTCAAGTAACATGTGACAGGAGTTATATATTGTATCACTTCCTCTCAAGTAACATGTGACAGGAGTTGTATATTGTATCACTTCCTCTCAAGTAACATGTGACAGGAGTTATATATTGTATCACTTCCTCTCAAGTAACATGTGACAGGAGTTATATATTGTATCACTTCCTCTCAAGTAACATGTGACAGGAGTTATATATTGTATCACTTCCTCTCAAGTAACATGTGACAGGAGTTGTATATTGTATCACTTCCTCTCAAGTAACATGTGACAGGAGTTATATATTGTATCACTTCCTCTCAAGTAACATGTGACAGGAGTTATATATTGTATCACTTCCTCTCAAGTAACATGTGACAGGAGTTGTATATTGTATCACTTCCTCTCAAGTAACATGTGACAGGAGTTATATATTGTATCACTTCCTCTCAAGTAACATGTGACAGGAGTTATATATTGTATCACCTCCTCTCAAGTAACATGTGACAGGAGTTATATATTGTATCACTTCCTCTCAAGTAACATGTGACAGGAGTTGTGTACATGACTCTTCCTGGATAGGATACTAGTCTATCACAAGATTAACTCCCCAGCCACTGTTGGTACTCACTCATCTCAGCTGAGTATACTGGAGTCATATGAAATAAAGAGTTTGTCCAGAAATCGAACCAATGACATTACGATTGTACATCAAGCATCTTAACCATTAGACCATGTTCCTTCATGCTATGTTACATCTATTCTTTATAAATAGAGTCTGTTAGCATGATTATCAACTATGTCACACTTACTTGAGTAAATGAATCTTCAAATAGATTATCTCTCGATACAGTAATTTTCACATGTCCTTGAAGTGCATTGGAGTGGCATAGGTAACGGAACTGACCCAATTTCCAACGGAAACTTCTCTCGTATTGTATTGGGACTCCAAATGGACCTTTAGGACTAAAAACAAATGTAAAAAAATCTAAGTCAAATTATATTCAGCAATTACAATAGAATATTTATTCATTACAAAAAGAAAACAATGATTTACATTAATTTTAATCAACTGCCATTATAACCACACACACATTCTTCAACAACTACTTCCTCACACATTTTTAACTTACCAATTAACCCTTTTGATACCAAACTGCCTGAAACTGCTCCAGATTCTATGATACAGAGTTGTTTATTCTAAAGTGTTTATATTTATCTAAAACTCTTCCATCATAATTTTATGTAAGAACCTTTGTTAAGTTATGCTTCAAACACCGCTGGTTCTATGATAGAAAACTTTCTATTTTAAAGTGTTTATATCTGTCAGCAGCAATTTGTATTGGGCAAAGCATGTCTCTAAAATTGTCAAGAAGGCCGAGGGTGTCTTAGCATCACCCAGCAACACCTTTGTCAGCTACACTCTAACTATCTATTTAACGCTGTATATAGCTATGGTGCGGCCACACTTAGAATTTGCATCACCAGTCTGGAACGCCTATCTTGCTCAGAACATTGACCTCCTGGAAACTGTTGAGAGACATGCAACCATGTGAATACCCTCCATCAGGCATCTACCATACGCTGAACGCCTTGCTTCCCTGGGCATGGATATATTGAAGCTCCGACATCTGGCAACTAACTTGGTAATCACCCACAAAATTATTAACCATCTTGCCAACAACAACCCTGAGCATCTTTTTGATTTCCATGTGTCTAACACACGTGGGCATGCCAATGAAGTCAGAAAACAGCACAGCTCCCATGACTTTCGGAAACATTTTTTCATGCTTAGAGTTGCTGAAGTATGGAACAAACTGCCTGCATCAGTTGTTAGCTGTCAAGACACTGCATCCTTTAAAACCTCCATGCTTCCTCAAATTCGCTAACACTACACCTGATATCCACCCTCCATACACACGCACACATGTATATCATGACTCATACACTGTTCACGTTCCTGACATTTGTACATTATTCTATGTACTATACATGCACCTTTGACGAGTTGTAGTGCACCTGAGCACTGTACACAATAATTTCATTATTATTATTATTGTATATACTACTAAAACTGTGATTGTGTGCTTGTTTGTTATTTAATACAGCCAAAATGGCACATAATGGGAAAATACTTTCAAACGAAGTTGTCCCTGAAATGGGAATACAAATGGAATAAAACAAGTTTTGTGTAAATCAGAGCACAGGTTCCTGAGATACGGGGTTTTTCCAGCTACCTTCATAAATAGAGAGAGAGATAATGGCTGTGAGAGAGTAGATTGAAAGAGAGACAGAGAGAGCTGGTGGTGGTGGTGTGTGTGTGAATATATATATATATATATGTGTGTGTGTGTGTCTGTGACCAGTGTATATAGGTCAGACGCCCACATATATACACACACACAAATATATATGTATACATACACACATATATATATGGGCCTTCCAATTTCATTTTACATTATATACATGTCTGTGTATATTTTAATTATTTAAAAATTATTTTTAAGTGAACATAATTTTTTTAAAATATTTTTAAGTGAACGTGACCCAATGGGTCACAGGTGGTTTAGTATTTATCTAAAACCCTTCAATCATAATCTTAAGTAAAAACCTTTGTTATGTTCAAAACATCCCTGGTTCTATGATACAAAACTGTCTATTCTAAAGTGTTTATATTTATCTAAAAACTTCCCATCATAATTTTATGTAAGAACCTTTGTTAAGCTATGTTCCAAACATCACCCTAATAAAGGGAAAGTTAGTTTTATAACTAAATCATTCTAAATTCTTGAATATTTTCAAAATGATTTGAAAATCAAAGACAGTATCCTTTATTAGAGATATAGTAATGAAAGGATAAAGCTATTTTACACCTTATTGTCATTCTACATTTGCCAATAAGAAAATTACTATTATACAAGGTTTTTGATACTTTCAATTATTTCATTCATTAACAAATAAGTAACTGAGCTGTTCTCCAACTCATTAGTAGCTGAGCTCTTCCTCAACTCATTAGTAAATCTTAAGTTTTTTTTCCTCTTCAACCCCAACTCATCAACTTCAGTTACTCATTCACCCCATATTTAACCATCTCCAAACTAGAATGCACACACTACATGGCCAGCACCCAATAAAATAAATAAACTGTGAAGATATGGCTTGAGGACCAAACAAGTCACAGCAGTTATAAACCTATTTATTACTAAGGAGAGAAGATCAAATAAAAGTCTTCTCTGAAGATTATACAATGACAGCAACATTAATAATATTACCCTTTACAAGGGCCTCCTCGAGGATCTTGGAATGTTGTAGTCCTAGTGTTGTGATCCACAAAGTAACGGACATTTTCTGTTGTATAACGCATCTCCCAGCCTTCGGGTAGTGGATCTTCTTGCAGAGTTCTGCTAAGATAGAAACAATATCGCAGATAGAGGACCATTTAAAGCAAAGGAAGTAGGCACAGGATATAGTGGAGGAAGAATTTGGTACTTCTTTTCCATTTAATATTTACCATAATATTTACTCAATAACTTCTGGATAAAGGAAGTAGGTATAGGATATATGAGAAGAAGAACTTAACAGTTCTTTACCATTTACCATAAATTTTAGGTTAATATGAGAAGTTTAAGATTAATATTTTCCAAACATAAATAAATGTCAGAATTTGCTCAATATTTTACTAAATTCTCCCCCATAATAACTTCCAAAAGATTCAATCTTTCACAAGCCCAGTTTAACAAAATGGTTAATTTTATATAAAACTAGAATTTAATATATTTTTGCAACTGACATGTCTTACAATCCAATGAAATCTTTTGTTGTTAATATTTTTAAAGAATGAATCCCAGGATATCAAAGATAAGATTTACCCTTGTGTTCGTGGGTCTTCCCATTGAGTTGTTCGGTTTTTGTGATTAACAAAATACACTCTTCCATTTGCATCAACTCTCTTCTCTGTAAGAATACATCGAACTTGTGTTTAATACACAGAATACTGTTAACAATAACAAACATAGAACTACTGTTAACTATAACATGGAACTAGTGTAACTATAACACGGAACTAGTGTTAACTACAACATAGAACTACTGTTAGTTACTGTTAATTTAATACAGAATTAGAGTTAATTACTGTTAACTATAACACAGAACTAGTGTTAACTATAACACAGAACTAGTACTAACTATAACATAGAACTACTGTTAACTATAATATAGAACTAGTGTTAACTATAATATAGAACTAATGTTAACTATAATATAGAAGTACTGTTAACTATAACACAGAACTACTGTTAACTATAATATAGAACTAGTGTTAACTATAATATAGAACTACTGTTAACTATAATATAGAACTACTGTTAACTATAATATAGAACTAGTGTTAACTATAATATAGAACTACTGTTAACTATAATATAGAACTAATGTTAACTATAATATAGAACTACTGTTAACTACAATATAGAACTACTGTTAACTATAATATAGAACTACTGTTAACTATAATATAGAACTACTGTTAACTATAATATAGAACTACTGTTAACTATAATATAGAACTACTGTTAACTATAATATAGAAGTACTGTTAACTATAATATAGAACTAATGTTAACTATAATATAGAACTAGTGTTAACTATAATATAGAAGTACTGTTAACTATAATATAGAACTACTGTTATCTATACTATAGAACTACTGTTAACTATAATATAGAACTACTGTTAACTATAATATAGAACTACTGTTAACTATAATATAGAACTACTGTTAACTATAATATAGAACTAGTGTTAATTATAATATAGAAGTACTGTTAACTATAATATAGAACTAGTCTTAACTATAATATAGAACTAGTGTTAATTATAATATAGAAGTACTGTTAACTATAATATAGAACTAGTGTTAATTATAATATAGAAGTACTGTTAACTATAATATAGAACTAGTCTTAACTATAATATAGAAGTACTGTTAACTATAATATAGAACTAATGTTAACTATAATATAGAACTACTGTTAACTATAATATAGAACTACTGTTAACTATAATATAGAACTACTGTTAACTATAATATAGAACTACTGTTAACTATAATATAGAACTACTGTTAATTATAATATAGAAGTACTGTTAACTATAATATAGAACTACTGTTAACTATAATATAGAACTAGTGTTAACTATAATATAGAACTAATGTTAACTATAATATAGAAGTACTGTTAACTATAACACAGAACTACTGTTAACTATAATATAGAACTAGTGTTAACTATAATATAGAACTACTGTTAACTATAATATAGAACTACTGTTAACTATAATATAGAACTAGTGTTAACTATAATATAGAACTACTGTTAACTATAATATAGAACTAATGTTAACTATAATATAGAACTACTGTTAACTACAATATAGAACTACTGTTAACTATAATATAGAACTACTGTTAACTATAATATAGAACTACTGTTAACTATAATATAGAACTACTGTTAACTATAATATAGAACTAGTGTTAACTATAATATAGAACTACTGTTAACTATAATATAGAAGTACTGTTAACTATAATATAGAACTAGTGTTAACTATAATATATAACTACTGTTAACTATAATATAGAAGTACTGTTAACTATAATATAGAACTAGTGTTAACTATAACATAGAACTACTGTTAACTATAATATAGAACTACTGTTAACTATAATATAGAACTACTGTTAACTATAATATAGAACTAATGTTAACTATAATATAGAACTACTGTTAACTATAATATAGAACTAGTGTTAACTTTACTATAGAACTACTGTTAACTATAATATAGAACTACTGTTAACTATAATATAGAACTACTGTTAACTATAATATAGAACTACTGTTAACTATAATATAGAACTACTGTTAACTATAATATAGAACTACTGTTAACTATAATATAGAACTAGTGTTAACTATAATATAGAACTAATGTTAACTATAATATAGAACTAGTGTTAACTATAATATAGAACTACTGTTAACTATAATATAGAACTACTGTTAACTATAATATAGAACTACTGTTAACTATAATATAGAACTACTGTTAACTATAATATAGAACTACTGTTAACTATAATATAGAACTACTGTTAACTATAATATAGAACTACTGTTAACTATAATATAGAACTACTGTTAACTATAATATAGAACTACTGTTAACTATAATATAGAACTACTGTTAACTATAATATAGAACTACTGTTAACTATAATATAGAACTACTGTTAACTATAATATAGAACTACTGTTAACTATAATATAGAACTACTGTTAACTATAATACAGAACTACTGTTAACTATAATATAGAACTACTGTTAACTATAATATAGAACTAGTGTTAACTATAATATAGAACTACTGTTAACTATAATATAGAACTACTGTTAACTATAATATAGAACTACTGTTAACTATAATATAGAACTACTGTTAACTATAATATAGAACTACTGTTAACTATAATATAGAACTACTGTTAACTATAATATAGAACTACTGTTAACTATAATATAGAACTACTGTTAACTATAATATAGAACTACTGTTAACTATAATATAGAACTACTGTTAACTATAATATAGAACTACTGTTAACTATAATATAGAACTACTGTTAACTATAATATAGAACTACTGTTAACTATAATATAGAACTACTGTTAACTATAATATAGAACTACTGTTAACTATAATATAGAACTACTGTTAACTATAATATAGAACTACTGTTAACTATAATATAGAACTACTGTTAACTATAATATAGAACTAGTCTTAACTATAATATAGAAGTACTGTTAACTATAATATAGAACTAATGTTAACTATAATATAGAACTACTGTTAACTATAATATAGAACTACTGTTAACTATAATATAGAACTAGTGTTAACTATAATATAGAACTACTGTTAACTATAATATAGAACTAATGTTAACTATAATATAGAACTACTGTTAACTACAATATAGAACTACTGTTAACTATAATATAGAACTACTGTTAACTATAATATAGAACTACTGTTAACTATAATATAGAACTACTGTTAACTATAATATAGAACTACTGTTAACTATAATATAGAAGTACTGTTAACTATAATATAGAACTAATGTTAACTATAATATAGAACTAGTGTTAACTATAATATAGAAGTACTGTTAACTATAATATAGAACTAGTGTTAACTATAATATAGAACTACTGTTAACTATAATATAGAACTAGTGTTAACTATAATATAGAACTACTGTTATCTATACTATAGAACTACTGTTAACTATAATATAGAACTACTGTTAACTATAATATAGAACTACTGTTAACTATAATATAGAACTACTGTTAACTATAATATAGAACTAGTGTTAATTATAATATAGAAGTACTGTTAACTATAATATAGAACTAGTCTTAACTATAATATAGAACTAGTGTTAATTATAATATAGAAGTACTGTTAACTATAATATAGAACTAGTGTTAATTATAATATAGAAGTACTGTTAACTATAATATAGAACTAGTCTTAACTATAATATAGAAGTACTGTTAACTATAATATAGAACTAATGTTAACTATAATATAGAACTACTGTTAACTATAATATAGAACTACTGTTAACTATAATATAGAACTACTGTTAACTATAATATAGAACTACTGTTAACTATAATATAGAACTACTGTTAATTATAATATAGAAGTACTGTTAACTATAATATAGAACTACTGTTAACTATAATATAGAACTACTGTTAACTATAATATAGAACTAGTGTTAACTATAATATAGAACTACTGTTAACTATAATATAGAACTACTGTTAACTATAATATAGAACTAGTGTTAACTATAATATAGAACTACTGTTAACTATAATATAGAACTAATGTTAACTATAATATAGAACTACTGTTAACTATAACATAGAACTACTGTTAACTATAACATAGAACTACTGTTAACTATAATATAGAACTACTGTTAACTATAATATAGAACTAGTGTTAACTATAATATAGAACTAATGTTAACTATAATATAGAACTACTGTTAACTATAATATAGAACTACTGTTAACTATAATATAGAACTACTGTTAACTATAATATAGAACTAATGTTAACTATAATATAGAACTACTGTTAACTATAATATAGAACTACTGTTAACTATAATATAGAACTACTGTTAACTATAATATAGAACTACTGTTAACTATAATATAGAACTACTGTTAACTATAATATAGAACTACTGTTAACTATAATATAGAACTACTGTTAACTATAATATAGAACTACTGTTAACTATAATATAGAACTACTGTTAACTATAATATAGAACTAGTGTTAACTATAATATAGAACTACTGTTAACTATAATATAGAACTACTGTTAACTATAATATAGAACTACTGTTAACTATAATATAGAACTACTGTTAACTATAATATAGAACTAGTGTTAACTATAATATAGAACTACTGTTAACTATAATATAGAAGTACTGTTAACTATAATATAGAACTAGTGTTAACTATAATATATAACTACTGTTAACTATAATATAGAAGTACTGTTAACTATAATATAGAACTAGTGTTAACTATAACATAGAACTACTGTTAACTATAATATAGAACTACTGTTAACTATAATATAGAACTACTGTTAACTATAATATAGAACTAATGTTAACTATAATATAGAACTACTGTTAACTATAATATAGAACTAGTGTTAACTATACTATAGAACTACTGTTAACTATAATATAGAACTACTGTTAACTATAATATAGAACTACTGTAACTATAATATAGAACTACTGTTAACTATAATATAGAACTACTGTTAACTATAATATAGAACTACTGTTAACTATAATATAGAACTAGTGTTAACTATAATATAGAACTAATGTTAACTATAATATAGAACTACTGTTAACTATAATATAGAACTACTGTTAACTATAATATAGAACTACTGTTAACTATAATATAGAACTACTGTTAACTATAATATAGAACTACTGTTAACTATAATATAGAACTACTGTTAACTATAATATAGAACTACTGTTAACTATAATATAGAACTACTGTCAACTATAATATAGAACTACTGTCAACTATAATATAGAACTACTGTTAACTATAATATAGAACTACTGTTAACTATAATATAGAACTACTGTTAACTATAATATAGAACTACTGTTAACTATAATATAGAACTACTGTTAACTATAATATAGAACTAGTGTTAACTATAATATAGAACTACTGTTAACTATAATATAGAACTACTGTTAACTATAATATAGAACTAGTGTTAACTATAATATAGAACTACTGTTAACTATAATATAGAACTAATGTTAACTATAATATAGAACTACTGTTAACTATAACATAGAACTACTGTTAACTATAATATAGAACTACTGTTAACTATAATATAGAACTACTGTTAACTATAATATAGAACTAGTGTTAACTATAATATAGAACTAATGTTAACTATAATATAGAACTACTGTTAACTATAATATAGAACTACTGTTAACTATAATATAGAACTACTGTTAACTATAATATAGAACTAATGTTAACTATAATATAGAACTACTGTTAACTATAACATAGAACTACTGTTAACTATAATATAGAACTACTGTTAACTATAATATAGAACTACTGTTAACTATAATATAGAACTAGTGTTAACTATAATATAGAACTACTGTTAACTATAACATAGAACTACTGTTAATTTAATACAGAATTATAGTTAATTACTATTAACTATAACAAACATCTGACAAGGTGAATATGAAGCTGAGCTAAATACAGTTATATGTTTGATAACAATCACCCACAATCACTCTCAAACGTCAATCTTACTTTTCTCTCCTCTTGATAGACGTGGAAGATAGACGTTAAACGATGATGATGACTAAAAATATTAATATCTACAGAAGTGGAATATAAGAAAAGGGGAGACAATTATAGTTTAATGAATGATCTAAAGATAGGTGCAGACATATTAAAGAGTCTTCTTTGCCCTACATTGTCTTAATTTGCGAAAGTGGTGTTGGTGCTGATGACAGTGATAGTAGTATTGGTGGTGGTGGTGGTGGTAATGACAGTGATAGTAGTAGTAGTAGTGTCGACGTGGATGCTGAAGATATCGATAAAGTTGATGTTGCACCTCACATTGTACACACACACTCAAACACTTCAGAAATACATGAAACACTGTTGGTAACATAGAGGGAATTATGTAGAAAGAATACAGACCCCATCCCTGAGGCAAAGCATCCTGTGTATCACTTTCAGATGCTAACATTTGATTCTGTGGATAAAGAAAGCGTTGCTGTAGATGTTCCATGCTTCTGTTGTTTCGCCACTGTTGCCACTGCTGCCAGTTCAGTACCATATCTATGCTAGGTTTCTGCCATGTTGTCGTGCGAGTGTTGTGGTCAACATAATACACCCGGTTGCGACCGTCCACTCGACGTTCCCACCTTCAAAAACATTAAGGAAAACGTTTAGAAATAAAGCAAGCAAACCCTAAATACTACTACAACCATATAATATTTCATTTAACACTTTTAATAACAATCAAACTGCCTGGAACTACCTCTGGTGTTATGATACAGTACTGTTTGCTTTAAAGTGTTTATATTTACCTAAAACCCTTCCATCATAATTTAATGTAAACGATGATGATGATGATGAAGAAGCTTTGTTAAGTTATGCTCTAAACACCAGATGAATAATGGTTTCTGATTTAGGCACATGGCCAACATTTTGATGCTGAGAAGGTCAATTAAATCGACTCCAGAGCATTACTGGTACTATATTTCATCAACACCATAAGTATGAAAAGCAAAATAATGAGAAAGTTATTTAAGTCACTAACCCTCCCTCTTCTTAATTCTTGATTAATTTCAAAATTATAAGGAAATCATAGGTTGTGTGTTTCATTAGAAGTATGGTAATGAAAGTGTTAAAACCATAGGTAATGTCCATTAGAAATATGGTAATAAAAGTGTTAAAGACATATACAGTGTCTTTCATTAGAAATATAGTAATGACAGGATTAACTCATGCCAGAATGGGTTAGATGGATTTGCAAATATATTTTTACAACTCAATTAAATTTCTTTTTAAATGGAACTCAAGCATGATCACAGCCTAATGACATCAGTGAAAGAATAAAATAACACAAAATGAAGTTGGCCCCTGGGACACAAGGTGGTGTGTCGACTCTTAGCACAGAAGGCTGTATGTTCAAATCGTACCAGAGTTAATATCTAATGATTTTTTTAGAAGCTGCCATTAGAACTATGTCAGTGAATGGAATATAAACTATCAAAAGTTGAGTGTACAAATATTTCTTGTCACTTTTACCTTCAGCAATACAGTGAACCAGAGATAACGCCAATGATTCCCTTCCCTTCAGATGAAATGTCTAATGAAGCTATTATTCCTAAATAACTGTAATAACAATAGAAAAATTGAAACTCCTAAACTTACCCATGTGGAAGAGGTCTTTCCCATGTTGTAGTTCGAGTATTGTGGTCCACATAATAAACACGACCCTGAGGATCAAATCTCATCTGCCAACTAGAAATTGATACCAAAAACATTTTGCCAATATTAACAGAAAAAAAATTGCAGCACACAGAATTAACCGTTTTCATTCAAATTGCCTGAAAACTGCTCTTGGTCCTAAATGCTTATTTTTTAATCTTTCATCATAATTTTATTTAAGAACCTTTATCAAGTTATGTTCCAAATGAATTATTGTGAGAGAGAGAGAGAGAGAGAGAGAGAGAGAGAGAGAGAGAGAGAGAGAGAGAGAGAGAGAGTAGATAGATAGATTTGAATTATTTTTGAAGTATTTTCAACTTCAAAAATAATGTTAAAGTGTGTGTGTGTATGTGTGTAAATACAATTGTATAAAAAATATAAATATGTATATCTACAATGATGTATACATATCTATCTTGTATGTATGTGTATGTGCCTGCCACAGGTATATGGCACACACACATACAGGAATACTTCAGTCAAAGATAAGATTTAAAAAAAAAAAGATTATAATCACCCTAGTGGTAAAGGATCCTGAGGTTGCTGTAGCTGTTGTGCTTGAGCCTGTGCCTGTGCCTGAGTTGGAGGGGTTTGAGAAGATGCTTGCTGCGCGGCATAATTTGGAACAGTTCCACAAGCTCCTTCAGACGGTGGTACATGGGCTGCTGGTACTGTGACAGCTGGAACTCCTGCAGAAGCACCACCAGTGGAGCCACCAACGGCACCAGCTGTTGCACCACTTGGCATATGAGAAGATGAACTCGATGCAAGCGGTGAAACTGGACTGGGAGCCACACCGTTCTGAAGTTGAATACCTTTTGGTGTTTGCCCTCCTTCAGCACCCCGTCCACCGGATGTTGATGCTCCAGAGTTGTTGCTAGAAGGTGTGGATGAATCTACAAGAGATTAAAAGAAATGTCACTGTCTGCCAAAACTACCAAACTACAAACATTGTAAAGTGATTCTGTAGGTCACATGACATAAATTCTTCATAGAATACATTTTGTTTGTTTAGGGATTTTTATTTTGTTTTTTCCACCCATTTGGGAAGAAAAAAATTTCCTAAAACAACAAATAAAGAAGTGATTCACGTTGTTGTGTCATAGACGACTTCTATTTCTGATGCTAACACTAAAACTACTCCAGAATTTTCAGTTGAATTAATAAGAAGATTCTAGCATCAAGTCATTCTATTTCTCCTTTTATTAGTTCTACTGTGACATATTTGTGATAGAAGTAAATGATTTCCTTAACTAGGATATATAACTGAGTGTCAGATACACACGGAAGAAGTTTCAGGAACAACTAAATGGTGGGCTGAGGAGGTGTCACTGATGCAGAAGGATGAGAGATGTATTCTGTATGTGTGGAAAAAATGCTATGATTTATGGGAGTCAGAGATAAGTAATGAATGTGATGCAGCAGAGAAATGGATATGTTTTTTGTTTTATTTTATAATTCTTTCCAATCTTAGGAACTAAAGGCTCATTGTAAGCAGTGTAAAGATTGCTACAATTGTTTCCTTAATTCCTTTGATACCAAACTACCTGAAACTACTGAGGTTCTACAATATGAAGCTATTTATTTGAAAAGTGTTTATCATCATTATTATCACTGTTTTATGTCCCTGTTCCATCTAAATCTACAGTACACTAGACCCCAAACAGGTTGTCCATCGGAACTTCTGTATGTTGATGACCTGGTTTTATAGCTAAATTTGTGGAAGAGCTACAAGAAGAAATTCTGACCTCTGGAGTCAAAATGTGTTGAAAAATGAAAGTTTTGCTAAGACCTTGATCCCGTCAAGGAAGTGGCCTTGCTTTATATGTAAAAAGGGAGTAGATAGAAACTCTATAGGGTGTACACAATGTGAATCTTGGGTACACAAGAGATGTAGAGGGAAAGCAAGCAGATGAACAAAAGTTCTCAACAATCGCTAGATAGTTTCTCTAGAGATTGTTGACAGCTTTTGAACCTAGGTGACCAAATTAACAGTGGCAGAAGGTGTTCTGAAAGTGTGTTAACCAGGATAAAAACAGGCTGGAAGAAATTTAGGGAGCTGGTAACTCTGCTGACAACAAAGGGTTTGTCTCTCAGAGTAAACTGTATGATGCTTGCATGTGAACTGCAATGCTTTATGTCAGTAATACACTGCTCTTGACTGAAGAAAACCTGAGAAGGTTAGAAATAAATAAAGTGAATATTCTTTGCATAAACATCGTAGCATAGGCAAACTGAGAGAAAAATGGGATAAGAGGAATTGGATGTAATGTGCAAGAGAGAAGACTGCAATAGTATGGAGATGTGATGTATCTGGCAGATAGCTGTGTAAAAAAATGCAGAAAAATTCTCAGTGGCTGGGACCCATGGAAGATGCAATCAAGTCAACACAAAACAATAAAGCTACAGGTTTGGATAATATACCAACAGAAGTATGGAAAGCATGCATGAACAATGAGGTGCTTTGCTTGAAATCTTCCAAAAGACGTTCCAAGGTGAGGTACTGAAAATCTGGAGAAAAGGAGGAACAGTGTCTCTACCTAAGAAGGGTGACCTGAGATCGACAGAAATTACAAGGGAATTACTTTGTTAGTAGTTGCAGCTAAAATCTACAACAGAATATGACCACATCTATACACGAAACTCAAAAAAAAAATCAAAATATACACACACACAGTTACATATATATTTACACACACACACACACAGTTACATATATATTTACACACACACACACACACACATATATATATATATATATATATATATATATATATATATATATATATATATATAGATAGATAGATAGATAGATAGATATTGATATATATATGTATTAGAATCATCATAATCATCATTTAGGATGCTTTTTTCTTGTAGTTTCCATTTACCAAATCCACTAGTAGGGTATTAATCAACCCAAAGATATAGTAGATCTGAGTTGTTGAAGTTGCTATGGTGCTAAGATTGAACCTGAAACTACATGGTTCCAAAGAAAAATACTTTTAACCACTCAGCCATACCTGCTCTGGAATAAATCTGTTACATCTGCTGACATTTCATTAGTCTAAAAAAGTTTAATGTCTCTCAAACCTGGAGGCTCATCAGGCTGGTGCTTATCCAGGTTTCTGATGTGTTAAGCGACCGAGTGTAGAAGATTTCCCCCTAGACAGGATGCCAGTCCATTGCAGGGTTAAATCCAACAACTGTTGCTGGTACTCATTTTCAGCTGAGTTATACTGGGGCAAAATAAAATGAAGTGTTTTCCTCAAGAATACAACACACCCAGTCCAGGAATCAAATCCATGACATTATGATTGTAAGTCCAACAGCCTTACCACTAGGTCACACACCTCCACATTTCAATAGGAATGATTAAAAACGTTAATCTGATGAAGGATGTGCAATAGCCCTTTATGAATTCATCATCATCATCATCATCATTGCAAATATATATTGCAAATCATTGCAAATATATATTGAAAGAATCAGTCTAATTTTATGGATGGAATAAGTAATATTCAGTTTGTTCATGAAACATTAAAGTTGTGTTTGTGGATTATATATATATATATATATATATACACCACCCCTTTCAATGTAAAGTTATGTTGGTGTCACAACATCCAGCCCGAAACAAATGAGGTTGTGTAGGTGTCACGACAAAAAAAAACACAGTCCACGCTGTAATGTGGCCGTGTAGGTAACACGGTAAAAACCTCCCAGTTCCACACTGTAAATGTGGTTGGTGTTAGGAAGGGCATCCAGCCGTAGAAAACCCGCCAGACAGTCCTATGCGAGCAAGACAACCACTCTTGCCTCAAGTGGGAAAACTCCCGTCCAGACCCATGCAAGCGTGGAATATGGATGTTAAACGATGATGATGATGATGATGATATATATATATATATATATATATATATATATATATATATATAGGTAGATGGAGAAAGAGATGTGATACATATATAGAGAGAGAGGGGCACAGAAAGGTGGGGTACATAGAGAGAGAGGAGGTAGATGGAGGAGAGAGAGGCAAGTACATGGAAAGAGAGAGGGGCTACATAAGATAGAGAAAAAGAGGTAAGAATGAAAATATTTGACAAAATTCATATCATCTGCTAATATCTGTCACTCTTTTTTGTTTTATATGTATACCATAAGTAGTAAATAAATATTTTAGAACTTTTTTGATAGATCATAGCATTCATGGATAAAAAAATAATCCTCTATATCATTATTTACAATGATAAATGGTAGATAAAAACAAATGATTAATAATATCTAAGAAATTCAATAAATTTAGCCTGAAAAAAAGAAAGAGAAAAATATCTTCATAAGATTATTTTAAGTTCCAATCATAATGAAAGGTATAATAATTCAATGAAATAGAATTTAAACAATGATCAGATGTGGAGAGATTTTAAGGGGAAAATGGCAACCCTCAACTTCCTTCAAATTACTGAACTGAATATATATATTTTTAAAATCATTAAAAAAGAAACCCCTAAATAACCTATTATGTATATGTGTAAGTATGTATGTATGTATGTATGCATGTATCTCGTTCAGCGCATCGGTAGGGGTTCTCCTACATGGATATAAAGTAGTGGCCGTACTCGAAAACGAGTTGGCAGCCACCATGTATGCATGTGTGTATATATATATATATATGTAAAATTATAACTATTTGAATGTAGAGAGCTATATAGGAGAGTATATGATCACCTAATAGTTTTGTACAAAGCTTTATGTACAAGGTACAGGTAGAAGGTATGAGAGATATTCTTAAGGTAAAAAATACAGTAAGATAGATGTAAACACAGTTCATGTCCAACCAAAGAGAATGATGAGAGTCTCTTACATAAGATATAGTGTGGCTTGATACCAATAAATATTACAAGCACTCATTTTATCTACCTTCTTTTACTCAAGTTAAGATAAGTAAAACTGAGCCCCAGCAGGATTTGAACCTAGAAATATCAGGCAATGAATTAGTAAATATGAAGAAAGGATCTCGTCAAATTCTCCTTCACTCTAAACTGACTCCACCACCCTAGACATATGTAGAGATCAGAGAGAGAATCATAAACTTATCATAATACAATGGTGTCCATATGAAAACATAAGGTTGCCACAAATTGGTGTGTATGTGTGTGTGAGATTGTTCTGTATACAACCAAACAAGAGAACTTTATTAATTTTGAAATAAAATAAAATTGAAAAAAAACTAGCAATATCAAAAACAACCATGCAAGGTGAAAATAATGTTAAAATAATTTAACAAGCAGTCAGTTGAAAAAGACAAATAATAAACAATGAGAATTACAAAAAAAAAAATGAAGAAAATTTGGTTGAACAGCTACTGCTTACTTTGTGGTGAAGTGCTGGATATGGAGACAGGGTTTGGTGCTAGAGCATTGTGGGAACAACAAGAAGAGGATGAAGAGGTGGCCCTGGGATTTTTAGGAACAGGTCGCCGAATAGGGGGGTAATACATAGCTGGCAAGGCAACTGCATCATTGATGTTGGCAGACTGTGACCGCGTTGGAGTGCCAGTGGCACTGGACTGGGATGGCGATCGAGTCAGGCTGGGTCTGCGATAACAGCTTGAGCCCTCGGAAGCTGAAGAAAACATTAAAGCACCAGAAGTTCCATTTGGCACATTAGGATGACCTGAAAATGGCAAAGAGGGAAGAGATGGGAATAACTGGAGAGATATTTTAAATGTCTGGTCAATAGGGGCTGATTGATCAAGAAAACGTATATTTGCTAAGTTGTTGAAGATGGAGTGAGAAACAAGAATCATATAAATATTTCATGCTGCTTACACAGAAGGACTTGAGAGGGGAAAGAGATGAAGATATAAACATACAGAGATATATCCATATGTATTTAGTCTTGCTGTGAAATTAGGCCCCATGATGGCCTTTTATGCAGCATGAGATGGGGATAAAATTGACTGGTTTTACTGATGAGGGTTTGCCTATGTTTATTGTTGTGGATGAATGGCCATCTACCCCAACTATGGGATAAATAGTCTCACCAACCCACAATAGGTCAACCATGGTGAATACGGCTACACCCCTGAAGACATAACCAAAACCAAGCAGCAAGTGGTGAAGATCAACCAGGGAGGGGTTCCGCCAACAGGAGTGACATTGGATTGGATTGCTAAGCAACAATAGAAAATGACTAAATGACTACTACTTAAAATGTGAACAAGACTGTGCTTAGGTAGAATTCCATTACAGAAGAGGCTGATAAGAAATAGTAGATAGTAATGGTATATAACAATAGTAACAATAAAACTATCCTGAAATGGGGTGCTACAAAGACCTGTATCCTGCAATACTCCCTAGAACCCTTACTGCTAGTGGTAATGAAGATAACAGTAATAATAAACACAATGATAATCATAATGGTGGTAATAATGATAATAGTAATGGTGATAATAATACACAATGTTGATGAGATAATAAAGTAAGTTAATGTAGTGTGGAATGAAATGAAATAGGAAAAAAAAAAAAATGAAATAATCATCCCCCACATTTGACTTTCTCTGCATTCTTTCTTTTCTTTTGTGCAATGACGCTTGGCCTCCACCCCTCTGCTTCTCGAGTATCTCCTTTGCTCCTTCCTGATATTCTCCATATTCTTTCTATTACTGTTCACATCTCCCCATAAAGATCCCCCCCCCCCCCACACCACCACCACCACTGGGCTTTCCTTGTTTATACTGTTTCTCTACCACAGAACAGTTCTGTGAAAGACTCCTCATTTTGCCATGGTAAAGAATAGTTTGGTATTGATTACTTATTTGCATATTTGTCAGCATCGTGTGTGTGTGTGTGTGCGTGCGCGTGTGCGTGTGTTTAAAGAGGAACAGAGCAATGTAGAATTTAATTCTACATAGCTCTGTTCCGCTTTAAGTACCGTAGACTGACTTGTCTGACCAACGTCCAATAGATTAATACCCTTTGATCTTTGCAGCAGAGAAGCACTGGGTGTAATTAATGAATGGTATTCTCTGGATGGTTATATCTCTCGACACTTGACAACCCCTACCTCTTCCACCACACCTACCAGCTCACAAAGCTGACATCAAGTGTCATTCGGGGACCGTCTGCTATCGATATAACATCAAATTAGCAGGCTAAAGTAAGTTTTCCTGTTTGGCCTTCTGTTGTTGTTTTAACGTGTGTGAGTGTGCATAAGACGAAGACAAAGATATTGAGCAAGTAAGTGATAAATCTAAACTAGGTAACAATCTCATTTAGAGAAAAATTATATAAAAACAATAAATAAAAACAACAAAAATATCTCTCTATATCAAGATCCTTACCATTTATGGTATTGATAGTATAGATGAATATATAACCTCCTCTTTCAATGATTTCTTTCAATAACTGAAGAACCATCACCACTCCCACAACCAACATCACAGTTATTAACAACTTAGATTAGAATGGCGTTTTACTTATCTTCATTAAATATTGTGATATAATGAGTGGAATGAAGTGTGTAATTCCATTTACAAAAGTACAACTGACAGAGAGATTGACATCTGTTCACTCCTATAGGTAAATGCTGAACAGGTCTTGTTGTCTACAACAAGTGCTTTAAGGCCATTTTCCCAGTTAAAGCAGGAGTTAGCCTTGTGTGTGATGGTGGTGGTGATGATGATGGCGGATGACAAGCTTCTCCATTTTACCCTTCTGCTACTTCCTTCCACATTCATTTCCACCATTCCTCTCACTCAGTCACTATCATGTCCTCAACACATGACCCAACCATCTCAATCTATTTCCTTCACAACATTCATCGCTGGCTCTATTCCCATCACTCCTCTCACTCAGTCACTATCATGTCCTCAACACATGACCCAACCATCTATTCAATTTCCCTTCACAACATTCATTACTGGCTCTATTCCCATTGTGTCCTGTTAAATACCTTTATCCCATGACCTAAAGCGATGTCTTAATCCATTCTCTTTAGGGAGTCAACAACAACAACAACCCTCCACTTCACAAGATTACAGAGTTTTCAGTTTCCAAGCAACACCTTATCTTAGGTGTTGCTTGGAAACTGAAAACTCTACTCATCAATTATATTGTTCCCGTAACTGGGAAGATGTACTTTTTTCATTAATAGTACTTACATACAGAAAATATTTCCCATGCAGTACTGCAATAATATAAGTAGAAAAATACTCTCATGTCTTTGTTGGTTCCAATGTTGTAAAGGAGATGTTTATAAATTAGAAATGACTGTTTATTTTAAAAATATTAATTCTATCAGTGTGATTATTAAAAAACAAAAGAATTTATGCAAATGTTGCTCTCTATTAAAACAAAGCAGCAAAAATCATTATTTTAACAAATTCTTACTATTTAGAAAGCATGCCTGTAATGTAACTATGAGCACAGACAGTAATGAGGATTAGAAAGCTAACCAACTAATAATGTTCAAAGCAGACTATTAGGATAGAACTATTTTTATTTTTTTTTAATGAAGGACTATCCAACTGAGGAGTAGAATACTGGTCTAAAATGTATAATTTGCTTGATGAGATTTTCATTAACTTATGTTTTTAATTTCAAATCCTGCTATGGCCGACATAGCCTTCCATCTATATGGTAGTAGTGATAAAACAAGTACTAATAACATACTGAAATGAATACTTAATAAAACTCACAAAAAAAAAAAAAAAAAAAAAAGCTATATCTTGCATACCAGGACAGGAAATATTCATGCTTGATTGGCTGTAACAATCAAACCAACCTTTTTCTTTTTATCAATATTAAAACTAGGTCAATTAAAAACAAAAATGAATAAATTTGATTAGCAACTTTCTTTGGTCACCTTCAAGCTAAGTTATTTCAAGTTAACAAATCTAATGTAGACTAATATATTAATTACATTTTCACATCGTGTGTTTTTACAGAAGATGTTCATTGATGAAATAACAAGATATACAAAATAAAAATCACTTTGTTTAGATAGATAAGAAAGCTCCAGAATTTTTTAACAGAACAAGTACTTTGTTCTGTACAAAATGTTCTTCAATACTATCAAGCTATTGTCCCTGGCATATGATCGTTATTAGATATCAATCATCGATAGTTAATTAATTTCATAAAATTACTCTTTTTTTCTAATCTTTACATTATTTTCAGCTTCCTTTCTTTTTTATTAAGTTGGCAGAGGTGAAATTAGTTTTGTAACAACAGTGTATTTCTATGTTTCTTATCCATTAACAATTCTCAACCCTGAGATGGGAGGAGAATTGTGAAGTGGTCGATGCAACAGGTGTTGCTGCCCATTCTTCACAATAATGCTGCTACCCTTTTGTCTGCAGTTTGCAGCTGAGATATACCAACTAGACTGGGGTGTAGAGTCTGCTGCACCATACCACAGCTGAGATATACCATCTAGACTGGGGTGTAGAGTCTGCTGCACCATACCACAGCTGAGATATACCATCTAGACTGGGGTGTAGAGTCTGCTGCACCATACCACAGCTGAGATATATCACCTAGACTGGGGTATATTGTCTGCCCCCCCCCTTCCTTTCGTTATTTAATTTTGAATTGGCAGTATCGATAGAGGGTTGGACGCCATGCTTTCTAGCATAGTTACGTCCCTTTACGTCTGAGTTCAAATCCCGCCGAGGTTAACTTTGCCTTTCATCCTTACAGGGTTGATAAAATAAAGTACCAGTAATGTACTGGGTAATTGCTGGCCTTGTGCCTAAAGTAGAAACAATTATTTAATTTTTTTATTGCCAGCATTATTTAGTATAATCAAATATTTTTTTCTGAACCTTTCAAGGTAATATCAGAGTACATTCTCCTGCTAAACTTTGGTTTCTTAAAGGTTTGCTAATATGACTTATTTTGTCTTTCATCCTTTTGAGGTCAATAAAAAACGTACCAGTCCAGTACTGAGGTCGATTCTTCTATATATCTCTTTCTCACTTCCTCTCTCTATCCTTCTCTGGAAGAAATCTGCTATCTTCAAACCTGGAGAGTGATGGGCTCCACCAGGCTTTAAAAAATGCTCAAGGAATGCTGTATACCACTATGGTGCCTCTACAACTTCATCAGGAGTTATGGGTCCATACCATACCTTACTACAACCAACTCATCCATTCACAACAAGAGATTAATTAAATTCTACTCTATAAATATTAATATTAATCATGCCATAATATATATAATGAGACTCAATGCAGATTAAAGAAAGCAGCACCAAGATCATCCAAAACAATGTTAATATATCAGACATTAATAGAAGAAATAATGGTAAATTACATTCCAAAATCTAATACAGATTGTTGTACAAGAAATGTTAGGATATCCCCCTCATTATTTAACATATGATAGAAAGTGCAAAAGAATTTGTTAATTATAAATTGAATTAAAACTCTTAATATTAATATACAAGACAGCCTCCACCACTGTCAAATAAATCTAAGTAATCTTATATTTTAGAAGCAACCATCTCTAATTGAAATGGTTGGATCAACAAGCAAAGCTATATACATATGCAATGGCAACTAAAATTTATGTTTGTCTTGTAGTACACCATAATATGATGGGTGGCAACTTGGCTGTCTTTAGAATATCAGAATGCTTTGCAGTATTTGTTTCAGCTCCCTACTCTCTGAATTCAAATCCTGCCAAGGTCAACTTTGCCTTTCATCCATTCAAGGTCAATAATAAAAAGTACCAGTCTAGTACTGGGGTTGATTCTTTTTCTATATCTCTGACCTCCATTCTCATTATCCTGCTCTGGAAGAAATCTGTTATGTTCAAACCTGGAGAAAAGATGGGCTTCGCCAGGTTTCAAAAATGCCTTAGAAACGCTGTATATCAATTCATTCCCCTACGACTCCCCCAGGAGTTACGGGTCCATACATACTCCATTGTATCAAAAATGAAACACTGTTGGAGTGTCAGTTATTTATAGAATAATTTAGAAAAACAGACTGTGCAAAGAAAGCAACATATCATAGGTACATAGTTCCTATACAATAATATGGTGAACTAATTCTATATCTGTATTTACAGAGAAGCAGAATATTTTGAAAACACAATTTTTAATAGTATGGGTGCGCTTACAAAATCCATTAAAGCTTTGTAATAAGCACAATACCCACCTTATAAATTGCAGGTGTGCATAGATTTTATATATGTAGGTGATGCCCAAGCATTATCACAGTCAAATGAAATCAATTAAAAGAATGTATGTGTTTGTTGATGGGTGTTAAATAGACAAAATGTTGATAAATATATACACGTGTTTATGTCATTTTTCAATGTCCTCAAATTATTATAGCAGCTAAGACAACAGTTTCCAGCCTAATTAATTATGTTTTGTACCTGTTTTGTAACCGCCAACTGCTTGAAACACTTTAAATCATCATCAACATCACATTTAACGTCTATTTTCCATGCTTGCATGGGTTAGACGGATCGTCCACATTATGATACAAGCCTGACCAGTTGGCCACTCTGTAACTTGCTTAAACTGAACTGTATTTTATGTGTTGTATAATTTATTATTGTTTCAAGAGCTTCCGTATATTAGTCACATAAGGTGGAGCAGATCAGATGAAGGTTTTAACACCACACAGGTGACCAGGTTAGTGAGATGTGATGGAGGTTTTAACACCACACAAAATAAATGGAAAGTAAACGTCAGGTTTTTTTTTAATTTTTTTACTGCCTAAATATTCATAAAAAATTGGAATTCTATAATTTAGAATCTTAAAATTCCTTCTTACTAATATAAATATTGAAGCTTCTGTTTATATGCCAAAATTTCACTGATTTTACTGCATAAAACTTATCTTTAACCTAATTTGAATAAAAATAAATAAATACCAACATTTCAAATTTAAAAAAGGAAAAGAAGCTTAAAAAAATGAGTGTTTGAGGACCCTACCCCGACACTACCGAGAATAGTTGAAGGATGAGGGAGGAGGAGGAAGGAGAAGAAGGAAAAGGAGGAGGAAAATAAAAATAAAGAAAGGGCATAGTTAAATTAAGAGGAACAGTAAAGAACTTACCATTAATGGCTGCACTGTGTCGCTTTGGAGGAAGATGTTCTATTCTGACATCCATTCCATGTAGCACAATAGACAAATCTCCAATTTTACCTTTTCCATTGTGTTTTAAATCCAACTTTTTTGAATGAAAACTGACTAGAAAAAATAGGGGTCATAATCAATGATAAGTGTTTAGAAATATTAGGGGTCATAATCAATGAAGGATAACTGTTTAGAAAGAATAGGGGTTATAATCAATGATAAGTGTTTAGAAATATTAGGGGTCATAATCAATGAAGGATAACTGTTTAGAACGAATAGGGGTTATAATCAATGAGTGTAGAGTTCAAAGAAATAGTTGGAAGGATAGAATTTACATGAAAATTAAAAAGAAACATAACATCTAACAATAAAAGCACCCAATACATGCTGTAAAATGGTTGGTGTTAGGAAGGGTAACCAGCTGTAGAAAGCTTGCCAAACAAAGGGTTGGGAGGACTCTTCAGTTTAAATGATGACAATGATCTAATGGTACATTTTTATTTCGTGAATACAATAAATAAAGGAAACTCGAGTGACTAATGCAAATATTTCATAGATCCAATGGACAAAATGGTGAATGTGAAACCCTTGAAGAATGATGAGGAAGATACATTGAAAAAACCAGTCTATCCACCAGTGGGGCTCATTCTTGAAAATCACCATCTCTACCCTGATCAAAATAAGCAGGGATTAAGAACATGATTTAATCAAATGTTCAAATGTACAAGTAAAATTTGGTTCCTAGAAACATCCTGACATTTATATATTTTTTTGTTTTCTTTCCTAACTTATTTGGGGAGAGAAGGGTAGCATCAATAATTCCTCCTTTTCTCCAGAACCTCCAAGACTGGTTAAAAGAAGGAAGGGCTTTATTCTCAAATGAGAGACCTGGTCCAAATGCTTGCAATATAATTAACTCCACTAAAGATATCGAAGGACCAGTGGTATTAAATTGAGCAACATATTAATTCCATCCTTTAAGAAATGGAATAAATACCACAAGGCACCTCATTCTTCACTTTAATAATTCTGCTAATTCACTCTATAATTTATATCATTCACTCACCCACCCCCAGAGGACAAAGTTGATGACTTAATGTGTACTAACTAGGGTTTAAATAATATCAATCATACAAAATTATTGTTAATTATCACTTACATTTTCCATGATTTTCTTTCAAAAGTGGGTACAAATCAAGTATAACCTCTCCTAGTAAGGAATTAGCTCGAATGTGGTTCTGGTTTAAGACACGGAAATCTAATTTAGAATAAGGTGTCACCAACCTGAAAAATATAGGCAGAATTAACATTATTAAAAATTAACATTATTTATGAGGAAAAGTAAGAAAAAATATATATTTTAAAATGGCAGAAATTATATAGAGAAAAAGAAAACATTTCTTGTTTTAAAAAAAGGGTGTGATTAAAATGTTTATTAAATATTTAAAACATTTGAAATACTCCAAAAATTAACTCACACAGTGAAATGTTCATTCCATTCAGGATTTGTAGATTTTCGACATACTTCTGTTTTCTTCGGTGACATACTATCAACACTGAGTTCCAAATATGGATCAGGTTTAAATAAACCTACTGCAGTCAACCTGGCTGATTGCACTAAAGTTTTAAAAAACAAAAACAAAAAAAATAAACATTAATCCATGCTAACATGGAAGATGGATGTTAAATGATGATGGTGATATATAATAAAATAAGTTATATAATTAAATAAATCTATATATAAATTTGGCCAACTTCCATCCGTCTGTCACACAATGTGTGTGTCTTGTGTGAATGTTTGTGTGTTTGTGTGAATGTATGGATGATATCTGTGGAAGAAGACCTGGCAAACATGGACCTGGTCGGAGTGCAAGCTCATGACATGGATTACAACCATGTAGAATGTAGGTTCCTTGTTGCCCAATGGTACTGTGGAGGATGAGGAGGGGGGGGGGGAGAAAAAGAAGAAGAAAACTCTAAGAAAATACAACTACCAAATCAAGTATGAATAAATAAATATCTAAACAACTTCCTTGAAGGTGGGGCACAGTATAACCAACAGCTGCTACCGCTGTTATTTATATCTTTCAACAGTGACCTAATAATCTTCTACTACTAATACTGGGAAATCTGGGAATATTTTAGACTGACTGTGATATGTTATATTGGACATTACTGTAATTTGTATAACATAAGAAGACAGCAATAAAGGAATGACGCAAGCAGAAAGAAATACGTGAAGAGGTGGGGTGGCAGTGGGATGAGGGTTGATTTTCCAGTTGGATGTGATCTAAAGCAAGTAGCAATTAATTTAGTTTACTAGAAATATAACAGCAATTCCATAAGAGAGCAGTGAAACATACCAGAGTTGTTGAAATTAATTATGAGGAAATTATGAAGAAAGACCAGGTTTATGATTGCCTCTTTGAAAATGTAATGTAGCTCACTCTACTGGTTACTATTATTAAGTCAGGGGAATACTGGAATGAAGTGTAAAGCCATAATGGCAGTGGGTTTCCCCTTTCATTACCATATTTCTAATGAAAGACATTGCCTATGTATGATTTTCAAATAATCAAAATATTTGGAGCGATTTAGTAAAATAACTTTAAAGAATCACTGGACAGTTTTTACAGGCAAAACCAACCGACAGGAGACTATATTGAAAGACACTTCTCCCCAGGTTTCATCAAGGTAGGATTGCAGCTAAGATCATGTGGGAACAAAATCAGTTTCTTAACCATATGGACAGCTAGCACCTATTCTTATCTCCATGGCTATACCTGTTGCACCAATACTTGGTTCAGGGATTTATATGATAAACACACAAAACATGCACTAAGTTAAAGACATATACAGTATACACAGTTGATATAATAATTATTAATGGTGATTGATTACTTCAAAATTTCCCCAATATTGGAACAGGGAGGGGTATCAAAACATAGATAACACTGTTTAGATAAGCCGTGTTGGGGGTGGAGCTTTAAAGTGAACAGTCACCATTGATATTCCTTATATATATATATATATATATATATATCCTAACTCAGTGTAGTTAACTATTTGCCTAGTCAATTTCTACAGGCTAAAAGAAATAATTAAATAAATGTCATATGGCTGTACATCGTGGAAGATAATCTGTATCATTTGTCTATTATTTCTTCATAATTATATTTTAAACTTATAGCCTCGTTTAAATGATTTTTTTTATTTGGTTGAGGAAATACTGTATATATTTTATCTAATAGTTCTTCAGACTTGCAATTTTATATATAGCTCTGATTAATGATTATCTTTGATTAATGATTATATTGAGCCACACCGTGAAAGGCTGCCAAACTCATATATGTATCTGTGACTATGTCTAATTATATATATATACCCCTTTGAATTATATATATATATATATATATATATATATATATATACATATACACACACACACAAGATTTCAACATGAATGGACCTGTTATTTTTATCTAAAGACATTTTTTCCAATTCCATCCCGCCCGTCCCCTCAATATATCTTATTTCTCATTCTTTCTTCTGATGAAGGACTAGCGGTCCGAAACGTTAAGACCCTCTTCCTGCGATATCAAGCGTTAACCTAATATATCCCTTCCATATACTGTACTGATCGTGTTATTTCTGTTTACCTTTTACACACACACATATATATATTTATATACACACACACACACACAATATTTATACACACACACACACACATTATTTATATATATATATATACACATATATATATGTAACTATGTATACAAACACAATATTTACAAACCTATACAGGGTGCGGATGTAGAATTAGTGCCTCTGTTTAAGCAAAGATTAAAATACTATTTTGAAAGCTTAGATGTAACTAATATTGCTTTCCTTTCATATTGTACCTGACTTTTAAAGAATGGCAAACCGTGACAGATGAAATGAATACAAGTGGCCTGGAGAGTAGAATAGGAAGTACACAGCATGAATAAAAAGACCATTGTTGACAACTTAAATCTCCCACTGCACATAGTCCAGAGGGTGAGGAATGTTAGGAAAACTCATAATTGCAGTAATTAAAGAGTGAGAGATGCTGATTTCATCCCAAAAGTTCAGCAGTTCATTGAGGAAGACCCCCTCCATTGGGATAAGTGAGATTGCCAGGCAACTGGGCTTGTTGAGAAGACTGTTAGGACTTGTTACAAGTCTTACGAGTTTGAGAGAGGACAGCTGCTCATTCAGAAGTCCAAAGAGAAATGAGTGACGAAGGCAAAGAAGCCGTAGAAACACACCCTGGAATCAAAAACAATATATATGCCTTAGGTATCGTTAATTATTAATCATCATCATCACCGTTTTACGTCCGTTCTTCCACGCTAGCATGGGTTAGACGGGTTGTCCTGTTGTGGGCAGTGTCTGGTCGGCTGACCATGCTTTGCTCATACAGGAACTGATCTGGCTTGATTTCTACAGCTGGATGCCCTTCCTAACACCAACCTCATTTACAGTGAGTGCTGGGTGCTTTTTCGTGGCGCCTACACGTCCACTTTACAGTGTGGGCTGGGTGCTTTTTTGCCGTGGCACCTCCACGACCACCTTGCGGTGGGGGGTGTGGGGGCATATTGTCTATATGCTTCAGCTTGTACCCATTAATATTAGTTAAAATTAAATGTCTGTTTACACTGCTAACAACACTCACACACATTCTTCAGTAGACATTCAAATGCTAACTCTTTGTGAAGGCTCATGGTTTAGTGGTTAGAGAGTTGGATCCACAATCCTGAGGCTGTAAGTTCGATTCCCAGACCAGGTGATGCTTTATGTCCTTGAGCAAGGCACTTTATTTCATGCTGCTGCTCTTTCTGCCAGGAGATGCAACCACTAGACAATATCAGCAATGGAAAGACCAATGGGAAGATTGTTTCTTTTGTCTGATTTAACGAGTTCCACCCCACTTAATAAGAGAATGAGGTCTGGGATATTGTCAATCATGTAAAAAAAAAAGAAAAGTTAAAGAAAAAAAAACTTCTTACCTGTGACCTGAAGTTGACAGTACTGTGGACTGCAACTGCCTGCAGATGCCTCACCCATACTGTTAGATTTTCAATTGAGCCACTGAGCTGTGGAAATAAAAAGGCAAAAATAATATAAACTGAAGAGGAAATAATACAGTTAATCTTTAAACAAATGTCAGTGTTTTGTGTGAAGAATACAAAGGCATACAGTATTTATAAAGAAATCCAGTCTGTCTGTCTCTCTTTCTCTCTCTCCATCTATCTATCTGTTCTACGATAGATTAATTAGAAGAGTTGTAGTGCCCATGATTTTTTCTGGCTTTCCCAAGATAGCAAATATTTGCAGATCACTCAAATAGAACCTGTACTTACAAATACCTTCGAGTAAAAAAAAAAAAAACCCAACAAAGTTGACCATAACTACTCTATAACGACACCATAAAATTTCAATAAATTAATTTATCCCTCTTGCATTTTTTTAGAATTTAAACAACACTAATTGTTATTTGCACGGATAAAAAGATCAAAAATAAAAAAAAAAAGAAGCATCGACAAACAGATGTCTGTATGTACACACACAGATCTATATATATCTATGGTGGAAGCATAGGTTGGGTGGTACATAAATTTAAAGATTTGTCTGTATGACACACACAAAGATCTTTATATCTATGGAACATAGGGTGGTATATAAATTCAAAGGATGTGTCTGTATGCATACGCACACATATATCTATACTAGAAGCATAGATTGAGTGGTATATAAATCCAAAGAATTTGCATAATATATGCTGTCCATTGAACTATGGAGTAGGAGTGACATCTAGAACAATGCAGAATGTGTATTACAATGACCTACTTATAGATAGTAAAGGAAAACTTCTGTATTCAAATGACCTATTTATAGATAGAATACAGAAGTTTTTCTGCACTATGATACATGTGGGGAATTAAATAGCTAAAAGGACACCATTAAAGCTTAATATCATGGCATGGGATAAAGCTATGGTAGGAAAAACAACTACAGTTGAAAAACTTCGATTAACTGAGGTTACTCAAGCAATTTAATAAACAAAAGTTCTATCTGGGGCATTTTAAAATATAAGTAACTCAGTTGGCAAGATTACTCTTAGCCTGTCAACTGAATAGAATATGCTTGATTGATGAGGTGTAATAAGACAGAAACATATATGTTGCTTTCACCAGTTGCTTTTATAGTACATGTTTCTATATTTTCAAAGGATACAAATTAATTAATCTAATTGATGTTATCTCTCTTGCTTGTTGCTTTCAGACTTTAAGCACATCTAGAGGGAGATTTTGACTACTAATTACATGGATGGTATGATAAGGTCCTGTAACTTCTGAGGGAGATGTAGGGATGTCATAGTGGCATACAGCTTTTCATGGGCATTTTAAGCCCATCTCTCCTCATGTTTGAACACAGCAGATTTCTTCCAGAGAAGGATAGAGAGTGAGAGAATGGATATAGAATAAGAATCGACCCCGGTACTAGACTGGTACTTTTTTAACGACCTCGAAAGCTGAAGTTGACTTTTGTATTGCATGGATAATTTCAATTAAAATGTTTCACTCCAGATCCTACTGTATTTGTATTTAGTATGGAAAGCATTCCCTGTAATGCTTTCTTTCAACCATAGTGTTCATACAATAGGTGTTCAGACAGAGAAACATTACAATGGTGAACTCAGCAACTCAGCTGAGCATTAGAGAAGCTAAATAAAACAGTGTTTTACTGAAATATACCTATAGAAATGATTGTTCTACAGAAGCATCCAATAATGTAAGTATTTTAAAAAGGGATTCAAATAATAAACAGGAAGAGAAAAAAAAGAGAAAAGAACATGGGAATTAAAATAATGAAAATGGAAAAGGGGTGGTACATCTCAGCAGTGCCCTAGACACAAAGATGGCAAGAGGGCAAACTTCACAACTTTGGCTGGGTGGTTATATCTCAGCTCTGCCTTAGGGACAAGATGGTGAAAGCACAACCATTTTAATTCATGTGATACCTCCCGGTTTTGTGGAGGAAAACAGGATACTGGAGGTCTAGACAGTAACCAGCATGAAAAGGAAGTGCTCAGTCAAGCCCTGGTATTTGGTTATTTTTCACTCCTCTGTGTTACAGGCGGCAATACCCAGGTTTGTGGTTGATAAGTGGAAAGTATCTTGTGATATATAATGGTTTCTGATTTAGGCACAAGGCCAACAATTTTGGGAGAGGGAAAGTCGATTAAATTGGTCCCAGTGTATAACTGGTTCTTTATTTCATCAACGCCGTAAGGATGAAAGGTAAAGCTAACCTTGGTGGGATTTAAACTCAGTATGTAACTTTATGCTGCAAATCATAGTGTCTGACACTCTACCGACTGTCAATCCACTGCCCTACTTTGTGATATAATGAAATTTATCCATGTTATTAGCATCTCATCACTCAAGGATATCAAGCAAAAACACAGGGATATGGAAAAGCAGATATATTCAACTTTAAATATAGACATATTACATAACATCATATAAATATAGACATATTATATAACATCATATAAATATAGACATATTATATAACATCATATAAATATAGACATATTATATAACATCATATAAACAGCGAATGGCTGATTTATTTTTTCTGTATTTTAGCTGTCATCTTCAAAACAGCTGTGTCTGACAAGTTATTGGTAGATTTATTTCAGCTGTTCACAAAATACAGAAAATATACTGTAGATGGTATTGGTGAATTTATTGTATGTAAAAATATATAGGCAAATGCTTTATAGTCAATAAAAATACTCACATATATACACACACACACACAGAGAGGCCCATATGTTACCATGTGTATTCTGGTTTTAGAATAAGGACTCTATATACTTGTATGTCGCCAAAAGTAAGTAAAAGGATTGACAACAGGAAGGGCCATAAAGCACTGCCTCTGAAAACCTGCCCAACCCATGCCCAAGTGAATGTTAAAGATGGATAGATAGACAGACAAATGGATGGCTTGATAGATGATAAACACATATGTATGTATATATGTGTATGAGTATATATATATATATATATATCATCATCATCGTTTAACATCCATCTTCCATGCTAGCATGGGTTAGACAGGAGTTGTCCCACTTGAGGCAAGGTTGGTCGGGTGACCGTGTCTCGCTCATATAGGACTATCTGGCAGGTTTTCTACGACTGGATGCCCTTCCTAACACCAACCACATTTACAGTGTGGAACTGGAAACTTTTTACCGTGTTACCTACACAGCCACATTACAGCGTGGACTGTGAGTTTTTTTGTTTTTTTTTGTCGTGACACCTACACGATAACGATCTGATTATCTCATTTATTTGGACTGGATGTTGTGGTACCAACTTTACAGAGAGAGGGTTGTGTTGGTGGGAGTGGGAGGATAGGGTAGGGGTAGTGGATTGGGGTGTATATTTGGTTAGGAGGTGCTTACTGACTGTAGGTTTCGCTTTGTACATAGGCAAGGCGGGTCTTCTGTATTACTGCGTAGAGCCAAAGATCTCAGTCCAGTGACATTGTCTTAGAGAAGTGCAAGTGTGTAAGGTCGGAATTTATCAGATCATCCCAGGTTTTTCTGGGTCTACCTACTCCGTAACTACCATCAATTTTGATATATATATATATATATATATGAGTGTGTGTGTGTGTGTAAAGTGGTTGTGCTGGTGACAACAAAAAGCCCCCGGTTCACCTCGTAAGGTGAGTGTGCCAGTGACATAATGAAAAAGCACCCAGGCAATGCTGTAAAGTGGTTGGCGTTAGGAAGGGCATCCAACCATAGAAACCAGACCAAAAACAAATCCGTATGAGCAGATTGTGGTCACGTGACCTGACTTGACTTGTCTCATAACATAACAGCCTGTCTAACCCATGCAAGCATGGAAATTAGACATTAAATAATATCATCATTATTTTTACATCTAGTTTTCTATGCTGACATATGATGAACTGGCTGTGACTTTTTGAGGCAGTGTTTTGTGGCCGGATGTACTTGTAATAATCAAGACCCTCTGATGCATTATCGCATTGTAAAAGACTTGCTTCTGTCATCATCATTTTTACGCACAATCTTTCCATGCTTGCATAGGTTGAACAAAATTATTGAGGCAAATTGTTTTCAATGGCCAGATGCCCTTCTTGACTCCAACACATCTTTTCTTTTAAGTGTGATATATACACAGCTGACATTCATTGAACGACTAAACTGCAGGATATATTGTTATTTAGTGGACAAATAATTATCACTACTTGCTTTGTAAACAGTGTTAATATGAACAAATTCTGACATGATTTCTTCAACTGAGTTGCAGTGTGTTTGGGGAGTATTTTATCATAGAGCAAGCATTAGAAAAAAGTTTAAAGTCTGACTTGAACCCAGAGGCTCATCAGGCCAGTGCTTATCCCAGTTTCCATGGCATGAAGTGACTGACACTACAAAACCCCCATCTGGATAGGACGCCAGTCCATCACAGGGTTAAACCCCCAGCTACTGCTGGTACGCATTTTCAGCTGAGTATACTGGAGCAATGTGAAATGAAGTGTTTTGCTTAAGAATGCAAGACACAACCCTGTCTATTAATCAAACCCACGACATTAGGATTGTAAGTTCAACACCTTTACCATTAGGCTATGCACTTCTACTTCACAAGTACTAGTGAGGATGTTATAATATGCAGTTGTTCTCTCAACGCTATGTTGTCTCCACTCATTTGACAACCACTTTTCTAAGTGTACTTGGTGCATTTTAATCATAACACAAGTGCGAGTGAGGTTACCTGAGGTTGCCGGGTATCACAAAAGATGAAAGAGTAACCAGTGTACTCAGTGCATTTAATCATGACACTAACATGAGTGAAGTTGCCAGGTATCACAAAAGATGAAAGAGTACTTAGTACTCTACATTATCCCCAAACATTCAAGGCAGGGCATGGCCAAGAATGTAAATAGGAGAGAGAGAAGACTGAAAGAGGAATGAGACTGTGGAGGTGAAGGGAGCAAGAGTATGATTTAAGTAACATAGGTATTGGTATGAAATGGTAGCAGAGTGGGGGAGTAATGGGAGATATACATTCTTTCTATCTTTAGCATCCACATTACTTCTATCCTTACTTTATCATTGGCTTTTATTTCAATTTCTGAAAAACTTATTCACAGAGAGAGAAAACAAACAAACAAACAACAATGTAAATAAACAAGAATAAAGTAAAATCTATAAAAAACATCTCTTACTAATGCCAATCAAAAGATGTGCAATTTGAACTTATGTTGATGATCCAACGGCATTTATATATACAAGAATGACGAAGGACCGTGATTAATGGAGGGATGCTGTGTTGTGGAGGACCCGTTCTACTCTTGCAAGCAGGGAAAAGCAGACGTAAAATGATGATGATGATGAAGACCATAACAATTTAAAATATCCTATCATAGCTATATAAGTTATATAACTATCTTTACTACCTATTATATTTGTCTCTTTGATTGTCCTATTTATCAATCTCTTTATGTCTTTGTTATGCTCTATTTTTCTAATTCTTGATCTCTATGTATTTTCATTCTCTTTTGTCTTTTCAGCAGTTGGCAATAGAATGTGATTCATTGGTAATTGGTAAATATCTACAACAAATACATTTCTTCTACTTGAATGAAAATTTACTTTATAGGTTTTTACCAAAGCAGAAGAGGAGAAGCAGAACTCTTGACCTTTTAATCAATCAATCAATCAATGGGTCTCACTGCTTGCACAGATTCCCTTGACTCTGTTGCCATCCAGTTTTATTGTTTGGTAGGACTGTGAAGTTGCAGTTTATGTTGTCACAAATCTGTTTTATACAAGTCTTGGCTTGTCAACCTCTGTTAGCTCTTCTTTGTGTAGGTTCCCACAAAAGAACTTCCCTAACAATTTTGTCTTTAGCTCTCCAGCAATGCCCTGCCAATATGACTATTCTCTTTGATGTTGTCTGACACAAGACAAGGTTCCCATACCGTTGCACATTGGTCAGACAATCTCTCAAAGTCACATCCAAAGCCACTTAGTACGCAAGTGTAGGCTTCATCTAATCTTTTTTCTAGTTTTGAGGTAAGGGTCCATGCTGTAACCATGCAATAGAAGTGAGTGTGTGTGTGGGGGGGGGGGGATAAGGGAATTTGAGAGGGTTGTAGATTTGGGAAAGAATGATTGGGCAAGATTTTGGTGTACAATTGAGTGTGATCTCCAGAAATATAGCAACAGATGTGGTCACTTCCTAAATCATATTTAACAAGTTTGATTTTTAAGTCAGTTCCAACATTTAGTTCAATATGGTTGGTTTCAGCCATATTAAAATATTCTGCTGCACTAGGATACATTCTAACAGCATAAGAATTACTATAGCTGTAGTAAAGTTTGCAGAGTGCTGTAAGTTCATTTATTCTTCTAGAGTTATTTAGGGTCCTAGTTTTGAAAGAAGTTACATTCATAAATTTCTTACATTTCAGTAGGGATCCAGTAACCATTTGCTGAGTCAGTGTTGTTGTATGGATCAGGTATATGGACTCTGACACAAGCACTTGAGAAGAAACTAGATGGTACATATGCTAAAATGTTTAGGGTTGTACAAAACATAAACTGCTGTCAATGTATTACAAATGAAAGTTTATACAACTACAATTGCTTAAAGATGGTTATGATTTGCAGGACATTGCTGAAGAAGTAAGCAGGAAGTTATATACAAGCTACTATTGTGGGAACCGACTCACGAGAGATGCAGTAGAAGAAAACCTGCTTGAACCTTCATCAATCAACGATCAGACGGTACAAACCTCAGTAGGGAGCAGTTGTCAGGAGCAATGGAAAATCGTGAATTGTAGAAAGACTGACAGGAATGTTTGACTATGGTTGCAATAATGATGATGACAATTGTTGTAATCCTGTTGAGTCTTGATTCAAATTTAATCAGAGGAAATCTTTGAATATATTTTCATATGTATATATATATATACTTTTTAACTGCAGAATGTAAGGATTGATTGTATCTCTAGAGATTTTATGGATCTAGTCTGTTTGAGTTTAAGCTACAAATAATAATAATCTCATTTCATTGACATTGAGATACCCTATCATGAGATAAGCTCATTGAACTGGATTAGTATCAGGATTAAATGTTAAGGAGAGGAAGAATAGAAAGAAAAAAAAGTGTGTCACTTATTTAAAATTGTGATGATAGCTTTTTCAGATTAAAAAGACACAAATGAAATGTCTAGTTAATTACTGAGAGAGTAGTTGATATTTTGGGGGGTAATTAATTGGTTTAGGTGAGAAGCAGGCTTTTGTGTCCCTCCAAAATGTGTCAAAAAGTTGACACATTTAGAAGAGCAGTAACTCTCAATAAAAAACAACTTAAACAGTGACAACCCAGCCAATCCATGCTAACAAGGAATGCAGATATATGATGATGATGAAAACAAACTCGAAATAAATAGATTAAATATTAAATACAACCAACCATAGCATGCAACAATAAATATACAAGACACATGGAAGACAAATTATACACAAAACATTAAATAACTTTAAAAAATTGGTCAATAGAAAAGGTCCAATGCTCCCGCATGACAACGCTCAACCACACATTGTACAACCAGTGCTCCAGAAGTTGAAAGAAACTCTGCCACATCCAGCAAACTCACTGGATCTTTCATTAACTAATTACCTCTTTGGACATTTGACAACTTTTTGTGAGGAAAAAAGTATTGAATAACCAAATAACCACAAAAAATTCCTTCAAAGAATTCGTTGCCTCCAGAATTTTAGAATTCTATGTTATTGGAATAACTAAATCTGTGTCTTGTTGGCAAAAATGTGTAGATTCTAATGGTTATTATTTTAACCAATAAGGTTTTTTCGAGACAGAGAATCTCAGAGATGTATCATTTTAAAATTAATGTTTATAAACCTGCATTAATTTCTGAACAACCCGATAATATACCAAGCCACTGAAAACCGTTCACTGGTTTTAAGACTTTATTTTTAAATGTTTAAAATTTTAAAGCCTTCCATAATTTTATGTACGAACCTTTCACAAGGCTAATAATTTAGTGGGAGGGGAAAGTTGATTAAATCGCTCTGAGTACGTAACTGATACATTACATTATTTTATCAACCCCTTAAGGATGAAAAGCAAAGCTAATCTCGGGGGGGATTTGAACTCAGATCAAAAAGGGACGTAACTATATGCTGCAAATCATGTTATCTGATGCTCTATCGATAAATAATTGTTTCTACATTTGGCACAAGGCTAGCAATTTGAAGAAGGAGGGGAAAGTCAACTAAATCAACCCCAGTGCGTTACTGGTACTTTACGAGAAATAATGAGAATGTTTGTTCTGTCCTAAAGATGGTGTAGGACAGAACAAAGAATGAGAACGTTATTTTACTAAATCTCCAAATTCTCTATTTATAGATAAAGTATTTCATTATAAATATGGTAACTTGCTTAAAATGAAAAGAGAACACGAGACGATTGTAAGATTCAGATCCCTCAGCCTGTTTGTGAGATCAGTAGCCCTGCTTCAGTAATGATTTGGTCTATGTAGACCCATCCAACCCTTGCTAACAAGGAAAGTGAACATTAAATGATGATGATGAGTCACCTCAAAAAATATTAAAGAAGTGGTAGAAATAGAAAAATTTATTTGTACGTTGTAAGATGTGACTAAAAGGGTTGATGCCAGGAAAGGCATCTAGCTGTAAAACATTGCCGCAAAAGCCCACTTCCCCACTTCATGATGAGTATGAATCTTGGGCATGGGGCCTGCAGGGCTAACACCCTGCTTAAGCATGGAAAATAGCCTTAAAACACTTGTCTTTTCTTACTAAAACATTGAAATTAACAATCTGAAATATAAACTTTAACTTCCTATAATTATGAACTTGTATGAACATTTTTTTTTCTTTTCTTTCTTTTTCCTGCAGCCCATCTATTATTTTTTTAAATGTTTATTTTATCATGTTTGCTTGTGTTAGAGAGTTCTAGCATTAAAAATATCAGACACTGTGCGCATTTCTGAAGAAGGTGATTTTTATTGCTTAATATACAAACACAAGCTGTGACATAGGCAAGGTAGCTATGTTTTTAGCTAAATAGACAAAAACATAATAATGTGCTTGGCTTAAGAGTGTTACTAAATACTAATATATGAGCTTTTGATCAATAGTCCAGTATGTTAACCACATACAGCTAGCTACTAACTAACTTACCTCATCAATGTATATACAGCTTTGATAAAGAAAACAACAAATTTATTATCATTGACTGATGTCCTTCCAAATACTTTCATTACACACATCTAAAGTGAATGAGTCTGCCAACCACCAAATAAATATTGATTTCTGTTGACCTGAGACTAAACATAAAGTAGTGGAAGTATAATCAATTGAATCAACCAATATATAACTGGTACTTATTTCATCAACTCCAGTTGGATATAAATTATAAGCATCCAAAGAAAGATGAAACTTACCACTATAATGAATTTATTGTGAACTCCATAAACCACAAAGAAGGCAACCCATCTAGGAGAGAGGTAACTCCAAATATATATTTACATGAAAGAGACAAGGACTATGTAAACTGTGGTGAAGGCAACCTATCTAGAAGAGCAGTAACTCTCAGTAAAAACTGATACGGTGGGGTGGGGTGGGGGGCTTAAGTCCTGATAGATAACCTCTCTAGTGCTGGCAACATGATAAAATTCACCAAGTTATGCTGTAAAGTGGAAAAGTACAGTAATATATCCATAATTGATCAAGATACACTGGCAAAAACTAAATCAAAATACATGAACATTTTCACTATATATGTGTGTGTGTGTGTGTGTGTGTGTGTGAGAAAGAATACTCAAAGACCACTACTCCCATGATACGAACCCAAATGATGTGGGAAAATGCTCTCTGGCTTGCAGGACCCTAGGCACAAGCAGCCTAGGTGTCCCAATGGACAGAATGGAGAAAGCATTGCTCAGGAAGATAGTGGGAGAGTCACATTGAAAAAAATTGATCAAGATAAGTACTGAAATAAATTTATTTTCATTTTCTGCTCCCCCACCCTTCAACTGTGTATAAATATTAGACAGCATCACACCAAGGTAAGAACCGTCTGTATAACTGTATGAAATGAATATTGTAATCAGGAGAGTAAAATCAAAGAGGAATATAATCCTACACTTAGTAAATGATGGTATTCAATAAAAATAATTTAAAAAAAAACATATTTCTCTTAGTCTAATATCACCATACCTCTATCACATCAATAATTACACTATATTATTGAAATTAATTTCTAAATTAGATTTCCATTTTCTAATTGGAAGGTGCGTGCACAGGCATGTGTGTGTGTACATGTCTGTGTGACCTAAAAATAACATTAGACAGGCTATATCTTTTGGAGACAGACACTTTACTGAAATTCCAATTAATCTTGGGAAATAACAATGGAAAATGAAGAGAAAGAATTAATAAATGCATGCAAATAAGCACACAGTCCACTCTGTAAATGTGGTTGGTGTTAGGAAGGGCATCCAGCTGTAAAAACCAAACTAGAAACAGTTCTGTTTGAGCAAGACATGGTCATCTCATCTGACTTGTTTTACAATAGGACAACTCATCTAATCCATGTTAGCGGGAGAAAATGGACATTAAACAGTGATGATGATGATGTACAGAATCTACAGTTCTAAAAGAAAATAATTAATTGATGGTAGAATACAATTCTTGGTATTAGGTGTAGAGGAATAAATTGCCATTTACAGATATTCTGGAGGAAGGTGCATCACAAATTAATGATGGATGCCATTGCATGTTTATCTGACATTTGAGAAAATCAGAGAAAAGGTAGGTCAAAACAAATACACGCATACATAAACACACACATATACAAACAACAGAGACACAAACACTCACATAAACCAACACACATTATGTGAGTGTATTGGTTAGCCATTAGCAGTTCATTCAAACCTGCAAGAGGTTAGTAATTCTCTATTTCTCCTCTCCTCTCTCTTACTGTAGAAAAAAAATCAGCCGTGGTCAAGCCTAGAGAGGGATGTGCTTATCCTACTCCCACTTATTCCTGAGAGGATCATGGAGGAACAGTCCTCAAACACTCCTTCCAGCAGGTTCTGTCAAAAGCAACTGTCTCCAATTAATCCAGCTGAAGAATCCCCAAGCGAGACTAGCTGAGCTCATGGATATTATCCCACCATCTTGCTCAGAGTCTACCCCTGGGTCTCCTGCTAGTTGGTTTTGCTTGTAAAATCTGTCCAGCGATTCTTTCCTGAGACATTCTAACCACATGTCCATAATATCAGAGCTGTGATCTTTCAATTTGGAGAAGTAGTGGCTTTACCTGGAGTGACTCTCTGATTTCTAAGCTATGCACTCTATTGAGTAATGTTACTCTAAAGACTCTTCAGAAAAGCTCCATTTTGACTGCTTTTATTCACGATCACATTCTTTTGGTCATTACCCAAGCTACATGACCATAGGTAAGGGTTTACAGACATAAAACGGTGATGATGATGATGTTATACTTGTTGAGTCTCTCTCTCTCACACACACACATACATACTACTATTTCTAATATATTCTATAATTTAAATTATTCATTCCTGAGACATTCTAACCACATGTCCATAATATCAGAGCTGTGATCTCTCAATTTGGAGAAGTAGCGACACTCTGATCTCTGAGCTATACACTACACTATCGAGTAGCCTTGCTTCTGCAGGTTTAAATGCCCCAAGACATGCTATATGTGACAAAGTCAGACTACTCCATTAAGAACTTCATGTTGAAAGAAAGAAGTTATTTAAACAGCTGCAAATATTGTAACAATACTGTCAGAATTAGCTGCTCTACATGTCTACATATCTGCTGGTTCATTGCTCTGGCATGTTTGTTTTTTCTAGAACTGCTCTAACTTCAAAAACAAACATAATGGCAGTTAGGCAATGAGTTAGTGATAAGTTATCAAAATAACTGATTACATAGTTGTTGCTGTTTAGCCCCAGGTCAACCCTTATCAAGCAGCCCAAAAATGGAAAGGCTTTAAGTTACGACCATCCCATTAACATTTTTTTTATATATACATAGATACATATATATATATATATATATATATATATATATATATATATATATATATATATATATATATATATATATTTTCTAATCGACTGACACAATATCAGACTCCATTCACTTACCAAGTGGGGTGGAACTCGTCAAATCAGACCAAGAAAACAATGTTTCCATTGGTCTTTCTATTGCTGATACTATCTATTGGTTGCAACTTCTGGCAGAAATATATCTAGTCTAACCAATGCTAGTATAGAAAATGGACATTAAACAGTGATAATGATGATATTAATATAAATATATATCTTTTTTACCATGGCTTATTGCTCAGAGCATTGGGCTTGCAATCGAAAGGTTGTGAGTTCAATTCTCAGACCGGGTGATGTGTTGTTTCCTTGAGCAAGACACTTTATTTCACATTGCTCCAGTTTACTCAGCTGTAGAAATGAGATGATAGGACTGGCGTCGCTATCATTCCACTGCAAAGTGCTCGTGGAAGTGCCATGGCAAAAAAGCACCCAACCCACACTGTAAAGTGGACTTGTAGGCTCCACGGAAAAAAAGCACCTAGCACTCACTGTAAATGAGGTTGGTGTTAGGAAGGGCATCCAGCTGTAGAAATTAAGCCAGAATCAGTTCCCGTCCCACCCTTGCAAGCAGGGAAAAGCAGACGTATGATGATGATGATGATCTTTTTTACTGTCTACTCAGGAAGAGAAAGGCAAAGCCCCTGAGACTTTCAAGGCTCCTGAGATTCATGGGTGAAAGGTCTCCTCAAATCTGAGACCAGGTTATCACTAAAGTCACTCAAGAACCAGAACTTGTTTAACCTGGTGATGGATTAAGTCTACCACTCAAGACAGCCATCATTGAAGAATTTACTGCAAGGTATCAAGGTATTTCATCCAGTGCTCTAATAATTCCACCAATTCATTGCTATTGACTGGTCATTTATACTCAGAACATAGCTAGATCCAATACTGCAAGTTATCAAGGTATTTCATCCACTGCTCTTCACTGGTTATTCAATCCACCCAGAAAGGATGTAATGCAAGGATAAAGATAACACCAGTAACATCTGAAGTCAGAGCAACAAGATATGAACCATCAATCCTTTACTGACACTTATCCACACAGCCCTCTCATCACATCTTTTATATATAAACCATCACTTCTACTGACAGACTTATCCACACCTAAACCTTATCCACACAGTTGTCTCATCACATCTTTTATATAAGAACCATCACTCCTACTAATAGACTAATACCTTAACCACACAGCCAACTTCATCTCTCATCATACCTTTTATATAAGAACCATCACTCCTACAGACAGTTTAACGCCCACACAGCCAACTTTATCTCTCATCACATCTTTTATTCATTTTATTTACTTGCTTATTTGTTTTATTGCACATTTATATATATTTATATTATTGAAGCATGTAGTTTTACATCTAAATATTTTTCTTCTTCTTACTACTACTTACTAATCACAAAACTGAAGTGGAAACTCAGCAGATGGAGCATTTAGAGTATATATAGTAGACACAACATAACACAATCATACTAACAAGATTTGGTACAATAAATAATCTGTAATTAAAGAAAAATCTAAGAGATGAAATAGAATAGAAGCAGAAAAAACAGACACTAAATAATGATTTGATAATGACGGTAATAGGATACTAGAGACCTGAGACTGAAAAAACATTGCTGAAAATTATTAACAATGGTGGTAATGACGAAATGTTTACTATGTAGAACATCTGAGTCTACTTCAAGCCATCTAAATGAAGAATTGTACTCAGAACAGATAGAATATATCTGTATTGTCAATTGTAAGCGAGAGTGAGTTATTTGTTTTGTAATTTTGGTGAGTAAATTTATATCTGGATTGCAAGTTTAAGTATGGAGGTATCAGTGTAGACTATCAGCGAAGGTAATATATATGGATAGTCACAAGAATTGGTAAATTAATAATTGTCTTCTTCTTTGCCTCCTTCTTTCTGTGAGGGTTGTGGGGATAGAGTCCTTAAACACTCCTTCCAGAAAGTCCTGTCAGAAGCAACTGTCTCCAATTGATCCGGCTGGATCCACAAGTGAGACCAGCTGAGCTCATAGATGTTATCCTACTATCTTGCTTGGGGTCTACCTCTGGGTCTCTTGCTGGTTGGTTTTGACCATAAAATCTTTCTAGTGATTCTTTCCTGAGATATTCTAACCACATGCCAGTAGTATTGGAGCTGTGATCTCCAAGCTATGCACTCTAACGAGTAACGTTATTCCAAAGACTCTTCAAAAGAACTCTATTTCAGCCACTTGTGTTCACAATCGTATTCTTTCACATTACCTAAGATTCAGGATTGTTTATATTCTAAATCAGAGAGGTTTGGTTTATGCTTCCAAGTTGAAAATCTCAATGAACAACAGTTACCTACAATTCCCTAAACCAAAAGTGTGTACCAACTTTGAATACGAATCTAAACAAGATCCCAGACGTCATTTGCTTACTGAGTGAGGTGGAACTCATCAGATCGGACCTAGGAAACAATGTTTCCATTGGTGTTTCCAGTTGTTGACACTATCTACCAGTCACAACTCCTGGCAAAAAGAGCAATGTAAAATAAGGTGTCTTGCTCAAGGATATTAATAAATCAACTACTGCTCTAAACACATAGAAACATTGCTTAATGCCATTCAACAGCCAACATAGCATCTATACATACGACAGATTCCTAGAAATCACATGCAAGGCATGGTTGCATATCTCCTGAGAAAGTTATAGGGGTGCCATATTGACATATAACGTTTCTAGGGCAGTTTTTTGAAAACCTTGCAGATCCCATTTTCTTTCCAGGTCAGAATACAGCAGATTGCTTCCAGAGAAGGAAAGATAATGTGAGAAGAAGTGAGAGAGAGATATAGATGAAGAATCGACCCAAGTACTAGACTGGTACTTTTTTATCGACTTTGAATGGATGAAAGGCAAAGTTGACCTTGATGGGATTTGAACTCAGAGGGCAGAGAGCTGAAAATAACATTGTGAATCATTCTAGCTGAGGTTCTAACAACTGCCAATTCGCTGCTGTAGACATCACATAAAATTTGTAAATATTACTTTTACTTACTACCTAAAAGACACAATATCTAGATTAATAATACAAAAAATAAATAAATAAAACATAGCGCAAGCATTTAATAATACAATACTTCATAAAAAGAGAAAGTGTGACATTACACTTCAAACAATGGTATAATGCACACACATTCAAGCACTCACATACACAATCTACAAATTACACAGCAAAATTATTTTAAAATCATGTAAAATACCCATTGGAGCACAGTTTAGAAGTGTAGTGTATTTAAAACTATAAAACACTCAAAACTACCTGACCTTCCACTAACAAATTCTACAACATCCTTGTAATATAATGTCTTTTGTTATTTTTTTCACTGTTTTCAGACAAACACGGTCAAATGTCAATGCCCCCTTAGACATAAACTCTGCATGGGTTGGACAGGCTGTAACAGATTGTACTGGGTTCATTTCATCATGCCACCAGCAATAGATAGGTTGTTATATCCTTGACAAGTCTAAAGAACCCTCTGCAACCAACTGGTGTTTTGAGTTCAAATCCCACCAAGGTTAGCTTTGCCTTTCATCCTTTCGGGGAGTCGATTAAATAACGTACCAGTAACACACAGGTTGATTTAATTGACTTCCTCCTCCCCACCAAAAATTGTTGGTCTTGTGCCTAAATCAAAAACCATTATAAACCCTTTAGCATTGAAACTGGCCATATCCGGCCAGAATTCTCTCACCTCTTTCTCTTCAAACTGGCTGTAACCAGCCACTCATACTGACATTAAGGTATTGTTCTCAAAATAAATAATATCAAAATCTCATAGATTCGATATTATGTGAGATAAAGCCATTACCATGAAAATATAATAGTATAGATAATGTAAATGCTAAAGGGTTAAACTGGTGTTTGGAACATAACAAAAGTTCTTATATATAATTATGATGGAAGGTTTCAGGCAGTTTGGTATCAAAAAGGTTAAATATATAACAATGTCACAATATGCTGTAAATTCCATAAGAATGTCTAAATTACATAAGAATGTGTGTTGCAAAACATTTGGGTGTGCTTAAAGTTCTAGAATTATCCAACAACTAATCAAAAGGTCACAACTGCAAGAAAGGAAACTAAAATGGAAACAATAAAACTAATAAAAAAATCCCCTGTATAAATCAGCAGCAAGCGTGACATTAACCCAATTCAGAGTTGTTGATAAGTTTAGTTTCTTCCACTTACCAATGTAGTATTAAAGCTTATATAGACTTATATGTATACAATATCATCATGATGAATGTTCTACATTTGTGTTCCACACAGGCAAAGGTTGGACTATGTTTATCTATATAATAAACATATATTTAGTCTCATGATGAAATAAATTGTGATCCTACTACATCTATCTTGGCATCAGTGAGAGAGCAGTGTATACATGTATGGTCCATGTATGACTTTATTCTGAATAATACTGTGTTAATGCTATCACTAATTGTCAGAATATTCCAATGCACTTTCAGAGCATTAAAAGCATATACAAACCTATATACTATATGTTTGTGCATAATATAATAAACATACATTTAGTTTCATGATGTGTGTGTTAGTGAGAGCATATATGAGAAAAAGATAGTGTGTGTGTGTGTATATATATAGGTTAGAATTAACAATGAATATAGTGAAGAGTTTAGCGTAAAAGTTGGTGTTCATCAGGGCTCTGTTCTTAGCCCCCTACTATTTATTATTGCCCTTCAGGCTATAACAGTGGAGTTCAAGACCGGCTGCCCATGGGAACTCCTATACGCAGATGATCTAACGCTCATAGCTGAATCAATGGCCGAGCTAGAGAAGAAATTCCAAACATGGAAGTACGACCTAGAATCAAAAGGCCTTAAAATTAACCTGGCTAAGACTAAAGTTCTAGTTTGTAGGAAAGAAAATAAGGCGCCGGTCCCTTCCGGGAAATGGCCATGCTCAGTGTGTAGGAAAGGCGTAGGTAGAAACTCCATTTTATGTCCCAAATGCAAAGTATGGGTGCATAAAAGATGTAGTGGGATCACAGGTAAGCTAACTAAGAACATAGATTTTACATGTGGCCGGTGCTCTGGTGCAATAAGTAGCAGCAAGTGCCCACAAAATACTAGCTCTTTCAATTGCGCAGAGGGTTCTATAGAAATAGTGGACAGCTTCCATTACCTGGGTGACAAAATCATCAGTGGGGGAGGGTGCTCGGAAAGTACAGTAGCTAGAGTCAGAACTGGATATAAAAAGTTCAGAGAGCTTATACCGCTATTAGCCGCTAAAGGGTTCTCCCTAAAAATGAAAGGCAGGCTGTATGATGCCTGCATACGAACAGCAATGTTGCATGGCAGTGAGACCTAGGCATTGTGTGCAGAGGATATACGCAGACTAGAGAGGAACGAAGCTTGCATGCTCCGCTGGATGTGTAATAGTAATATACGTGAACGGCAAAGCATAAACGAACTAAGGGAAAAATTAGAAATAAGAGGGATCAGATGTTGTTTACTCGAGAGAAGGTTACGCTGGTATGGTCACGTGATGCGCATGAAAGACGATAGCTGTATAAAAAAGTGCAGGGCAATAAAGATAGACGGTAGCCACGGAGTAGGCAGACCCAGAAAAACCTGGGACGACCTGATAAATTCCGACCTCACACACTTACACCTCTCCAAGACAATGTCACTGGACCGAGATCTTTGGCGGTACTCAGTAATAGAGAAGACCCGCCTTACCTAAATACAAAGTAAAACCTACTACAGTCAGTAGGCATCTCTAACAAAATACACCCCCGTCCCACCACCCCCACCCCATCCACGCCGCCCCTTTCAATGTAAAGTTATGTTGGTGCCGCAACATCCAGGCCGAAACAAATGAGATCGTGTAGGTGTCACGACAAAAAAACACACAGTCCACGCTGTAATGTGGCCGTGTAGGCAACACGGTAAAAACCTCCCAGTCCCACACTGTAAATGTGGTTGGTGTTAGGAAGGGCATCCAGCTGTAGAAAACCCGCCAGGCAGTCCTATGCGAGCAAGACAACCACTCTTGCCTCAAGTGGGAAAACTCCCGTCCAAACCCATGCAAGCGTGGAACATGGACGTTAAACGATGATGATGATGATGATGATGATGATGATGATGATATATATATATATATATATATATATGAGGCACATGGCTTAATGGTTAGAGCATTGGCCTTGCAATCGAAAGGTTGTGAGTTCAATTCTCAGACCGGGTGATGTGTTGTTTCCTTGAGCAAGACACTTTATTTCACATTGCTCCAGTTTACTCAGCTGTAGAAATGAGATGATAGGGACTGGGGTCCCTATCATTCCACTGCAAAGTGGTCGTGGAGGTGCCACGGCAAAAAAGCACCCAGCACTCACTGTAAATGAGGTTGGTGTTAGGAAAGGCATCCAGCTGTAGAAATCAAGCCAGAATCAGTTCCCGTCCCACCCTTGCAAGCAGGGAAAAAGTGGACGTAAAATGAAATGAAATGAATGAATATATATGAGAGAGAGAGAATTTGAAATATATATATCTGTAAATGTGAGTGTGGAAAAATGTGTTTGTGCATAAGTGAAAGATGGTGGAGAGAGTGAAAGAGAGAGAAAGAAATAATATTTACTAGCAGGTAATAAGTGCAGCATTCAGATCAATATAATGAGAAATAAAACCACTTACCATTTAAATAGTGATCAAATACAGCAGACAGAGTTACCAATAGCATGGTATGAGAACCTCCATAGAAAGGAACCTAAATAAACAAGAAAGAAAAATTATAGCAAGGAAGAGTCATTTTAACCATTAAAACACAAAAAAAAAAAATTCACATTTATCATTATCATAATCGGTAGAGCATCAGACAACCTGCTTTGTGCCAGATAGTTATGGCCCTTTACATTCTGAGTTTAAATCCAGCTTTCATCCTTAATGGGTCAATTAAATAAAGCACCAGTAATGCACTATTTAATCAACAAATTGTTGACCTGGTGCCTAAATCAGAAACCCTTATTTTTTTACATTTTGACCTTTGGAGTGAGACAATATATGTTCCAGTAGGTACTGAGATCAAATTATTTGATAGTTAGCTTTCCAAATATTTCTGAGTTTTCCAAGTGAAATGTGCCATATATGATATAACAAGGGTAAAAGTTGAGATGAATAAAGTGATACCAACAAAATTTCAAGCTCAATGTGATTCAACAAGTCAATAAAGAAAACAAATCCATTCATCACAGATGTAATCCAGATGGTAGAAGGAATTAAACTTTGTGTAAACAAATTTGACGTGTTGTATGAATGTAGATACATAGAGTACTTAAATAACAAGAGATAGAAAAAAAACTTGCTTAAGCTCCATTTGGCAGTATCGGTAGAGGGTCAGACGCTATGCTTTGATGCACAGAGTTACGGCCCTTGCCATTCTGAATTCGAATCCCGCCGAGGTTAACTTTACTTTTCATCCTTACGGGGTCGATAAAATAAAGTACCAGTAATGCACTGGGTAATTGCTGGCCTTGTGCCAAAAAATAGAAACAATTATTAATATATATAAAGGGCGGTGGATTGGCAGTAATCGGAAGAGCGTTGGACAATATGCTTTGCAGCATATAGATATGTCTCTTTACGTTACCCAACTTTACCTTACCCAACTACACCTCTCAAAGTCAATGACACACGACCATGACTTCTGGCGTCACGCAGTAATACAGGGTACCCGACCTCCCATGGGTACATGCTGAAGCATATAAACAATATGCCCCCCCCCCCCCACCGCAAGGTGGTCGTGGAGGTGCCACGGCAAAAAAGCACCCAGCCCACACTGTAAAGTGGACGTGTAGGCGCCACGAAAAAGCACCCAGCACTCACTGTAAATGAGGTTGGTGTTAGGAAGGGCATCCAGCTGTAGAAATCAAGCCAGATCAGTTCCTGTATGAGCAAGGCATGGTCAGCCGACCAGACACTGCCCACAACAGGACAACCCGTCTAACCCATGCTAGCGTGGAAGAACGGACGTAAAACGGTGATGATGATGATGATGATGACGTTCTGAGTTCAAATCTCACCAAGGTTAGCTTTACCTTTCATCCTTACTGGGTCAATTAAAGTACCAGTAGCACTGGGGTCAATTTAATCAACTTTCCCATTCCCATCAAAATTGTTGGCCTTGTACCTAAATCAGAAACCATTATAAATATATAGAGAATCTGAGCACTGACTCAAGGAATTTACTTTTAACCCTTAATTCCACCCAATACTGAAATTTTGTATTTACCTTTAACCTTAATTTCAATCAATTTGTGAAATTGTTTATTTTCCTATATTTTTTCTAAATATAAGCAGATCTGAAATATAAGCTGACCCCCTATTTTTTGTCTGAGAAATAGGCAAAAATTCAAACCCCATTTACAAGCTGAGGCAGGTAAACATGAGTAGAAAATATATTTATAAAGTTTTAATATTTTGATATTTAAGACATTTTAAGTCCTGTTTAAAGTATAGCTTTTGTTTCACAACTCCATTACATCATGATTTTGTGCCAATTTCCAACCGTTTTGAAAGCCATATTCATTCAAAACATATCAAAATCAATAGGAAATACGGATTTCACGTAGAAAGTGAAACCGGAGTAATATTCACCCCCAAAGTGAAAATATTTTAGCTCTTTATTTACGTAGAATTTTGAAGTTGATGAAAATCGACAAAATACTGACCTCAAACATTTATACCATAAAAAAAAAAAAAAAATTAATAACATATATATATACACACATATATTGGCACATATTTCAGAGCTTATATATGAGTATATATATATATATAGTGTCACATATTTCTCAGCTTATATACAAGTATATACGGTACACACAGATATATATAATATATATATATAAGTTTATCCCAGGTTCAATCGGGGGTAACCACAGTAAGTAAGGTACTCAATACATAGCAGAGTATAAATATTTCATATAGAAATGGCTTCTATAGGACTAGAACTGTTTCATTTGGAAGAAATCATGATGATGATGATAGTGTCCTATAGTTCTCAACTACTGTATATACCTCTATATAAGCTGTCAGATAGTGTCAGCAACACAACAAAGTGTCATTCACAGTTTGGAAACCTCTGTTACAGAGTAGAGTTACTAATATAACTTATATTCTTTATCTGCCACTAAACTGACAGGAGACATTTCACTGATGCTACAGACCTTGGTTTTGATGACACAGTTCAAATAGAATCATGTTAATTACACAAACCAAGATTTCTATGCTAATACACAATTAATTTACTTAAACTTCAACTGATAATATTTTTGTTTCTAAGGTTAAGCCAGCAACAGCTTAGTTTTTAGCCAGTCTTTTCAATGAATCTTCAAACACTAATGAATTTATGCACACATACACATTTTAAGAGAGGAATTCGAGGTAGTATGCAGGGAAGAAGACTGTGTTGGTTTGGACATGTGATGTACATGGACAATAATCATTGGGTGAAGAAATGCCAGGAAATGCCAGTGGAAGGAAGTTGTGGTAGATGTAGACCAAGAAAGACCTGGGTAGAGGTTGTGGGAGCTGACCTCAAACCACTGAAATTCACGGAGATGATGACAAAGCATCGCAATGTGAGGAGAGATGCGGAGAAGGACCCGTCCAACCCACGCAAGTGTGGAAAAGCATACGTAAAAACAATGATAATGATATATCAGGGTGTGGATGATATTTTCAACTGCTAATTTTATGCAAATTTTTTTTACTTCCGTTGTCACTCTTGTCTTCATAAAAACAGTGACTATATTTCCATTATTTATTTTCAGAATAATTGATTATGAATAATTTTGAACCTCCAAATTTGTGGAAGAGACACGGAGTTCTTCTTGGAATCTGCGCCGGGAGGACAAATAAGGAAATTTCAGACTTTCTCAGAGTCAGCAGGAGAATGATGGAAAAGGTCAGAAAGGAATTGGAAGATTCAGGATTCGACTACGAAGCAACATCAGAGAGGAAAACATGATCGACGATCTGACGCCTTTAGAACGCCCGAGTTCGTCGCTGAAGTTCAGGATATCATCAACAATGAACCTAGCAAGTCGATGCGTGCCATTGCAAGGGAGAAAGGTGTGGATGAAAAGCTCATTAGGTTGGTGGTACATGAAGATATTCGCTACGTTTCATACAAGATGAGGAAAGGACAATTTCTGTCAAAGGCGATGCAAGAAAAGTGACTGAAGCATGCAAAGAAGCTGATCAACAAGTTGAAACACCCACTGGAGCCAGACATGCTGTGGTTTTTCTCCGACGAGAAAAACTTCTGCCAAGACCAGAAGATCATCTCCCAGAACAACAGGTGGCTCGCTGTCTCATCCAAAGATGTGCCCAGAGTCATGCAGACAAAGTTTCCAGCCACAACATTGGTCTTAGGTGTTGTCAGCAGTCAAGGTGACGTCACGCCACCTCACTTCTTCCCTGAGGGCCTCAAGCTGAACACCGATGGCTACATCTGCGTTCTGAGCGAGGTAGTAAAGCCCTGGATCGACCAGGTAGCTGCAGGTAGGCCGTACGTGTGGCAGCAAGACTCAGCGCCCTGCCATACCAGCCGAAAGACCCAAGCCTGGCTGTCAGAGAACTTCGTCGACCACACTTCACCTGACATGTGGCTTTCCAGCTCGCCTGACTGCAACCCCCTCGACTTCTTTCTGTGGGGCACAGTGGAACGAGACACCAACAGATATAGCTGCAATACGAAAGACGATTGAAGGCCAGGATCACAAGTGCCTTTAGGGGCCTAAGTCGAGGGACAATGATGAAGGCCTGTAGCTGGTTCCGAGGCCGCCTTGAGGCCATCATCAAAGCCAATGGCGGGTTTATTGAGTGAGATCGAAAGAACAAGTTATGAAGACAAACTGACCCAAGTTTGATAAATATATCTTAAAAAATAAAACTACTGTGTTATTTTTTCCTAGACAGTAATCTTGCGAACAAATATCGTCCGCACCCTGTATATATATATTATTTTATATAGAAATGACTTCTACAAGACTAGAACTGTTTCATTCGTATTTCATATGAATGAAACAGTTCTAGTCCTGTAGAAGTCATTTCTATATAAAATAAAAAAATGTCTATACTCTACCAATGTATTGAGTACCTTTTTTTAACTGTGGTTACCTACTGACACAATTCAGGAATTTACATATATGTGTGTGTTTTGAACAATGAAAATAAAAAAGGCAAAGATTGGTGCTTAGTTAGTTCATTGTTTTATGATCGTATCAGAAAGTTGATTGATCATAATAAATTGATATATTAACTAATCAATAGTGGTTATGTCACAACATATTACTGGTCTCAATATTCTAGATCCATCTCACTGTCTTCCTCAGAAACAATTGTCCAGGAATTGAACCCATCACCTTATGATCTTGAGTCCAATACAAGCTATGCATATTCACATTTACCATGGCAATGTTTCAAAAGTAAAATTTACTCTCCCTCCTCCCACACAGAATTTTTTGTTCAGTAATTTGAGTTTACATATCTACCATAATATACAAATGGGAAATGTTTAAATTACAAGCAGGGAAAGTGGCCATTAAATAATGATGATGATGATGATGATGAATAGAGAGAATAACTGACAAGTTGGTAATTGTTTCTACTCTGTCTTTCATTTCTTGAAGGAGCCATTCTTCTCTGAATTCAACGACTACACTGGGAACATGGTAATTAACAAATATAAAATACAAATCATTTAAGTTAGTCAAAAGAGTTAAAAACAAATTAATCACTATTTTTTAACCTTTTTGATACCAAGCTACAGGAAACTGCACCTGGTTCTTTGATGAAAAACTGTTTAGTATTCATCAGCATCATCATCATTATTATTGTTTAACGTCCATTTTCCATGCTAGCATGGGTTAGACGATTTGTCCTGAAGTGAGAAGTCAGATTACGTGATGTGGTTTCTATGACTGGATGCCTTTCCTTTAAAGCCAACCACATTTACAGTGTGGATTGGGTGGTTTTTATCATGGCACCAAAACGACCACTGTACAGTGTAGACTGTAAATATAAACCTTCCATTACAAATGTTTAGTATGTTCTAAACACTAACTTAATAACAAGAAAGTTATATTACTAAATCTCTCCAAATTCTGAATTATTTTCAAAATTCTTGAAAATCATCAGAGGTTTAATAAACAAAACGGGCAGGCATTAAATTTTCTTCTCAACAGAAATATGTACTAATTTAGTTCCTGGTGGTAAATTTACTTCTAGCTGGGAACTCCTTATATATTAGCAAAAGAGGTGGATGGGGGTAGACAGAGAACAATGGGCTTTTCATTAGTGCTTTGAATATCAAATAAACAGCATAGGAAACGACATATTGTATACTTGATTATATTTGTTAATCATTTTGTTATCTATACAACACACACATCTATATATATATATATACTCACACACACACACACACACACACACATATGTAGGACTAAGGGTAGCTGAATCAATGTTAACAGAAATAATTGTTTTTACTTTTGGCACAAGGCCAGCAATTACCCAGTGCATTACTGGACTTTATTTTATCGACCCCGTAAGGATGAAAGGCAAAGTCAACCTCGGCGGGATTTGAACTCAGATCGTAAAGGGACATAACTATGCTGGAAAGCATGGCGTCCGACCCTCTACCGATACTGCCAATCCACGTCTTTTCTGTTAACAGAAATAATGATCACAAGATATACTAACTCTCAGTTGATATGTGGCAGTGGTGAGGGGGGTCCCGACCTCAGTACCTGATTTATTTTACAGTATCAGAAGGATGAATGGTTAAGTTAGTAGTCAAGTTTCAATAACATAGGTCAGAGTGACCTCATTTTGTTACATACTTGGCTTATCCTAATCTGTCTCCAAGCATCATCCACTTTCAGAGTGTACTGGGTGCATTTTATAGTAGCATCAGCACTAAGGAATGGTTGTCAAGTACTTGATGGAACAAAGTAATTGTCCTCTTTACTATGTGTAACCTCCAGTGGACAGAAACTAAATGTGTTCCATTGTGTCAGTGCCACCAGGGAAACTGCCCAACTACTGCCACCAGGGAGACTGCCCAACTACTGCCACCAGGGAGACTGCCCGACCACTGCCACCAGAGAGACTGCTGGATCACTGCAAGTTGAAGGTATCTCTACACTCCATGTAGTCTTCAGTCTCACGACAATAGCAGCAACACCACCAACAACAACAATGAAGAAATTTCAATCAATATTTCTCAACAAGACAATTATCAAGATAAAAGCATTTTTTTTACATATTTTCCTTTGTTTATAATAGAAGAATGAATCAGCAAATTTAAACCATTTCTTAAGTGTCTTTTTGCTTGTTTTTGCAGCTGGATACTCTTTATACAGTCAACCATTCAACCATAAAGACTAATACAACAGTCTTCAGCAAGGCATTTCATAATAGGTGTGTGTGTGTTGCTCAATAGTTAGATGTATAAAGATTTGTACCTCATCTAAAAAAAAAAGTGATGGTTGGTACCAGAGACGGGTATCAAACTAGAGAATTCTGCCTCATCCAACCCATACGAGCATGGAAAAGTAAACATAAAAATAATGATGATGAAGAGAGACAGAGAACTTAAAATGGTCCCCAGAGTCAATTAGAAATCTAATCAATAACAGTACCTTTACATTATTGCCACAACAAAATGTCTGTGCAATAACTGGTACAATTGTAAAGAAACACTTTGCTGATGAAAGATTACTCGAAAAGATCTCAACCATATAATAAACAGAACAAGGAGATTTCTAATTTTAGCAGAGTTTGCTTCCTACTTACAAAAGATGGTAGTCTGAAGCAGTGATTCTTGCAACCCAATAAGATATCTACCAAATAGATAGTTTCATTCTGACAGATGTTTTGATACAAAGAACACTCCAATTTGAAAGAACACTGCACAGAATCTCATGCAAGTTCATTGTTTTGAAATGATATTTACAAACAAGCAATTTTGGAAATGTTTATCTCTACATGGTTTGTACTTGCAATTGCATATCTGAAAATATGTATATTGAAAATTGTGCATATGAGCATGCATCGGAATTTCAAGTCAACATGCACATTTTTCTGTAGAAATATAAAAACATACTTATATATATGTACTCATAGAATGTTTCCAACATAAGCTTTTACATATATTGTTAGTAAATGTGTGTGTGTGTGTATATATATATATATAACAATGTGTGTATGCAAGTGTGAGCGCATTGCAAAAATAGCAAAGATGAAAAATTAAGTTATTTTATTCTTCTAATCACATCGGATCCAGTCTCTGCAGTTTCCAGCTAACAACTTTTACTCAAAGGTATTGGTAAACCCAATGTTATAATAGATGACACTTACCCATGGTACTATACAGTCAGAATTAACCCACAACCACACAGCCATACCTGTTTCTATAATTTACAGATGTTATAGATAAATTTGTAAATGTATGGTCCCCACGAAAAGATTGGGGAGTAAGTTTGAGTGATTTTTAAGTGTGTTCATAATTAAAGTGGTATGAACTGTTATAAAACTGTTATTTAATATGTCTGGCAAATGTTAAAGTACTGTTGGAAGATACTAACCCTTTGACAACTAGTGCAGATTTTAATATTCTGCTCTCCCAGACCAAAATTACATGTTAATTTCTGCAGTTAAAAACAATGGAATATTTTGAATAAATTTGCTTTATTTTCTGGGCCTGTGCTTCACAAACTTAATTGAAATATAGCAAGTTGTACAACTTCAGCACACATGACAGAGGACATTAGAGATATATCAGTACACTGGATTGGCACTTAGTACACTTGGTTGGCAAATTTGAATTCATTTCAAATTTGCCAACCAAGACCTGGTCCAGAACCCTACATCTAAACCAGCTGGTTTTGATCTGCCTAGAAAGCAATGAGAGTCCCTTAATCAGATCTGCACAACACAAACCAGACCAGACCAGCTCATCATCTCCATCAATGGAAAATGAAAGAGCTCATCATGTGACTGTGGGGACCCTGTTGTTTGGGATTACCCCCTCAGTGATTTTCTCAGAGGCCTAGAGTCAATCCATAATACTACAAATGATGCCTTATTCTGGCTCACCAATTTCGATCTGTCTCTCCAACCATTGTGCATATGTCATTTGACAGGAAAAAGACTCAAAGAATTGAGTTGTTATGAATCCACTGAAAGACATTTTCAGGAGTCAAACAAAGTTTAGAAGCGAAGGGTGATATCATCTATATAGGAATCATCATCATCATCGTTTAACGTCTATCTTCCATGCTAGCATGGGTTTAGACGGATATAACAACAAAGTCATTAATGTACAAACAGAAACGTGTAGGAGACATAACTGAACTGTGAAGTACATTAAGAATTTATAGGATAGTGAGTGACACTATTGTGAAACTGGCTAACCAAATATTTCTAATCAAAGAGATCAGAATAGATATCACAGACTGATGGGCTGATAATATTACTAAAAGATTCTCAGAGATAATTAAAGGCTTTGCTGATAAACTATACTAAAAAGTATGATTTGACAAAACTAAACAAGTTTATTTTTTTAACAGTGATGTCATGATAATGATGATAAAAACAACTATATCAATGAAGATGATCTAATATAAGAAATTTGCATAAATGTTGTTGTTGTTGTTGTGTGTGGCGGGGTGTGGTGTGTGTGTGTGTGTGGGGGGGGGGGGGGGGTAAAAATTGAGATTACATCCCAATAAATTCATTTCATGACTATAACATTTTTGAAAACTAATTATTATAGATAAGATGCAAAGTTTGGTCTAGTAGATAATTACACCATAGTTGCTTTGAGTCAATATTTACTAGTAGAACTTTTGTTTATAGTCATTAAGTTGTCACACAACAGCTAACCACACTAGATTTTCAAGCAAGAGCAATCACAGCCAGATACAGGCATAAGTGTTAAGTTGAACCAAGATCAACAAACAAAGTGACAAGTGGCTCTAGGCAATAACTATTCTGCCAAGCTAGGATAGCTGATTTTCAGTACTCACAAGAAATGTATATAATATAAACTTGAATAAAAGTCGACCCACCTATTTTGTGCCCGAGAAATTAGCAAAAATCCAAACCCAATATGTTTAGGAATGGTCAAAATTGTATGCTTAATTAAGAGAATGAAATAGCATTTCTTACTGATATTTATAATTTTGAATATCCACTGCTAAATAAAAAATATGTAATTAGCAGCACCAGCAGCAAAAACTGGACTTTGAACTCAGCAAACAACCAGACACTATACCAATAAAAATTAACATAAAAAACTATGAGAGCAAAAGCAAAATACACCACCACCATCACTATCACCACAACCACCATCACTATCACCACAGCCACCATCATTATCACCATCAGCACCAGTACAACCACCACCATCACTATCTCTAGCAGCAGCACAACTATGAGAGCAAAAGCAAAATAGATCACCACCATCACATTCACTAACAGCACCATTGCCACTAGTGTGTAAACAAGTAACACTGTTAGCACCATTGCCACTAAAAGTGATGACACAACCACTATCTTTAGCAGCAAAGAGGTTTACACATCTCCAAGTCATCCAGGATCAAGAGGTAGAATCACTGTGTTGTTTTATAAAGGTCTGAATCTCATGGTACGGACCATCTTTCTGGAGCCACAAGGTAAGTCAGAGGTAGTGGATGTGACCAGGAGTGAAGGCCTTGTCTTCAGACTAGGACAGCCAAATTTCTTCAGACCTTTCTAAGAACATCACACTTTTTATTGTTAGTGGGAGATTGATACCAATTGGATGCATGCTGAGATTGTGTAGCACTATCAGATAGAAGAGGAGGGTGTAAAAGCCTCAAAAACCTGTTCAGACGTTTTCAACTATCTGACAGGTACTGACTGGATTTCCCAAATGTGCTGATGTGTACATGATCAAACTGCAATGGGTAGTCCTGAACCTATCTAAATAGGATATTCTGTAGGTCAGTAGATAGGAGTAAGAGTACCACAGATTGTCAACTCCACAGGTAACAAAATTGGGATTTGTATTGATCCCCAACAAAAATTGGTGGTTAACCCTGAAAACGATGATTAGAGTAGAATTAATAAGATTTAGAAAGGGAGTATCAATACAAAAAAACTAGATAAGCTAGTTTAGAAATTGAGAAGAGGCTTTTAGGAAAGTTATTGCAATCAATGTGTTTACAGCAAAATTGGAACTCAACCAATTCTTCAATGCCAAGCATGGAGGCAAGGTTTTTTTTTTTAATGACTTTTCCAGGGGTATGATTGTGTTGATAACTCCATAACCTTTCGCATTGGTTCATGACTGTTGAGGGGAAAAGCCGAGAAGGAAGCAGAACTTACAGAGAAAACATATCAAGATACCATGTTGTCTCCTGACCAGGGATATGATCTGAATAATTGCAATAACACACACTGCTAACAACACCCAAGGAATAGGTGATGTTAAAGAGGTGCAAGGTGAGAACCTAACACTAAAGAACAATCACAGTTTATCCAATAAGCTTCCATGCAGTTTCACATCATTACCACCACTATTTTACATGATTGCATCGGTTAGACATGTTACCATGTTCTCAGGGTAGATAAGTGAGATCAGGACCAGATTTAGACTATAGGAGGCTCAGGGCAGTTCAAGTTTGGTGAGTCTCTCATATAACAACACACACACACACACATTATATTATATATATATATATATACATATATATATACATAAGCAGAGAAAAAGAGAAAAGGCCCTGTTCGTTAGATGGGGAGTTCATCCCTCTCCCCAATAAATCTAACCCTGGATGAGATGACCTTTTGGTGGGCCAGGGACCCGATTACAATCCCATACTCTACTAAGTATGTTTTATTGTGGCACCCAAGATCTTGTCATATCTTAGGTTTAACTGAAGAGTCTTCCCGACCTTTTGTTTGATAGCTTTTCTACAGCTGGATGCCCTTTCTATTGCGAACAATTTTACAGAGTTCCAATTATATTTGTCAAATCTCAAATTTTTTTTGTTGCTATTTTCAACTATTCTTATTTCATCATTATTATTATTATCGTCATTTTGAGCTGTTTATTTTTTTAGTTCTTTTTTTTTTATATCAGGACAGAGTAATGGATTTTTGTTTTCTATCACCAAAGGGTAGTGGATTTTTCAAACTGAGATGTTTGAACTATGAAGTGGAAATGGCACCCAACATGATTCACGTCATTAGCAGCAACAACTGTGAAAGGTCAGTTTTTAACTGTAAACTATGTACTATTTATTATCTAGTGAAACACATTCACTTCCACCCAACCCCATCCCTCCCAAATTTCAACACCAGTTTATCACAAGGATTACCAGGTATTTCAGACAAAATTCTTCAGTTAGATTTTCTTTTTTTCCTGTTTATTCAAGGAAGAACACACAACCCTTTTCGAGGACTCCGAAGCTCATGGGACAGATGGGGATGGTACCCTCAAACTGAAGACCTGGTCTGAATGCTTCAGACAGAACAGACTGTGTTAAACTGGACAACAGGTTGTCTACATCCAAGTAAGTCACAGTGAAACTTGAACTCAGAACAAATAAATACCATAAGGTTTCTCATCTGACTCCCTAACAATTTCACCAAATCACCCCAGTACGTAGCAGGTACTTTATTCTATTGACCCCCAAAAGGATGAAAGGGCAAAGTTTACTTTGGTGGGATTTGAACACAGAGTGCAGAGAGCTTGAACAGATGCATTGCTCCAGTATACTCAGTTGAGAGTGAGTACCAGCAGCAACTGGGGAGTTAAACCTGCGATGGACCAGTATCCTATCCAAGAAGAGTCTTGTACTCTCAGTCGCTTAGTGCAAAAGAGACCGGGGATAAGCAGCGACCTAATGAGCCTTCAGCTTAGTACAGACTTTAACTAACTTAACTTTAATGATTGTCAAATCACACTAATAACTTACGCATGCAAAATTAAATGTATTGCTCAGTGGAATTCCAAAATCATTTCAGCTTTATATGAATTTACTTCTTAAAAGTAGGTCCTGCTTTGTTTCAAGTATTTGTTAGCCAGCCTGGTTACTCTTGACCAGGTAATTATTTTTATTCAACAAATGTCATCCATACACATGTCTATATCAATACAGTTATTTTCATTTGTAGATACTCTCTCTCTCTCTATCTATATATATATACGGTCTGAGTTCAAATCTCGCGGAGGTTAACTTTGCCTTTCATCCTTATGGGGGTCGATAAAATAAAGTACCAGTAATGCACTGGGATAATTCTTGGCCCTGTGCCAAAAGTAGAAACAATTATTATTAAGTTACATATGGAGGTACATGGCTTAGTGGTTAGAGCATTGGCCTTGCAATCGAAAGGTTGTGAGTTCAATTCTCAGACCTGGTGATGTGTTGTTTCCTTGAGCAAGACACTTTATTTCACATTGCTCCAGTTTACTCAGCTGTAGAAATGAGATGATAGGGACTGGGGTCCCTATCATTCCACTGCAAAGTGGTCGTGGAGGTGCCACAGCAAAAAAGCACCCAGCACTCACTGTAAATGAGGTTGGTGTTAGGAAGGGCATCCAGCTGTAGAAATCAAGCCAGAATCAGTTCCCGTCCCACCCTTGCAAGCAGGGAAAAGCGGACGTAAAATGAAATGAATACTGACTAATGTTTTTAAGATAGCAGAAGCACTACTTAAATATGTGGGGAGTATATATGGAGTAACTATTGATATAATAAAAACCACAAAACAACAAAACACTAATAAAACAAATTAATGTAACATTCAAATTTAAATATCTCACTTAACAGTTGCAAGTATAATAGCCTAGTATATGTTGGCAGTGGCACAGTAGGAGCTGGATGGCACAATGAGAGGTTTGGCACAGGAGAAGGGAGGGGGTACAGTTTCAACCATGGAGCATTATATGCATCATTTACAAATTGAAATATTGACAAGAGATCTTTGACAATAATATCTTCATTCATCATCATCATCAATGTTTACTGTCCATAAGCTTGGTTTGTCTCGCTTGGACCTGCTGGAAGGAGTGTCTGAGGACTCTGTCCCTACAACCCTTTCAGGGAGGAGGAGGGGAAGAAAGAAGAAAGAAAGAAAGAAAGAGGAAAGAAAGAAGAAAGAGGAAGAAAGAAAGAAGAAAGAAAGAAAGAAGAAAGAAAGAAAGAAGAAAGAAAAAGATAATTAAAATGTATACTTCATTGATAAATCATTAAAAATTTATAATTGGAAAAGACAATAAAACTACCACTGTCATCAAAATATTAAAAAAAACAACTTAAAAAGACTTATGACATTATCATAGTGAGACAATTTAGAATATGAAATCTGACTATAACGCTGGCAAAATAATTCAGTTTTTCACAGTATTAGTTGAGCATAATTTACTAAGACTAAATTATAGGTTAAGCTTAAAACATACTGAAAATTACTTCTCAGACAAATAATAAACATGTCAAATCACTGCTGGTGAAAATAATCAAAAATAATCTCCTATATTACATAATAGCATATAAAGTAACAGTTGGGTGAGCAAGGAAAACTGGATTGAGGTATATATTTACCTATCTCTCCAGTGAAATGCATTAGAATATTAGCACAGTGTGAAATAATGGATTATATAATAATTGTTTCTACTTTTGGCACAAAGCCAGCAATTACTCAGTGCATTACTGGTACTTTATTTTATCAACCCGGTAAGGATGAAAGGCAAAGTTAACCTCAGCGGGATTTGAACTCAGAATGGAAAGGGCTGTAATAAATTATATAATAATTGTTTCTACTTTTGGCACAAGGCCAGCAATTACCCAGTACATTACTGGTACTTTATTTTATTGACCCCGTAAGGATGAAAGGCAAAGTTAACCTCGGCTGGATTTGACAGGCCACTAGTTATGTAATGTATTGAAACACGTGTAAGAGAATCTCAAGTATTAATAAATGTACCATTGAACATCAACAAATGTGCCTTGTTTTTCTAATAACCAATATATATACTATATATAAAGTGGTTGGTAATAGGAAGGGCATTCAGCTGTTGCAAGCTTGCCAAACAAAGGGTTGGGAGGACCCACAGTTGTGTCTAAAAGATGACAACCTCTCCTACTCACTTGGTAGATCGTGAACAAGACACAGATCCCTGGCCTGAGCAGGATTTGAATTCAGAGCATAAAGGGACATAACTATATGCTGCAAAGCATATTGTCTGACACTCTACTGATACTGCCAATCCACTGCTCTCGATAATAATAACGGTTTCTGATTTAGACACAAGGCCAACAATTTGCAGAGAGGTTAAAGTCAATGAAATCAACCCCAGTGCGTTACTGGTACTTTATTTTATCAACCATAAAAACAAAAGGCAAAGTTAACCTTGGCAGGATTTGAACTGAGAATGTAAAAGGATATAATTATATTGTCTGACGCTCTACCAATAGTTAGCCAACCACCCTTATCTGATAATACCACCAATCTAATGCCATGAACTAATGATCTTTTGACTATCTATGAAAACCAAAAAGAAGAAAAGTAAAGTTAGTTATGCCTTGATTTGAACTCAGAGTACAGAGTGCTGGCACAAATATCACAAGGGATTATAAAACAATGCTCTAATGACTGACTTCTTGTTGTGGTTAAGAAGATCGTTTCGGAACCACATACTTCTAGGTCGGATCCCACTGTGCAGTTTCTTGAGCAAGCATTTTCTACTATAGCCATAAGTTGACTAATACCTTGTGGACGGGGTTTTATCATGTATGAAAAAAATACTGAAATGATATTTACACCTTTTCAAGTTTAACTCACCTCCCACCAGGTTACAGCTCATGAGAAGTTTCTTGGGTATTTTGTATCCATGACCAGAATCTACCACCTGGTTGGAGGATTTCTGTCGTGATCAACCCCAGGCTGTATTTCTCCAAGATACGCTGCATAATCAGTACCCCCACGACCCCGGAGGGTTATGGGAAAAGTTAACTAAAGTTACCATGCACTATCTGCATCATGATT